>JAHLJT010009436.1:22275697-22550099 GCA_031308135.1 Acheta domesticus | reverse complement strand
GATTACAAATAATATTATGAAGCAAACTGGAGTGAAATAAAACTGGAAAAGTATAATATAAAATGTGTAGATGGAAACATAATTTTGAATAACAAATGTACATTTGAAAAGAGGTGAAAATAGAAAATGAATAAATATGTAACTAAATAAATAAATGAATAATAAATTTAGGTGAGCA
Organism: Acheta domesticus; assembly: GCA_031308135.1. Classification (NCBI taxonomy): domain Eukaryota; kingdom Metazoa; phylum Arthropoda; class Insecta; order Orthoptera; family Gryllidae; genus Acheta; species Acheta domesticus. Next base: position 22,549,921 of record JAHLJT010009436.1, on the reverse strand, counting down.
AACTGACATACCTCTTAGAGGCGGCTGTGGGCCTCAGTCCAGACAGACAGCGAAGGGCGAAGGCATTGTACGCTATTTAAAGGAAACGTTCAATGGAGGTAGGGGAGAACGCGGGTTTTTTTTCTAGGAAATGGCCATTGCGGGAAAGGCCCCGGCGGGTGGCGGAAAAGAGGCAGGCAGAGGGGTTAATGTGCTTTGGAAGCGGCCAGTTTCAGAAGAGGGGAGAGAGAAGGAATCTGTTCATTTAAAATAGCGTGTTGGGGATTGTTTAATAAATTATTAATGTGTATTGCTTCTAGTTTAAGTCTATGTGTGTATCTGTTTTCAATTTCTAAAATTTTGACGTCAGTGTCTGCATTGAACGAGTGTCCTTGTTCTAATAGATGGTTGGCAAAGTGTGAATGTGTGGTTTTTTGTGTGAGAGCTTGTCTGTGTTCTTTGATCCTTTGTTTAAAGGATCTTCCGGTTTGGCCAATATATTTAGCATTGCAACTATCACAGGAAATGGAGTACACCCCACATGATAGAGGCTTGGGGATCGGATCTTTGTTGTGGGAGAGTGTGGTGTGGAGACAGGTTGGTGTGCTGAATGTGACGTGTATGTCGAATTGACTGAGCTTTTTGGCAATTTTGAGTGACAATGTTCCAAAGAAGGGGATGGTGTATCTGGTGTGCGTGTGTGTTGTGTGCGTGGGAGTCAGTGAAGTTAATGTTTTTGTGTTAAGGGAGATAGTTTTTCTTTTGATAAGGTTGTCAATAAGACAGTCGTTGTAGCCATTATTGGTAGCTATTTGTTTAATGATAAGAATTTCTTTCCTGATGTTCTGGGGGGAGAGAGGAATTGAGAACAATCTGTGAACCATACTATGGAATGCTGCGTGTTTGTGAGAGGGTGGATGTTGTGAACTGTTATGAATTACTGTGTCGGTGTGTGTCGGTTTCCTGTATATGTCAAAAGCGTGTCTGTCATTCACTAAAGTGATGGATAGGTCTAGAAAGTTAAGGGTTCTGTTCTCATTTTCCTTCTCTACTGTAAATTGTATATTAGCATGTATAGAATTAAGGAAGTCAGTGAAGTTTTTCAGTTGTCTGTAAGTGCCGGTCCAAAGTACTATGATGTCATCTACGTATCTATACCAATAGGTTACATTTTTTAACTGAGGGTGTCCAGAATTAAAAATTTGTTTCTCTAGGTTGTCCATAAAAATGTCTGCTAGTAGTGGGGAAAGTGGGGACCCCATAGGTAGGCCAGAAGTTTGAGTGAAAAATGTATTGTCAAATTTAAAGTAATTTATGTCTAAACAGAGAGATATCAGGTTGTACAGCTCATTTTTTATAGGAATTGGACTCAAAGAGTTATCAAGGATGTCCCGTAGAATATGTTTGCATTCCGTGGTCGGGATGCTCGGAAAAAGGTTCGTCACGTCTAAGGAAATCAGTTTGCCATTGGGTGGCACAACTATGTCTTTGATCTTGTCTACTAGATTGATACTGTTGTTGATAGTGTGAGAGGGAGAGAATTTGATGTGTTTGGCAAAATCTTGGTTGAGTTTCTGTGCGAGTCTGTGTGTAATGGAATTGGTGTATGAAACGACAGGTCTTATCGGTGTAGAAGCTTTGTGAATTTTCGGGAGGCCGTACAGTCGAGGTGGAAGTGGATTAGGGGGGATGATTCTGTTAGGGGCGGGGAAAAGAGCTTTGGATTCTGCAAGTTCTTTTTTGATGTCGCACAAGTGTTTGTTCGTGGGATCTTTTTTAATAGGTACGATGTTGTTATTGTTTATGAAGTCGGAAATTTTTTGGTGATAATCAGATTTGTCCAGAATGACTACAGAATTACTCCATTTCCTGTGGTAGTTGCAATGCTAAATATATTGGCCAAACCGGAAGATCCTTTAAACAAAGGATCAAAGAACACAGACAAGCTCTCACACAAAAAACCACACATTCACACTTTGCCAACCATCTATTAGAACAAGGACACTCGTTCAATGCAGACACTGACGTCAAAATTTTAGAAATTGAAAACAGATACACACATAGACTTAAACTAGAAGCAATACACATTAATAATTTATTAAACAGTCCCCAACACGCTATTTTAAATGAACAGATTCCTTCTCTCTCCCCTCTTCTGAAACTGGCCGCTTCCAAAGCACATTAACCCCTCTGCCTGCCTCTTTTCCGCCACCCGCCGGGGCCTTTCCCGCAATGGCCATTTTCTAGAAAAAACCCGCGTTCTCCCCTACCTCCATTGAACGTTTCCTTTAAATAGCGTACAATGCCTTCGCCCTGTCTGTCTGGACTGAGGCCCACAGCCGCCTCTAAGAGGTATGTCAGTTTGCTCACCTAAATTTATTAATTCATTTATTTATTTAGTTACATATTTATTCATTTTCTATTTTCACCTCTTTTCAAAATGTACATTTGTTATTCAAAATTATGTTTCCATCTACACATTTTATATTATACTTTTCCAGTTTTATTTCACTCCAGTTTGCTTCATAATATTATTTGTAAAAGTCTTAATTTTTTTGTAATTTAGATATATTATTATTATTAATATCATTATTTTGTAGCACTGAAGATGGCCGCAATGCGGCCGAAAAAGCTTTATGCCAAAATAAACAATTACGATGAGGAGCCTACATCAAATATTGATTTGTTTTGGAAGTTGGTGAATGCAGTTTTGGTGTAAGCTGATCTGTCGGCGCGTGAAATTGGGCACGCAAAACTGGTGACCGTATTTGGGCAACGACGACGTGCTGGCTGCATTTCGACAAAGGGAAATGCCCGCATTTTTTGTATAGTATTTCCAGTTAAAATCTGTACAAGACCAAGAATGTTTACGACAAAATAATTTAAATTCTTTTCAAATTAGTTGAGAGAGATGTTGTAAAGTATTTTTATAAAACATAATGCATGCGAGTTGTCGCTGAGCAAGGTTATGAAAAGTAAATGTTCTTATTAACAAATGGTCAACGTACGTACGAAAAAATTTAGATAAATATTTTTACAAAGAGGAATTCCTACATAAATTAAATAGTCAGTTGGTTTTATCATTTGAATTTTTAAGTGTTATTGTATCATATTGTATTGTTGATGTTGCAAAGCGAGTGTGTATGTGTGTGTTTTTGTATTGTTGTATTTACAAGTTGTCTAGTTACTGAGTAAGGGCTTTACGAAAGCGAAGAGAATTTCCATGTGAATACTTATTCTTTGAAAAGAAATAAACCAATGAGAACGGAATTTTCCGAAGTTCTCCTTTCCCTCACAGAAAAGGTGTTATTATTTTGGATTAAATAGAAGCCTGGGTATGCTGCAGTATTGAACGTTAGTTTACAGGTAATTCCCGTAGGGGCCAGGCACGACCTGCGACCAAAGAAATTTTCTGTAACCACGTAGTATAATGTTTTGACAAATATCGGGCATTTCTAAGTAATTAATTGAAATAAATTGTAGTGATTTTGGCGAGAGGGTAAGGAGTGTATTACCGTGAATTACCCGTTACGGTGGCGCCACAACGTGGGGCAAGATTAAATGAATTACCCGTTACAATACCTATAGTCATTTACCATATCTAACGAATTTCCTTTCCATATAATTTTCCCATATTTACTGTTCCTTTTGCCCTGCAACTTTTTATTTTTCCAATCAATATCCCTTCATTCCGGCCCTTCCTTATCTTCTCTTATGAACTTATCATGTACAAATTTAAAAGAAGGGACTCAATGGGCAACCCTGTTTTTTCTCTCTATTGGCCCACAACATATTGCTAAATTCCCCTTCTGTCATCACTACGCACGTTTCTTTGTAAATCATTTTTAATCATACAATGGTCTCTTCAATTTCTAATCTATACTTGTATGTATCTACTCTAATATATAAAGACAGAAGTGCGTTGACTTTACAGCGCGATAATCTCGGAATCTATTGAACCAGTACTGATGAACCTTTTGTGCTAGCTTCCTTTAAAGGTCTGGAGTACTATAGGCTATGATTTACAATCACAAACCTTAAGGTTCGTGCCCGAAAATTAATTATTTTGTAAATATTTTAATGTAAATATATTAATATATTTAAAAAATAATTTTCTGGCTTTTTTCGCCTAGCTTACATCACGGATTCAAGACTGCTATCAATGTACAATTGTTTAGCGGATTCGATGGTGTAACGGTTAGCGTACCGGACTGTCATACCCAAGTTTGAGGGTTCAAATCCGATCGAAGCCGTGGATTTTTAAGGGCGAAAAAATCCGCCTTCCTTCGGAGGGGAAGTAAATCCGGCTGTCCCATGTTTGTAGATTTACTTGCATGTAAAAGATCCACAAGCCTAAATGACGCCTCTCAGCTAAATTCAATGTTTCGTCGCCCGAGATACCACCTTCTTTTTTCCGCTAGTTGGTGAAAGGAGAATAGTGAAATTTGCGTGGTCAGACGGAAGAGCGGGCCTGATGGCCCGAGTCTCGCCACGTAAAATACTGGCATTAACTAACTAGCTGTCCGCCAGCAGAGAATGACGACTGAAATCTATGATTGAGTTCATCCTATGCACAGAATTGCGTGTCAAGGGAAAGATAATATAATATAATCTTCTTGGAAAGTACTGTTTGTTGAGTTTTACTTTCAATTGTCTAATGTAGAATGGTAGAATTTAAGAAGATAATGATAGCTTTTCTTCACTCTATGTATACAAGTAACTTGGATATTGATTTTAATTGCGATAAGGCGTGAGTGTATTAAGCGTAGAAGAAACATGAATTTACTGAAAAAATTCATGCTTGATTTTGTCGTAAATAGGTGTGAATGCACACATGTGTTCTACATAAAGAAGTTACTAGAATAGTGGTAGAAAATTAAGCTTGATTATTACGAATTTGCGAGTTAAACGAGAGGAAGTAAACTATATTATGAATACGTATTATGCTGAAACTGTGACAAATGGATGATTTTTTTAGAGAAGTGTTTTAATATAGTGGAGAGTGAAAGCTTTGGATGAGGAAATTATCTGTTATATTCACGAGAGTAAGTTCGGCAAGAAGAGGTATGATTAAAGTAAAAGACATTTCAAACTTTTCTTTATAAATATGTGAGAAGAAAAGAGTACGAAAAAGAGTAAGTTTTACATTTATTATGTGAATGCAATTGATTGAAAGTATTGGTATAACACAAATATTTCCCGAAAATAATGTGAGTAAAAGTATCTTCTTTTTTTGTTTAGATTTGTTTATTAGTGTTAGTTATAAAGTGAGTGAAATTGTGGGGTAGGGAAATCCTATAACAATTATACTTTTTTAGTAAGAAAATCAGGAACACAGGGTATTTTCAAATGGGAGCAAGGCAGAGTGGGGCGGAGCACGATGGGGCGGGGATATACAGTGGAATAGAAAGTAGTACGCTCCGCCACAGGGATATAGATGAAATTATTTTTCTGGTTAATAAATTATGTTAAATACCCAGTAATGCGGGATACTTTAGCTTGTTTTAACATAATGTTCCACAGCCATTCTTTTTTCACATTGTCAAAAGCCAAATGTGAACAGCACTTATTTCAGTTTGATGTTAGTCTTGAAAGTGATATTACATGAAAGTCGTACAAACTCAATTGCATTTTTTCTCAAAACTAAGATTTTTGCCGATAGGTTTCTGTCAAGAGATTGCTTCAATCCAACTAGTATAAGGGTTTGTGGAGAAATCTCAGAATCATGAGGACGTACGTAGAATGCTCTTCATTGTACGACGCACTCACACACACACAAAGACACACACTGTATTTAACTGTTTTTGTCGTTAAAAAATTGCTAATTGGACAGGCTCCAAACTTATTCTATATATTTGGCTCACCTTTCTTAAAGCAGCGGGGAGGCGAGAGGCAGTATGCGGTTTCACCGCCCTCTTCTTCCTATCGTCAAGACTCCACGCCCAATAAGGGGCTAACGCCAAAGCACCTGGCCTTGCCGTTACTTCTTCGACTACTTCAGTTTTTGAATCCTCGGACTTCTGTAAGAAGTCACGGCATAATTTGTCGAATAAAGTCTTTGCTCTCTTTATTAGCGTGTTCCAAGCGCCGAGTGACTGCGATTGGTTCACGTAGACGGACATGTAGTAACGACGATCTCCATAGCAGTTTCACGTCTCCAAGGTATAGGCCGAAGAAGTAGGCAATGAATCCTAGCGCCAACAGCTGTAGGCATTCACGTTTTGTTTTAGGGAAGATAAGAAATTTACAGATAACTAGTAGTGCTAAAACAGCTACTAATTTTGTAGATTTTACGAATTTCTTCTTTTGATTTATTATAAATACTCACAGGTACAAAACCATGCTCTTTCATTTAGATATCTGAATAAATAATATTTTTAATTTGATTCCAAAATTAATATATTTGATTACTAATAATTTTTTCAGTTTTATAATTTTTTATCCTCAAAAACTATTGAAATGAAATGTATGATTTATCATGGTTTTGTAGATATTACTTGGTTACATGTATCCTAAAAATTTCATAACTTTACGATGATTAGTTTTTGAGTTATAAGGGAAACGGGCTGAAAAAAACTAATTTTGGAAAACAAGGAATGAAGTTTGATTCATGAATTTCCTTACCTTACTACTCTAATAGGGTCTGGGTGGTGGGGAGGGGAAAGGTGCTGATAGTTGCTGGAGCGGGATGGAGGAGAAACGGAATAGGTCGGTTCGGCCATCAGGGTAAGTGCGGAGTTGACGGGGAGGCCAACGGCTGATCGGGATTGAAAGTAAAGATATGATCGGTGCTGGAGCGGGATTGAAGGGAGAACGGAATAGGTTGGCTTCGGCAAGGGTTGTGCGGAGTGCGGACGGGAAGCCCAAAGGGACTGAAGCGGAATGGAGGTGGAGTTACTGATAATGCTGGAGCGGAATGGAGCGAGAACGGAAATTAAGTCGGTTCAGCATAGGGGTAGTACGGATATGGCGGAGGAGTTAAGTCTGAAAAAGAAAAATAGGATTGTGAGCCGGATAGTGTGAGCGGAGTTGGCGGATCTGATGGCAACCAGAGAGGAATGGGAGAGAAACGGGGCATAGCTAGCGGCGTGCATGCATAAGTTAATGCGGAATGTTGATGGGATGGCAATAGGTTGAAGAGGAATGAGGATGAGCGGAATGGTGGGGAAGGGAAATGGAGGAGAATGTAATAGGAGGGCTTGGGATGGGAACGTGCCGCGTGTGGCGGAGCATATGTGGGGTGTAGCGGAAGGTGAATGAGCGGTACGGTGGTGAGTGAAAATCGAACGGAGCTTAATTTGGCCGACTTGTATTGTGTTGGACTTCCTACAACTACAATATTTCATTTTGAGACATTTTCATTAATATATTCTGTTGTAGAAAGGTAGATCGCAAGTTAATGTTATGTACAGTTTTTAGAAATCGTAAGAATAATTTAGGGAGTTTTGCGTGAAATATAAGCAATTTGAATTCAAATATTTTCTTAATCCTTCAGTGGTCGCGTGGATTACTATTATAATCCACACTTATTAATTTTCTCTTTGCAGCGAAAGTTGACAAATCTTTGCAATAGACTTTTCAGTACGTATCGCCGAGGGCACCAGTTATTAAATTATAGCGAAATATAACTTAAGTGATACGATAACAACTGCTCGCGATGAGCGCCGGAAACAGCTTGGATTACAATAGTAATCAATGCGACCACCCGTGGTTCAGTTTTTGACATAAGTTGACATCATGAATATCAATGAAATCGATGCTGTGAATTTTTGTATAAAGAACAGTGGAGAGAGTTTGACTAGAAAGATTATTCTAAAGGATTTCTAAAATATATTTTTCTAAAAGCGTTTTTCTGAAATGTATTATATTGTTTTCTACTTATATTTACAAAATTAGTTTTCCTGAGAGTGTTGCTTTGAACACTTACGAATGCTTGATATACAAAGACAGTACTCGTTTTTCCTGATTTGCTCCGGAGAACAGATCCGGTGTTCGCTGATACAAGGTGATTCATTAATTTTTCAGGGTTCAGGAAATGCTATGTCATTAGTCTCGCTAGTGTAGTGATTTTGTTGTAGCGGGTGGTAACAGAGTGCCTTTCCCACTAAAACAGACATCGACCTACGCGTCTGCTTGCGGGGTTTCTCTCCTCCTGGTATCACCGTTGGTGGGGTACTGACCTTGCAGGGACAAGTTTTAAGCTTCCGGTGTGGGGTGGTAGCGTAAAGAATGTACGCTTTTTCGTGTGTACGTGTGTAAGAGGGGAGGAACGGATACGAGTAAGGAAGAAAAGATTGTGTGGGGCGTAGCTTGTTTGTTGGGGTTCTACTCCGGCATTCACTTTGTGTTGATCGGACAAACCACGTGAAACTATTCATTAGAGCAGCAGCCCGTAGGAATCCTTCTCTAGTCAACGGCTAAATTCGACCTAACTCTCTATCTAGTGTCAAAATTCCGTCACCGTCTGGACTCTAACTCTAGGACCTCTCAGAGTAGCTGTAGGGTCCTGAGTTAGCTTAACTAATGAGGGGCTCAGTGCCAGAAGGGGCTAACCCACAAAAATAAAAAAAATCACTTTTTGACATATTTGAACATCTCATGCAATCTTCAACGAGTTCTAAAATCTGGTGTACATGGGTTATCCCACCTGACATCTACAGGCAGTAATACATTTTTTTGAGAAAATCAAGTTCTAGTAAAATATGTTTTTTCTCAGATTGCATCTCATGTGGGTTAGCCCCTTCTGGCACTGAGGCCCTCAATTTTAAAAAAATGGTGTTGGAATAACCTATGCGACAGCATGCGTTTCCAAAAATATTTTTCATAATGAAATCTCACCCAAGAGACGACGCTGATGACCATGACGCCGCCGCGTAGCGGCCATGCTTTCAGTTCCCTGATGCAATTCGCCATGCTTTTTGGTGCGACAGCAATGCAGCCGTCAAACTCCTTCCACGCTTAGACTGACGCAGTCAACGTAGACTTCCGATTCTGCCCCATGCATGCAACAATCATTAACCTAGCGCTGAAAACAATGTTAACTATGTAATCCAAAATGCCTGGCAACCAATTCGAGACATTCTTTTCCTGCACGACAACGCTCGGCCCCATCTGCAGTTTTCACGCGCGCCAAAGTATAGGAAATGGGCCATTTCACGCCAAACAATTTTTATCCATCACTTCCTCTTATTTAAATGAAACTTGATGCACATCTTCCCTATGATACAAACACTACCTGTAAATTTTGGGAACGGTAATATTGTTGGTTTATATTTTACGTGTCCTAAGATCGATCGAAAGAAAGATCGAAAAAATGTTTAGAATTTGGTGTACAAGCATTTATATGAATCGCAATATCTTCCGTTCTATCACACGTAGAGCAAAAATGTTGATCATATTGAGAGATGATATGCTGTTCCACATCAGGATGAATAAATTAATAATTGATTGTGTTAACTACTGACTGATGAAGACCCCGGGGCAATAACAAGCTGTGCCACTTTAAGTAAAGTTTGAGAAAAAGGCGTGTAAAGGTTCAGACTGCATTGTACGCATTGCGACAAAAAACATTAGTTTATCAGTTACACTGCCGTGAATCTTTAATCTTCCGAATATTGTCGTGAATCTTTAAAATAAAATTCCAACATCTAGATACATTTATGGGACGTTGAAATTCACAAATATCTCAATGTCATCGAAAATGTGGCATAACATGTTATCACCTCAAGGTATTAAATTGGAAGTTAACAAAAAAGTATATTTTTATTGTTTTGAAAAAATAAATTATGAAGCGCAGTATGTGTTGGGGAAAACAAATTCGGGATGCCAACGCAGCAAGAAGTTATGATCCGAAATTCTTCCTTAAGCGCTTTCTGACTAAGAACGGAACATCGTTCATGGGCGCCCGAGTTGACTGACACCTGAGGAGTTCCCGGCACGCGTTGATGTATGATAACTAGGGCTCAAATTCTGATGACATGGTATCTTTTTACTTTCCCGTATACATACATATAGACGGAGTAATACACGTAATATAGGGAAAGTTATGTAATGTTGCGCGAAAAACCTGCGGATTTTCGGCAGAAAAAAATAGTTGCCAGGCCTTGATAATAAAGAATGGATAAATCTATTTGCTCAATTATTCTGTTTTTGCCTTTTTCCCGTTACCACGGGGTCGGTGCTAATGGGTGCGGGATAAATGTTTATTAATTTTCCGCCACTCCATTTTTATATAATTTTGGCAATGTTTTTACTGCCGGATGCTCTTCCTGACGCCAACCACAAGGGACGCACAAGCACAATACACATAGGCAACACACACAATCACAAAGCACACACAACCATGACCGAAGCGGGATTCGAACCCCAGATTCTTCGGTCCCAGATCGCCACGAGTTGTAGCCAGCATTCATGTTTTGTGGGTGCTTGATACAGAAAAATCGATTGAAGGCAAAACGTCCGTCTGTCCATCCGTCTGTCCGTCCGTTAGGTAACACCACCAGACCGAAATCACGCGTAGGATTTTTTCTAAATTGAAGAAATCACTCTCCGCTCGAGTAGAAGCTTTGGGATTTTGAAAAAAATTCTTTAAAATTTGGGGGTACCTTTCATGATGCACCCCGGACATTTCCAAAATTTTCTCAAATAAGAATCCTAATTTTTTCTTGAAATTTATTATAAGAATAGAGTAAAATGCACTTATGAAGGTGGGATATATCCTATTTTCACGGTTAACACTAAATTTTCGAAAATTGCAAAATTTGAATTTTTTTCTGCGCCTTCCTACAACTACAAAATTAAAGATAGAATTTTTCCTTTAGTTGAAATTCGTTTTGTATAATGAGTTCTTTCATTAAGGTCTCGTACATTTTTTGAAAATGTTAGTGTTTCAGTACAATATTACGTGCAATGTGTGCAATTTTAAAAAAAATTACACAAACATGATTTTCTCGAAACGGCTCCATATTTTTTCTTTAAACTTTGGCAGAGATAATGCTAAATGTACTCTATGAGATGACATAAATGCCTGTAAGCTCTGTCCTTTTGTTTTTTCAACAATTACAAAAATGTATTTCTTTACTTGTCTCTAACCTCGTTAATATTTACATTAAGGACAATTTGTTCACATTATGATACTTATGCTTAAGTGTGTTTTAAATAATGTCATATAAAGTTTCTCGAAAACTCAACAGTTTTCTGTGAAAACTAGCTCAAAATTCCGCATTTTCAGAAACGCTCAAACGCTATTTTTTCATAAATGGCTACAATTTTTTCTTCTAACCTGCAAATGGATAGTGCTAATTGCACTCTTTAATGTGACGTAAAGTTCATTTTTCAAAAAATTGCGCAAATGTAATTTTTTAAAGGTCTATCACACCGTTAATATGCATATTTACAGCTATTAGTGAACACTGTTTTATTTGTGAGTTAAAGTGCTTCAAATAACTTCCAATGAAGCTTTTCGAAAATTGAAAAATTTTCTGTGAAAAGGAGCTTCAGATTATGAATTTACAGTAGCAGCTAAACGCCATTTTCTTAAAAACTGCTACAAATTTGCCACTTAGGACACAGTTTTACTGTTCTTTAATGTTCCTAAAATAATATTTCCGTTCTACTATTAAGAAAGCGAAAAATTAAGAAAATGTTTATAAAAAAGTACTTTGAGCAGCGGTAGATGGCAGCTAGCAAGAGTATGTGGCAAGTCTGAATAGACCAAAGGAAATAGAAAAGTAATACGGGAAAGTTTGTTCTATTCTGTAGCACCTGTTTACTTTCTCATATACGTATGTATATACGGAGTAATATACGTAATATATAGAGTGTTATGTAAAGCTGCGGGAAAAGACAGACGATTTTGGCAGAAGGAAGTTAATTGCCTGTTGTCGAAACCAATGCTGATACAGAAAGGCATAGACTTCCCGTATTAGTTCTCTATTTCCTTGGGTCTGCGCTAGCTATTGTCACATACTCTTGCCAGCTGCCATCTATCACCACACAAACTACGTTTTTTGACATTTTCTTAATTTTTCAGTTTCCTAATGAAAGAACGGAAATATTTATTTTAGAACATTAAAAAACACAAAAACCTAGTCTTAAATGACAATTTTCTTTTAAAACTTTTGTGCAATTTCAAAGAAAAAGGCGTTTTAGCGCTACTACAAATGCGAAATTTGAAGCTCTTTTTCGCAGAAAATTTTTGAGTTTTCAAAACACTTCATTTCAAGTCATTTGAAGCACATACACTCATAAATATAATAATGTTTACAAATTGCTGGTAATGTGCATATTAAAGATCTTGAGAGATCTTCCAAAAAAATTACATTTCTGTAATTTTTGAAAAAAAAAAAAAAACTCAAAATAAACCTTTCGTAATATCAAAGAGTACATTTAGCACTATCCGATCGAAAAGTTTGAAGACATATTTTCAAGCCATTTATGAGAAATGGCGTTTGAGCGTTTCTAAAAATGCGGAATTTTGACCTAGTTTTCACAGAAAATGGTTGTGTTTTTGACAAACTTTACTTCGCATTATTTAAAGCACATGAACTCATAAATGTAATAATGTGAACAAAGCGCCGCTAATGTAAATATTATCGACAAGTCAAAAAAATTATGTTTGCAATTTTTGAAGAAAGAAACGAATTCAGCAATACGGCTTTTATGTCATCTGATAGAGTATATTTACCACTATCCCTACCAAAAGTTGGAGCCGTTTTTGAAAAAATCTAGTTTTTGTATTTTTTTAAAATTGCACATATAATACATTTTACAAGTAAATAACAAATTGTGCCATCTTAATAAGCTGACCTGTGCCATCTTAATAAGTGTATTTTACTCTATTCATACAAGAAATTTAAAGAAAAAATTTGGAGCCGTTTTGAGAAAATTTTTAAAATGTCTGGAGGGCTTCATGTAAAGTTCCCCCAAACTCTGAAAAATCTTTTTGAAATCTCAAAGCTTTGACCCAAACCAGATAAACCGGGGAATATGTATTTTGGAAGAAATTGTACCTATGGTTTATGCGCTAGCAGTGTTCACAGATAGACGGACAGACGGACGGACGGACGGACGGACGGACGGACTGACGGACGGACGGACAGACGGACGTTTTCCTTTCAATTGGTTTTTCGGTATCAAGGACCCACAAAAGAGGGTTTTTGGCTACACCACGTGTTAGGGGATTTTCTTTCTTAATTTAGCAACTGGTTTTATCCACTTCTTCGTTTTCACTGCCCGGCAATTAATTTTTTGCCGCCGAAAATTGGCCATTTTTTCGCGCAGCATTACATAACTTTCCCTATACTACGTATATCACTCCGTGTATACGTACGTATACGGGAAAGGAAAAGTGGATAAATTGAGTTTCTAAATTAAGAAAAAAACTAACACGTGGTGTAGCCGCAATCCCTTTTTTGTAGGTTCTTGATACCAAAAAACCAATTGACGGCAGAAGGACCGTCCGTCCTTGCGTTCGTCTGAGGACACCACTAGCGCCTAAACCATAAGTACGATTTCCCGGTAGATATGGCTCCATTAGAGGCGCTGCGATTTTGAAAAACTTTATTTAAAATTTGGGGGTACTTTACAAGACGCCCCTGGGATATTTTCAAAATTTTCTCAGAAATCGCTCCAAATTTTAAAAAAAATTGTAAGAATAGAGTAATTGACTCTTATAAAGGTGGCCTGAGTGCGATTTTCACGGTTAACACTAAAGTTTCGAAAATGTCAAAAATTTGATTTTTTTTCCGGCTTCTTCCTGCATAAACAAAATTAAAGATAGAGATTTTTCCTTCAAATGTAATTTGTTGTCCATAATTAGTTCTTTCATTAAGGTCATTTGCAGGATGTTTCGGTTGAATTCGGACAATTTTTCAAACTAAACCTCTCGCCGCTTTCAGTTGGTTTAACAAGTCTAGATTATGCTACATATAGCTAGCTTATTTGTAAACATTATCGGAACCTCATTTTGGCCGATTTCATTAAGTCGTGCCCGGAGTTAAAATGGAGAGCAGCCATTGTGGAAAGTCTTAGCGCTGGACGCACTGTACCCGAGATAGTGAAGTTCTTCGGCTATCCGAAATCAATAGTTTAAGATGTTTTCACTCGTTACGCAGCTACTTAGAGATCAGAGACAGGCTCCTACGCGCCTCCACGAAAGATCCAGGTTAGAGATAGAAATGGAAAGACTCCAGACTTTATCAAGCAGGTACAAGAGTTAATTTCTGATGACTCTCGAGTCTCTTTTTAGAAATTGGCAAGCATTTTGAAGACACGCCTAGACCACTATACATCGAATCGCTCATGAGGACCTCAGGTACAAGACTTATTTATTAAGGTAAGAAAATAATGCTCTTTGACCACACAAAAGCTAAGAAATCTGCTCTCTGTTGTTTGTTACTGAGCTCTCTCAAGAACGAAACAGCTGGTCGTCCATGGTTTTTATCTGGCGAGAAAAGATTTCACTGTTACGCAAAAGTCAAAAGGAGGAACGATAGATATCTAGCTCATGACTCCGAGGACGTTCCCACTGTGGCAAGAATAAAATTCCCGGCCTATACTGCGATTTTTGTAGGAAGAGCTCTCAAGGCCACTCAAATCCCATCTTCGCGATGGAATATGTCACGGCATTTCGTGTCATTCACAGTCGTTCCGCTAGATTTCGCACGATCGCGACCGTATGAAGCAGTGCTTGCGATCATGCGACTTCTACCGGCAAGACCGAGAAAAGACGGCAAATGCCGTGACATATTCCATTGCGAAGATGGGATTTGAGTGGCCTTGAGAGCTCTTCCTACAAAAATCGCAGTATAAGTCCATGACCTGAGTATGTGTCGACGGGGGTGATATCATGGTCCCGCACTGCTTCCTTAACCCGCGAGAGGTGGCGCGGGGTCTCTTGCGACCCCACGAATCTTTGCTTAGCTGCAGTTGCCTAATTTTGCGAGTCAGAAGTCTTAAACTTCACATACCTTTTACCACATTCTCTAGCTTTTGTTTGAAAGATTTTCAAAATTTTATATCTGATAATTTATTCATAAATATTTGTGAAACCAATACAAACATCCTAAATTTCGTACTTTCTCTAAGTTGTGTTGATTGGCGTTGAAGCATTTTCAATAAATTGTTAGCTTTAATGTGAGATAATGTTAGAAAATGAAACTTATTGAATTTTCTGATACCGATTCTCATTGAAATATTCAGGAAAATGTAAATGGAGTCACTATACAAAATGAAAGATAAATTATAATTTTGCCCTTTTATTTGCAATTCCTTATTTGCATGTTTGTTTATAATAGTGAATTAAGTTAATACGAACTTACAAATGATTGATTATTATTAAAATAACTTATTTCGCACTTATTCCTTGCTAAATATAATTTTATAAAGAAATAACTTAAAGGGGTCAGAAATGATCCGGCAACCGCTACCTCTCCAGGGTTAATGCAGCAGAAATGACTCTTAGGTAACATGAGCATGTCCTGGAGTAAGGACTATTGGCCTCCCAAGAGCGATGACTTGAATCCGCTCTATTACTCGTATTTCCTATGGAGGGTTATTGAGAGGGACCCTAACAAGACCCGACTTCCCAACATTGCATCACTCAAGTTCGCTTTTGAGGCATCGTTGCACAGTTGGACAAGAATTTGGAAAAGGTGTGTGCACGCATTAGGTAAGTATTGTGACATACCAGAAATGACGTTCATTTATTTGAGTAAATAAGGGACAAAATATTCTAGATATCACTAAGAGGCTTGGGTTTCTGTGGTGCAGGTACGCAGCTGGCACCGTAGAAACATAAATAACACGAGTTCATTCTGAGACAGGTGCGAGGTGCATCATAGTTACCGCGTGTAAACACGCAGGTGGCACCGTAGCAACGCGGACAATACGACGTCAACGGACGTTTCGAAAAAGTGTGAAAAACAATGGAAAGAGAAATAAGGCGAGGTTTCAATGGTTGACAAGGGGAATATTAATTCATTCCGTCTCGTGTCGTGGTGGTGAACAGATCGCTTGAGCGCTGTGTTAAGTTCGAGTGATACTTATTGAGACTTGTAATATTTCGTGGGAGTCAATGCTGGAAAGTGAAATTAGAATATTTTTGCGGTAAAGCTACAAGTGTGGACTTATAAAATTTTACCACTGAATTGTGAGTTACAAGGTTAGGTGAGAGGGATATTATTCTGTTTATGGGAAAGTAATTAGTTGAAAATAGGTGCCCACTCGAGGCGCAAGATAAAGTGTGTAGGTAGTGTTTTTAATGTGTTTAGAAGAAGTTCACGGATACTCGTGGACTTCTGCAAGAATGAAGATTGGACTACAGCGACAAGAAGATTCTACGTGGCGACGTCGAATGTGAAGCGTCGTGCGCGCGAAGGAAGAACGGATAAAGGTTCTGTAACGCTGTTATTGTAATAAAGAGATGCTCATGGCCTAATGATAATTTGAAACAAGCATTATAAGTTAAATGACTCATCTCTCATGTTTAATAAACTGTAATTCATAGTTGAAAGTAAGCTGATTTTCATTTGCCATTACGTGCAATCCTAGAGTAGATGTTTCAGATTCCTCGCCACTTCGTATGAATGGCAGAAATTCTTTTCTGTAAAATTTTAGTAGGGATAGTGCTAAATGTTCTTTATGAGATATACATCCATAAATCCATCCATCCCTTTTGCTCTATCCTTTTGGTTTTGCGAAATTACAAAAAAATAATTTGACTTCTCTCACTTCGTTAATACTTACATAGCAGTGATTTGTTCACATGGCTGCATTTATGAGTACATGTTATTAAAATCATGTTAAATAAAATTTTTGGAAACTTAATAGTTTTTTGTGAAACGTTTCCCCTTTTGAGAAACGCTCAAACGCCAATTTCTCAAAAACAGATCAGCATTTTTTCTTCAAACCTTTTTTACGGATAGTTCCTGTTGCACTTTTTAAGATGACGTAGTATCAGTTATTTAACGACATATATTCAAACATCCTGAGGTTGCATTTTGCATGATCATATAGATGCGTTTTTTAAACAAATCCTTCACATTTTTAAAGTCAAAGTGCAATTCATCACGTCTCAGTGAAATTCTCTTTCTTTAGAGATCTTATTTATAAAGATTGATTGCATATGAGAACCGCAAAGGGAGGGCATTTTACTGAAATAATATAGGAGACGATTCCATTTTTGTAATTTTTGGGAAAAACGAAAGAATAGAGCAATATGGCGCTGATATCATCTAATAGGGTACATTTCGCTCTATTCCTATCAAAAGTTTAAAGAAAATATTGGAGCGGTTTTTGAGAAAATATGTTTTTGTAATTTTTTTAAAAATTCCACTTGTTGCATTGTGTGAAAACTATTAACATTTTCAAAAAAATGTTCGTGACTTTAATGAAAGAACGTACTAAGGAGAACACATTTTATTTCAAGGAAAAATTTCTATCTTCAATTTTGTAGTTGGAGGAAGCGCCGAAAAAAATTCAAACTTTTGCAACTCCCGAAAATTGAGAATTAACCATGAAAATTGGACATATGCTACCTTTGTAACTGTATTTTACTCTATTCTTATAAGAAATTTAAAGAAAAAATTTGAAGCCGTCCTTGAGAAAACTTTGAAAATGGCCGGAGGCGTCATTTAAAATACCCCTTAGTTTTAGAGACTCTTTTTCAAAATCTCAAAGCTTCGACTCGAGCCAGATCGATCGGGGTTTCTTCAATTTGAAAACAATGCTACCTATGGTTTAGGTGCTAGTGGTGTTCATAGACGGGTGGACGAACAGACAAGACGTTTTGCTTTCAATTGTTTTTTCGGTATCAAGGACCCACAAAACAGAGATTCTGGCTATACCGCGTGTTAGGATTTTTTCCCTTAATTTAACAACTGGATATATCCACTTTATTGTTATCAGGGCCCGGCAATGAATTTTTTTCTGCCGAAAATCCGCCGTTTTTTCGCGCAGCATTACACAATTTTTCCAATACTACTATATTATCCGTGTATACGGGAAAGTAAAATACAACATATATATATATATATATATATATATATATATATATATATATATATAATCTAATGGTCATCTGACAAAGCGATCAATCAAATATTAAAAGAAGCAATAATTGAAATTGGCGCGGACGTGGCGAACCAGACGAACTGATGTGAACGAGTCTGTTACACGAGAAGAACGGGACCCGAGAGGGATGTCAGCAAATGGCGAGCCAGCGAGCGAAGAGACGAGTACACGTGAGGCGTGAATTTTCTTTAGGTCTGTTATGCATTGAAACCCGCATTCAAGAATGTGTGTTACCGTTATACACAAAGTAAAGGGTCGATCTATATTATGGATAACATAAATCTATTAGTTTCATTTACTTTTGTATTAGTTTTCGTATACTTATCGTATTTATATGAATTCTAAGGACAACTTTCCCTATGCTTTGATCGCAATCTGAAATTTCAGAACGTTACTATGAAGAAAATGTATAGATTAATATTAATATTTAATTTACAAACATTAATAAATTTTGATTATGGTAGCATAAAATGTCCCAAAAAACTATCCTAACACCGTTGATAATTTTTCAGGAAAAGTATTGAAAAGTTTGCTTCTGGGTCTCATGGACTCCAGTTACCCGGATAAGGGTTAATCGCGGGTAAAGTATCTTCCTGTTGAAGTAAAGGTGTGTCTCTCAAATACGTCAAAAGCAAATTCAGGCAAAAGCAAAGTATTTTAGATCACTCTAGATTTTGGCTCTTAACCTTATTTTTGTGGTTTTATTCCAGTTATTCTCATTCTAGACGGTAAATCAATATTCCCAGTTTGCCCAAACTAATATTCCCAGTTTGCAAGGAATAATTTTTTTTCAAAAGTATTGTCACCTGTGTCTCAGATAAACAGCGACAGTATTTATGTACTTTTTTTTTCATTATTGCACAAGACGGCATCTCAGAAACAATATTTTGACTTGAATTGCCCAAATGATGTATAGCAAAATTTCATGGATGAGAGGATGATAATTGAAAGACTGTGATAGCCAGGCGGACTTCAAAATTTGTAGGCAGTGTTTCTACCTGCAGCATTGTGGTTTTGCTTGTATGAATGGTTGTGACATTGGATATTCAGAGAATGAAAAATACTACGACTAATTTGTTCTTTATAATTTATTATTTAGACAATTTTAGAATTCGATTTTTATTATTGGAGAGTTACTTATATGTAAAACCAATTGTATAATTATTTCTTAGAATTCAACAAGACATCTTCATACATTTTTACATGATTTTACTAGCCATTAGGTATTTTTTATTAAAAAATAAAAGGAGGTTTATTTATAGTTATTTACAACATTCCATAAATATGCTAATGTAAAAATTGGAAATCCCATTGAATTTTATCATATACCTGACAGGTACAAATATAGCAATAACGCACGTTTTTCAAGGATAGTAATCGATTTCAGTTCATTGATTCATCGACTGAATTAAAGGAACCGTGACATCATAAACTTCCGATTTACCAATGATTGTACTATATTTTCTATAATATTTTTGTGTTAGGATATCCCTTAACTTGTCTGGTGGGGTCCCTGGAACCCCAGGCTATCATAAACTCAAGTTGGTAATTAAAAGCACCGATATATTAGGCTGTGATTCCGTGTATTCCTCGTTCAAGGTCCCCAGCAGATGATCGTGTGTGCTTTTTGTCAAAAAGAACAACGTAATTGTATTTTATTGTTCATACTCTATGTCTGTATGGACCCTACCAGACAAGGAGTGTAAGTAAATTTCAATATTATATTTTTTTCACTTTTTTATCTTATTTACGTCCTCTCTAGACTTTTTTCTTTGAATCGATCGGTTGTTCTCTTATCAAAAATACATCATGACCAAGAAGTTGATCCACAAAACAAAAAGCCCAATATGATCAATATTATTACAACAATATCAAAGCGGGCTTAGATGCACTTGACCTAGCGATGGTGTTGGCTGTCGGTGGCCAATGGTGATATTTTAGGCGATTCTTACATAGCAGTTGTAAACAGTAGCATTTTCAAGTATTGCACTAAAAATTTCGGATAATATATCGAATAGAAAGTCATTGATGGAAGTTGAGCGTTCACTTGTACGTCCACACATTTCACGTCGTGGTGTCCGTCTTTTGCCAGGTGGAGTGCGAGAAATTATAATGAAACTCGGAGGCAAACAGCTTGAAAAGAACCTTTGGGGACACACTAAAGCAAAAAATCGCCAATTGTGAGGTGTGTCCGAGAACAGCAAATAGGAAAATAAAAATTGTATGAATCAACTGCGCCAAGCATATTTCTACCAGTCATGCATAATTTATTTGTGAAAATTTTATTTAAATGTAGCAAATATTACTCATTACTTTGTAAATGATCACGTATGTGATATTTTATAAAATAAAATTTGAAGTTCGTAATGAAATTTCATTTTATAAAATGGGGTCTGCAGGACCCCATCAGACAAGGAGTGTAATGATTTATCACCAGACCAGTTAAGGGATATTATTAGTAGTATATGTTCATCTTAATTATTGTGTTTTCTTGCAGAAAATAAATTATTTTTTAAGTAAGTTAAGAATTACACGACATACATGCAAGTAACACATGGAGGTTTAGTGGAGAAACTTACAAAGTATTGCTAACCTTTGCAATTGGTAAAGTTTTCTATGTAAAACAAGATGAAAATAAACATAATAATAAAAGTAACAATTATTTTCATCTCACCTTTTGTATAACGCACATGGATAGATCGCAGATTCTTAACATCTTAAATTTCGAAACCTAATTGTAAAGCCATTCTCAATTTCAAAATGTTGGTAGAGAGTTAAACAGTTTCTGTGGTTACGAGATGTTTTGTAGAAAGAGTACATAGGCAATGCCACCTAGACACTAGTGTAAGGCCTGTCGACTGACGCACTGATGTCACAAGGTCATTCATCGCGGCAAATGAATCTTTCGCCGACCCCTCACAGTCAGTCAACGTTTACTCCCCTTCTTCTGCGCCTTAATAATGATATTTTACAGAAATAAATTTTCGCAACATTTTATTGCATTTCATTCAATTAACTGTTAATTACAACTAAAAATAGATGAACAATTTTAAATTTAGAGTATTACCTTATTTAGAATTTTTGTGCTCCTCAGAGTGGCACATATCATTGAGGCAACTAAATGATCCTGCAAATATAACACCATTTTCCATTTTAGGAAAATTAATTTCCTGGTTATCTGATTTAACAAGTTCTTTCTTAAGCACTTCAAGAGGTACACCATATCAAAATAAAAAAGCTTCTGTGGAATTTGCATGGAGCTATTTCTAGTTTTGGGGGAACGGAATGCAATGACACGCGTTTTCTGTTCACAGGATTGTTGTCGGAAATCACTGCAATCACAAAACCCATCTTTTCAACCCTTACAATTATAGGGTGGTTTTGATATAATGGTTTAACAACTCACCTGTCAATTTTCTGACCGGAACTGTATGAATGACATCATTACATAATGAAACATATTAGTTATCATGAACACAAAAGCTGTTGATGAATTTTCTTCATTAATGTCAGTTCCGACTGTACTTCCTCCTTTACAGTCAACATTTGACTTCAAGAATATTTTATCCACTAAGAGTTCCACAATCTTGTTATTTTCATTCAACAAACTAAATTTCTTTCCTTTGTACAATATAACGCATAATCTGGATGTTTCTCCATGTGTGGTTTGTTGAATTTTGTCGAAAGCAATTTCAGTGTAGAAGTGCACTGCAACTTCACTTAACCCGAACTTTGTAAACATTTTTACAATTTGTTACGAGTACTTTGTATCAAAGTTGCTCTGCTGCAAATACGATTCGTATGTTCTTTTCGCACTAATTTAAAACATATATATTATTACACCATAAAATGAATAAAAAACACTGTTCTCATGTAATTCAGTACACGAAATTTACAGTTCACAGTGATTGACACGCAGATTTCACTTTTGCCACGATGTAATGTTATGACTACATGTAGTGACGTCAGAAGCAAGATGTCCGCCTGCCAATAGGCCTGATGTTTTAGGTGGCACTGATATAGGTACGTAGGTAATTGGGCATCAGGAAGAATTGAAGAAATAAGCAAGCAGATTTATACAAATCAAAGTTCAATATTTATGAAATGTATTACATTAATCGAGGTTTTGCAGTCATACAGTGCTAAAGTATTACTGCTCTTAGTTGAACGCAGTCAAGTAAGATGTATTTTGTGCATTTTGAAAAGGCGTTTTTACAATTTTTCATGCAAAGACGCAAGCCACAACAAAAACAATATTTTCGACTAACATACGCGACCGGGTTCCTCAAAACAGACACATATTACATTTGGATCAATTCAACTTTTGGCATTCGGCTCTTCGTATTTCTATTAATTTGTAGAAATACAGTGAGAAGCTGAATATCAAAGGTCATCTTATATTGTGAGTGTTCAACAGCATGCTGTCGAATATATAAGTGGATTAAACTT
Organism: Acheta domesticus; assembly: GCA_031308135.1. Classification (NCBI taxonomy): domain Eukaryota; kingdom Metazoa; phylum Arthropoda; class Insecta; order Orthoptera; family Gryllidae; genus Acheta; species Acheta domesticus. Next base: position 22,527,421 of record JAHLJT010009436.1, on the reverse strand, counting down.
AGTGGACCTTCAAGACGGAGCTTCTTCGACCATTATCTGGGCGGCGCTCTCTCTGGTGGAAGTTATCTCGTCTACGTTTATACCTCCGCGCACAAAAGTTGTAACAAACAAACATCATTTGGTTTAGCAGCTTCCTTAAAACTGATTGTAACCCTAATAGCAATAGAATATGCTTATATTTAAGTTAAATGTTTAGTATGTTAAGTTTAGTTAGCCAACATTCTCTAGGTAGGGACATTCTCCAACATGGTTACAATTCATTTTGCGCAGTGCAGTGTGCTGGTTTTAATATGTGGGCTATACCCTTTTTGCCCGGAAGTTCACCCTGGCGATGCCCCATTCTCTTCTCGACCACGACATATACTGCGATTTTTCTAACAGCGACCCTCAAGGCCACTCAAATCCCATCTTCGCGATGGAATATGTCGTGAGCATGAGAGCATGAGAAGAGTAAGAGAGACGTGAGCATGAGAAATGTAACTCAATTTGTTTACTCCTATAAATCTGTCAGTGAAAAGTTCATTTTCAGCCTTAAAAATTATTTTAATAGACAAGACAGCCTTATTGAAAAAAATTTGGAGAAAATATTGATTATATACTATACTGTTAATTATGAATGTGAAGAAAATATGCTTGTAGTCTCTTTCATAAAATACTTTTTCCTGCATAATAAAAATTGCCTAATTTAATCCTTTTGAGACGATTTCTACATGTCAGAAATATAAATTTTTCATGTCTATATTTTTTCCTGGATTAGTCATTCTATAACCTATTTTAATGGCCTCAAACGTCGATTTCAATGCCTTTTAGTGCCTAATTTCGTAATTTTGTTGCCTATTTTAGGTTCCTAAATCAAACCTTTTTTGTGAGTAAAATTCCGAGGTCTAGTCATAACACTCAAACTTTTACTCTCAAAAAGAAATAGTATTTCCTGTTTATTAGATGTAGACAAAGATAAAGGTGGTGATATGAACCATTTATATAATATGAGCCCCTTGGAATCTTTTCATATATCGCAAACATTCTGGCAGGAACAATTTTAACTAGTTTAATATCTCCTGTTGCTAATATAGCTTTGTGGTTCAGTTGTATATGCGAGCTGATGTGAAACAGATGTGTTCGTGTTTTCTCGGTTCTAAAAGCTTTGGAAGGTATGTCTTTGGCTTTTAATTAGAGTTGAGTTCGCTTGGATCGATTCTGATTTTTAACGAATGAAATACAACATGTTTTAAACGTTGTTTTTATGCATTAAATCTGTAATTTCGAAGTATCATAGACCGGTTTTAGTTTGCAGAATTTTAATATGGCGATGGTTGTAAAACGAGCCCCGAAGTATGGAGCGTATACGAGCGTATATACAAGTATATACGTACGAGCCCTAAACTTAAACTGGCTTGTATTACATACACTACAACTTGTGTTCGTACTATTCTTTTTAGATGCCACCAAAGATTCTAAGGCCAAAACAAAAATGAACTAGTGGAGTTACGAAATGGCACAGATTTTCTCGTAGTAGCTAATTTCCTAATTTCATTGGTCGGGGCTGACTTTTCGGTCGTGCCCCATCCTTATGCCAACACCCATCTATCGCCACCCGAACATTTTTTCACCTTTGCTTAATTTTTTGGTTTCCTAATGGCAGAACCGAAAAACTACTTTAAGAATATTATTGAAGGGCAAAACCTCGTCCTAAACAGAAATTTTTGTTGAAAAATTTTGTGCCGTTTTTACGAAAATTGCGTTTAAGCGTTACTGTAAATGCAAAATTTGAAGCTCTTTTTCACAGAAAACCATTGAGATTTTGAAACACATTACTGGAAGTCGTTCAAGCACTGCTACTCACAAATGTGTTAATGTGAAAAGCTCTTTTTTAAAGAAAACTATTTCGATTACGGAAAGCTTTATTGGAAGTCGTGTGAATCTGCCACTCACAAATGCCATAATATTGTAATGATTTCATGTCTGGCACATTCCCCAAAAACAATTGTGAAAAAAGGATAAATATTTATTAAACTGTAATTAATAAAACAACGTGTACGTGAATCGATACCAACAACACAGAAGAACAGCGCGCCGCGGGAAGCCATATTTCGACGATTTTGGAAACACATTGGATTCAGTAATTTTGAAATGAAATCTGGCCGTACAGTTAGTTGGAAAGTAAATAATAAACATTGTAGTCTTTGTTTGAACACGATCGGACGACGGGTTCATTTAAATTTAGAATATGAAGATTGGAGAAAAGTCCTGGTGACGTGTCAAATGCAATAACTTAAATATAAAAAATTTATGAAGAAACCTTAATTAGGCAACGAGAAGCGTTGTAAATCGTCGTTGTCTGAATTTAATAAAAATTATAGCAGAGCCAAAAGACTTATAACACGTTGAATTTTTGAGCTGAAGAAATATTACAAATTAATAATATCAAAACAAGTGACAAATTGGTGTACAATTTCGACAGAAATTTAGCGTTTTCGACGTATAAAATATCAAAAATATATGTTTGGGCCAAAAAACTTTAACATTGAGCAAAAGCGTTAATAAACAGACGCATAGTCATGTCAGAATAACTTATATCGTGGATTTTAGAAAAATTTGGGAAAACAACAATGAAAATGCAAGAACGAAATTCGCCGGCATTTTTTCTACTACGAGGTGACGTGGTAAATCGACATGGTTTTAAGAACACTTCTTTCGAGTCAGGGGCGACAGTAACGTCGAATCCATGTTGGATGAATTCGAGATTTGAGAAATTGGACTTAGACATTTTTTTTGTGATGAAGCGGTACAGTGCAATGGACATCCGAACGAGTACTGAAAACCGATATTGATGCAGTGAATGATCGAAGAGAGAAGAAGTTGTTTTTCATTTTATTTTGACTCTGTGCTTCGAAGTTGATCGAGCAATTTTGGACTTCATGGAGAACTTCTTATGAAGAAAGTCGGCATTGGTGCGTGCGAATACATCGGCGCGCGCAAGTGGGCACGCAATTGACGACCGAGCTGGCAACGGCGCTGTCTCGGCGGAATTCAACAAAAGGAAAGTGTCGCATTCGTGGCGTAATCATCAAACCAGATATTTGTTTTTCGAGAATACTCAAGTAAATTAAATTAAACTTTGACAAGACCAGTGAAAAAATATTAAAATTTTAAAAGAACAATGCATGCAATTGTTGCCGAACAAAGCGATGCAAATGTTAGTCTCATTTTCTGATTGTTAAATTTATAATTACGTACGTACGCGAGAAAATTTTTTTATAACATTATTTTTTGGTAAAAAGGAATTCCTGAACGCATAAATAATTAAACATCAGCTGATGATTATTAGTTTCATTTGAATGTGATGGTGTTGTATACCAAATGAAACAACCCTCTGCGGTCTGCAACAACAATTTATTATTCACCAAAATCCCAAAGAATATTCCAAAAAACGCTGCCAGGAGTAACGATATCAAAGAGATGTTTTCATAGCCGGGTCGTTATATAAGTTACAGAAAAGCCGTTAATCAGAGAATCACAAGTAAGTGCGCCGGGTACAATGTCTAAGTCAAGTTAATGTTCTACTAATCGCTGTCGGTGATGGAATGCCGGGGCCCTCGCCCCGCGGCTGCCTCGCCGTCTTGCCACCCCTTCGCAGGGGAATAGTGTCGGCTGCGTGCCCCCTCTTCTACAGGGGGATGGAGGGGGGCGCCTTCCACGCCTTGGCCGCTCTTCTGGTGCGGTGAGGCGTATCGCTTCTGGAGTGCCCGCATGGCGGACACTATGATGTGTGAGAAATACAGCATTAATGATTAGGACAATAATATTTCTAATAATATGAAATTTAAGTACATTGAATATGTAGAGAGCATGGAACCCAGCAGCAAAGAAAGGGAGGAAGATGAATAAGTATAGTGTCCTTTGATTTAGAAAATATGAAAGGAATTCCAAGAGCAAATATAAATAACTTCTTCTATACGAGAAAATTAAATTTATTCAATATGACACCTCATGTTCTCGCCACCAACAATTAATATTATGCAATTTAGACAGAAATGGACACTGGCCGTTCTAGAAACAAGCCATTTTCCAAATTTTGGAAAAAGTAACTCAAAGATTACCGAGAGTTGAGTGAGTCACGTAACTTTAGCACTTCCTGTAACTTTTGAACGGTTGAAGTTGTTGCAATGCAGGTTTCACAGAAGTGCATGGGGGATGGGGCTAATTGATACGTGAATTTATTTCTATTTTATCACTTTATTTTACGAGATATTTGAGGAAACTTTGTTTTTTCAAATGGAACTATACATATTTTTTCAGTCTATCATGACGAGCGTAAAAAGACGAATCCACTGATATAAATATTGTTATGTGTTAGATAAGCATTTTTTGAGTACTTTTGATTCTAGCGACTAGGGTTTAACGGATATTTTGAATGGAGTTGTAACAGAACGCCACACAATGTTGTTTTTAAAAACTATTTATTGCTTGTTGGGATGTACATAGATCAGTAAAACACCCTTTCATATGTATTGATGACTTACTACTAACTTAAACTATGCTTAACCTAGTTCTACTATTGCTACTACAATGGGGTAGATTACTCATGAGAGTATCTACAGATCACAGTTGTCTGAGAATATTTTTAAGAAGGAATCGAACGGGTATCTATTGTTTATTCTGGTCTGTGTGTTGTTTGTTGAGGCTAAATTGTATTGTTGGAGTTGATCTATTGAGTTTATGTTAGAGTAGAAATTATTGGATAGGCGTGCTATTAATGGATGATTGAGTTTATGTTTAATTCACTATGGAGTTGATCGTTTGAAATGAACCATGGGGCGTTGGTGATTATTCTGAGGAATCTGTTCTGTAATATTTGTATTTTTATTTACATTGGATGGTGCAGCATTTGTCCAGATGGGACAAGCGTATAGCATTATGGGTCTTATTATAGTTTTAAATAGTGTTATTGCATTTGTTAGTGAAAGTTTGGAGTTTTTATTAAGTATTAGCTTGAGTTGGATTAATTTGATTTTAGCCTGTTGTGTTTTTATGTTGATGTGGTTTTTCCAGTTTAGTCTTGTGTCAAGATTTAGACCTAAGTATTTGATAGGTTGATTTGATGGTGTCCAGTTTATTTGACTATTGTTTAATAGTAATGGGTGGGGGGCAGAGAATGGTCTTAATGAAAACATTTTTGATTTTGATTTATTTGGATTTAGTTTTATTTTCCATTTTATTGCCCATTCGTCTATTTTATTCAAATATTGTTGAATTTTTGTGCTGCTGTATGTCAGGGTGTAACTTGTTGTGAATATTGCCTTATCGTCAGCAAACTGTGCAAGTTGTATGTACCATGTGGTGGGGATATCTGTTGTGTAAATATTGAATAGTGTTGGGGATAGGGTGAGCCTTGTGGAAGTCCTGCTTCTATAATACGTGGGTTGGAGCTATGATTATTTATGGTTACTATGAAGGATCTGTCTGATATAAATTGTGTGATAATATTTAGTAAGTATTTAGATGTTCCTATTGTTTTCAGATTGTATATTAATCCGGGGCGCCTGACTCTGTCAAATGCTTGAGATACATCTAAGAGTGTTACTATTGTGTGTTTCTTTTCTTGGGAGGTAGTGTGAATGTATTTAGTAATCCTTAGCAATTGATGTGCAGTTGAGATACGGTTTCTAAAACCAAATTGGTGGTTTGGAATAGCTTCTGATTTTGTTAGAAGATTATTGAGTCTTTTTAAAATTATTTTTTCAAATAATTTAGATAAAGTTGGGAGGAGACTTGTTGGTCTGTAATTCTCTGTAAGGCTATGATTTGTGCTTGGTTTAGGGATCGGGATATATTTGATATTTTCCAAGTTCTTGGGAGTCACACAATGTCACGCAGCACTACACCGGCAAACGCGCTCGCGGGGACGGGAAGGGAAGGGATCTTAGTATTTGAAGATACGAAAGATATGCCAAATATTCACAAAACTATTGCAGGTTTTTCTCCTTAACTCAAGTCATACCTTGTATACTGAAACATGATTCTAATATACAATTAATTTTTAATGATTTGAAACGGGTTCGAACATGCAAGGGGCACAATTCGGCTTACCTCATCGTTCGACCACAATCTGCCCCCTGTAGACTCGCTTCCATACGGAAAAGACAAAACCTGAAAGTGATTTTAATGATGTGCCAGGTTGCACAATAATAGTCAAGTTTGATTTTTGTACTTTCTTTCGCACTAGACAGTATGAATTTATTGTAATTAAAGATTTCATTTAAATCAAAACAACATCCTTTGAAAATTATTAGCTTTGGTCATGACCCTGAGAAATAAAAATAATTGTTCGTACGAACGTTAATCTGAGCTCTCTTCCCGTTGTATCGTTGGATGCTTCGCTCGGACGCCGCGTATCTCCATACCATCACCTTCGACCAGTCTTGATGCTTTCTATCTTGTATCTTCCGGCACGCCACGAAGTCACTCCCATTCACATAATGTATTAGCCTCCCATATCACCATCACTACTTGTTCGGCAAAATAATTACATTTAGCTTGGTGCTTCCCCTTCGTCACTGGTGAAAACAAATTAAAGATGGCAATTCTTAAAAATTCCTCCCTATCAGTAAGAAAATATTCCAAGTCAATGCACGGCTTCACTAAAATGTTTCAATGTTCCACTTTCACTCGCGGAAGAAAAAAGCTTAAGTCCCGAACTGTATCTCTGGAATTTTTTATAAGTCTCTACTTTCGATCATAAAAAAATAAACCAAGACTGAACTCAGACACGCACCCCCTAATTCACAAATGACCCTCTCGATATGAGATCTGAGCTGCAACTAACTAATTTTTTTGTTCTTTAATCCAGGAAAACTCGTGTTCGTTGTTGTCCAAAATTCTGTTTTACATTCCCTACCAACGGATTCTTATTAGGTATTCACTCCTCTAACCAAGGTGCACTCTTGGGCGAAATTCCTTTCTTACACACGCATCTTTTGACTGATTCTACCTCACATCTACGGGCTCATGAAATTGTTTACCTCTGTTACTAAGGTGCCCGTTTACCAAATATCGTGACGTGTGAAACATCGGTGTCCTCCTTAGCAGTCTGTTGCTATGGTGCATAATTCTAATTTAAATTAGCATTAAAGTCTTAAATTATTTAAATTCGAATGCCCTCCCGCGTTGGTATATCACAATAGTATGCATGCAAGTTATTGAACAAAAAATCGAACACAAAAAATGATGATGATGATGATGACGCTGATGGTCGGGATCGTAATTGTGGTCATGATCACAATCATGATAACATTACACCGACGCCTCTGAAAGTAATACGTCCCATTTCTTCGGCAGAAGAACCATCAAAGGAACGTATAAATTTTAAGATCGTCATTGGCAAGAGACGAATTTGACTCACAAGCATAAATAACTAGTGTTGCTACAGAATGGATACTTTCCCGTATTAGTTTTCTATTTCCTTGGGTCTGCGCTAGCTATTCGGAATTGCCACATACTCTTTCTTGCCAGCTACCATCTGTCGCCGCCCAAACTACATTTTTTTACGTTTTCTTAATTTTTCGGTTTCCTAATGGTAGAACGGAAATATTCATGTTAGAATACTAAAGAACACAAAAACCGACTCCTAAATGGCAATTTTCTCTTAAAAACTTTGAACCATTTTAAAGAAAATTGCGTTTAGCGCTACTAAAAATGCGAAATTTAAAGCTCTTTTTCACAGAAAATTTTTGAGTTTTCAAAATACTTCATTTGAAGTTATTTGAAATACTTACACTCCCAAGTATAATAATGTTTACAAATTGCTGGTAATGTGCATATTAAAGATGTGAGAGATCTTTAAAAAAATTACATTTGCCTAACTTTTGAAAAAACTAATAAGAACTCAAAGTAAACTTTATGTCTTATCAAAAATGTAATTAGCTTTATCTGTGAGAAAATATTGAAGAAAAAATTTGCTGCCATATATGAGAAAATGGCGTTTGAGCTTTTCTGAAAATGCGGAATTTTGAGCTACTTTTTCAGAGAAAACCTTGTGTTTTCGAGAAACTTTTCTTGATATTATTTAATGCACATGTACTCGTAAATATAATAATGTGAAAAAAATCGCCACTAATGTAAATACTAACGACGTGGGAGACAAGTCAAAAAAATTACATTTTTCCAATTTTTGAAAAAAACAAAAGAATGAAGCAATATGGCGTTTTTGTAATGTCATCAAATACATTAGGCACTATACCTACCAAAAATTTAAAGAAAAAATTTGGAGCCGCTTTGTAGAAAGTCTTGTTTTTGTAATTTTTTTAAATTGCACATATTGCAGGCAATATTGTGCGAAAACTACTAAAATTTTCAAAAAAAATTACATGACCTTAATGTGACCGTACACAGAACGTATACGTGCACAACGCTTGCATAGAACGTCTAGCGCGACAGTAGCCAGGCGAGACGCTCGATCGATAATGAAAATCTATGCCGGCCCAGATGGAGCGAGCGAACACTTGTCTGAGCTCCGCTGAACCATGAGCAACTGAAAGCGAGCTGGAAACGCAGCCGCTGTGCAACAGAGCAGGACGACGACGCATGTCTACGAAAAAATACTACTCAAGCTCAACAAGGTAAGAGATGTTTATGATATATTGAAATAAAACATCCGTTAATATCTGAGACGAGAAGAGAGCGTGTGGCGGATGAGAAAATGTGATTACAGTGATATTCTATCTTTTAATGGCACCATGTGGTGACAAGTATGAATAATACGTAAGGATAAAGATTAACACGCTTTAAAAACTTCTCAGCTTTTTATTTGTTTGTAAACGCCGATCCTGCGACTGAGTAGCAGAATTCGTGAGGAGGAATTCTTGGAGACGTGACCGTGGGTGAAGGTCAAATTAAACCGAGCCAGCAGCCCGTGCGGAGTAGACGTGAGCAGACGCCGCGGCCTCACCGGCTGGACACAAGGTCACGCTGCCAGGAAACCCAGGAAAGTCCAAAGAATATTGTCAGTAATTTTGTATAAAATACGTGTTGCTAGCTCCCACCTAAAACCGCGACGAGCTAGGTTATATATTGGATTGCTTCATATTGTAAGCAAACACTAGAATTTATGGTTAAAGTAGGGTGTACGGTGCACCCTCAGAGAAGCGATGTGGCGGAGGGGGGGAGGGGGGAGGGGGAAGGGGTTGGGAAGGGGAAGAGGCGGGAGGGGGCAGAGGAGGAGGAGGAGGACGATAGGAGTCCCCATGAGCCCTCCCTCAAATTACGCCACGCGCTCTGCTAGAAATGAATAAAACTTACCGAAAGGCTGTTTTTAAGGTAGGCGCCATCAAGGAAAGACAAAAATTGATACCTGAATCACACTCAACCTGCTTCCCGCGACAATGACCCCTTCCGCACTGAACACTTTCGCGCATGAGAAGTGGCCTCTTTCTTGCTGCACTTCCACTCGAAAACATCACTCAATTACTTTCGCTTGGCCAACCTCATCGGACACTTACATAACGGACACGAAAAGCCTACAGCAATCAAACCACGTTCTTGCGCCCATTCAATTACAGCCACACACCCTTTCCGGCGCAACGCGTAAAAAAAAGCCACATTTATTCTCACAATCGTAGGAACAAACACTCGACACTCAAAAACACAAATCACGAAGAATATGAAGAACGCAAGAAACGTAACTGCACAACAGCTACCCCAACACAGAAAATCAGTTGCACACCCACCATGTTCCAACCAGTATTTCGGAATGAAACTCAGGCAAGAAATTGCCTCCCCTAACTTATGACGTCACGTCCGTGACCAATTACGAACCATCAAAATTATTTCAATAGTGTATTTATTACAATTTATTTAAATCGCCCACGCCTTCGGCGTGGGCGGTTTCGCCGGCGAGGCTGCCGCGCGCGCGCGCGGCAGCCTCGCCGGCGAAACCGCCCACACTTTGCTTTTTATGAGTATGTAAAAAGTTATCGTATTGCTCCCCACCCCTCCCTGCCGAATGGTTCCCCTCAGAATCCCCCAAATACCCCTCGTCCCCTCCACCGTGGCTTTCCCCCTCGCCGGAGCGGCGCGAAGGGCCGGTTTGAACGACTTCCTTAGGGGGCACCGTACACTAGACTTCAGCCGAATTTATTTAATACAATCATAAGCTTCAAATCAGAAAAGAAACGAATCTTAAATGCCTTACATTTCATTAATAAAATCAGTATAAAAGGGATAAGGTGAAAAAGATTATTGAATTGTTTTCCTCTCTCCTATTTTCGGATTTTGTAACAATGCACTGCGCGGTAACCAGGCAAATAGTGTAGAAAGGGAAGTTTCTTTTGTTTGATGACAATATAGTAAATTTAAAGTTTTTTGTTTTATTTGCATACAAGTATAATACTGTTGTGTTGCAATCTGTCATATAGTTACGAAACAATATCCTGTGGAAAGCTCAGGACACTCAATTACAAAGTATTCATAACAATTTATTTTTATGTATATATATATATATATATATATATATATATATATATATATATATATATATGTGTGTGTATTTCTTTGTATTAGTGCTGCATTCTGTAATTGTTTCTTGTTTCTTTAAGAGATTATATTGTTAGTGTACTATATTTTCACTGTTTTTTTTCTGCTGATCATAAATCTACTAGTAGCCCCGTTCCACCAGCAGTAAATGTTCTTGCAACCCTGAATAACCAGGGATCCTTTTCTCCCAGAATAGAGAATAACTGATCCCGTTACAAGTTTTATTAAAGAAGAAACTCACTTTGGAGAACTCATTTCATTTGAAGGAAAAATCTCTATCTTCAATATTGTAGTTGGAGGAAAACATCGAATAAAATTCAAACTTTTGCAATTTTCAAAATTCAGAGTTAACCATGAAAATCGGACCTATGCCAGTTTAATAAGTGCATTTTACTCTGTTCTAACAAGAAATTTAAAGGAAACGTTTGGGGCCGTTTTTGAGAAAATTTTTAAAATGTCGCGTGGTCTTCATGTAAAGTACCCCAAAATTTTATAGAATATTTTTCAAAATCTCAAAGCTTTGACTCGAACCAGATCGACCGGGGAACAGCAATTTTGGAAGAAATCGTACGTATGGTTTAGGCGCTAGCAGTGTTGACAGACAGACAGGCACAGACGGACACAGACAGACACACAGACTGACACAGAGACTGACACAGAGACTGACACAGAGACTGACAGAGAGACTGACAGAGAGACTGACACAGAGACTGACAGAGAGACTGACAGAGAGACTGACAGAGAGACTGACAGAGAGACTGACAGAGAGACTGACAGAGACGCAGAGAGAGAGACGCAGAGAGAGAGACGCAGAGAGAGAGACGCAGAGAGAGAGACGCAGAGAGAGAGACGCAGAGAGAGAGACGCAGAGAGAGAGAGACGCAGAGAGAGAGAGACGCAGAGAGAGAGAGACGCAGAGAGAGAGAGACGCAGAGAGAGAGAGACGCAGAGAGAGAGACGCAGAGAGAGAGAGACGCAGAGAGAGAGAGACGCAGAGAGAGAGAGACGCAGAGAGAGAGAGACGCAGAGAGACGCAGAGAGAGAGAGACGCAGAGAGAGAGAGACGCAGAGAGAGAGAGAGACGCAGAGAGAGAGAGACGCAGAGAGAGAGACGCAGAGAGAGAGACGCAGAGAGAGAGACGCAGAGAGAGAGAGACGCAGAGAGAGACGCAGAGAGAGAGAGACGCAGAGAGAGAGAGACGCAGAGAGAGAGAGAGACGCAGAGAGAGAGAGAGACGCAGAGGAGAGAGAGGACGCAGACAGAGAGACGCAGACAGAGAGACGCAGACAGAGAGACAGACGTTCCCTGTATTACTGGATGGTTTTTCGGAATCAAGGACCCACAAAAGAGGGGTTCTTGCTACACCACGTATTAATGAATTTTTTTCTTAATTTAGCAACTGGTTTTATCCACTTTTTCGTTATCACGGCCCGGCAACGAATTTTTTTGGCGAAAATCGGCCATTTTTTCGCGAAGCATTGCATACTTTTCCTATACTACGTAAATCTCTCCATGCCTACGTATACCACACCAGGCCGGGCAGGCGACTGGCAGGAGGGCGTGCATGGTAGCTCGCCATTAATTACTCGTAAGTTTGAAGAGCAATAAATTAAATTTCGCGTAATTAATTAGCAATTAAATAGTTCTAAATAGTGGCATGTGTTTTTGTGGTAACCAAATGTAGTGCCAGCAGAAGAGAGGTCACATGCACCATCTTACACAAACCATTATACAATCTTGGTTACTACATGCTTGCTTAGTCTTGTACAATGCCGCTCTTAAACCATGTATGCAAACTCCACAGATTTCGAAATAAATCCTAATATTAGCCCGGAAAGCACCCTGGTTGTAAGAAACAACTCTCTCCTCTCCGAGTTGAAAATTTCCTCTTCCAAAATTACATACACACTTGAGTCCTGCATGAGACGATTTTGCTGGAGCATCACCTCATCCACCTCATTTACTGCCTCATCCACCAACAAACTCTATGTAGTAAATCACTGAAGTTGAACAGTTGAAAAAATTATGGTATCTTTTGTTAACTTCATTAAAGCCAATGCACTAAACATAGACAATTTCGGGAATTTTGTGGTCTGAGCTAAGATGTTGACTATGAAGATTTTCTGTATCACACAGAAGTTCATTGGCTCGAGGGAGAGTTTTGAAACTTTTTTTCGTGACTTACTTCCACAGATTACAATTCTTCTGCTTTCAAGAATCAAAGAAGTTCCAGAAGTTGCAGAGTTCAACGATGCAGAATGCAAATGGCACCTTGCCTTTTTGACAGATGTAACAGAGCTATTCAATAATTTCAACGTGCAACTTCAAGAAAATGGGAAGATCATTTGTGATATGCAACCACATATCAAACATTTGAAGTAAAATTAGGCCTCCTCATCAAACAAGTGAAGAAGGAAAACTTCTGCCATCTCTCCACAACTCAATATATTTTAGCGGAATAACATGGTTCCATTCCCGAACAAAACGTGTGGATTCACTGGAAAAATTGCAAAAGGAGTTCAAAGTTAGATTTAAAGAGCTCTATCTGCATGAACAGAACATTCTTTTTTCCGTAACCCATTTTCTATTGACATTGAAAATGTGGATACAATTTACCAAATGGAATTGGCTGAACTGCAGAATTGTAATTCTCTGAAAGACGCATAGAAGTAAGAAGCCTTCATAATTTCTATGCATTTTTCACCTCCGAGACAGCTCTTTCTATCCTTGTCTCAGGAACCATGCACTGAAAATGGCTACCATCTCTGTCAGTCAATGTAAAAACTTTTTTAGAAAGAAACTTTTGAAATCTTCAACCAAGTAAAGAATAACAGATACACGCTTGCATCACTTGTTACAACTAGCAGTAACAAATTTGAAACCGGACATTGACCATCTCATTAGACAAAAGCAGACCCATAGTTCCCATTGAAATACTGGGAAGTTGTTGATTTAACTTCACTTCTTTTTAAATATTGTATTTGTTCCCATTTTGATTTTTTACTTCAACATAAGATATATGTATTGTGCATAAGAATTTGTTCATAGATTTTGTTTTTACTATAGTCCGGCCCTCCAACTACCTGAGTGACAGTGTAATGACCCTCTGTTTACAAAGTTTGAGGACCCCTGTTCTAGGCGATTAAATTGCACGAGTGTACCTCTTAGTTCTGTAATAAATTTAAATAATATTCCAAAGAGTATGGTTATGATTGTCCGATCCTGTATTTTTGCATGAATAAGTTTGCTCGAGACTAAAAAGATTTTTTAATGTTTTTGTCACAATCAAGGAAACAAAAATCGAACTGTCGAGGAATATTGTATAATTACTTCAAATGTTTCTAAAGAAGTGTTGTGAATTGTTCCAAGAACATATCTATGATATTAGATAAACAATCGTTCGAAATTTGTTTTCACACATAAATATTGTTCTTTATTTTTATTTTAAATTCTACAAGTGCATTAGAAATAATATTTTTAAAATTATTTAAAAACCCTGTTTATTTATTTAAAAACTTCCCCTCTTAATATGGTAAAGAAAGATATGAAGGAGAGTGGAATTTAGCATGCAAGAGTTGTGGCACGAGTACGCTAGTTGTAATTTTATTTTTACACATTCACATACATTGCAATTTTATCTTTTATATTAACGTCGTCAGTTCTTAATTCTTGGTGAGCAGTTAACAAACGTTTGATTAATTGTAGACTATAATACAAGCACACAAATAAGCCTTCATTACTCAAAAACTAATTAAATTCGCTAATTATTATCTCACCTTTTTTGACAGGCTTTTCTATATCAAAAGCTCAACGAATCATTAAGCTGGTAGCATTTCTAAGTGAGTATGATCTTCCTATGAAAGTGAACAAACAACTCGCATCTCTCATAAACGTCCTTCAGCACATTATTAACACCAATATCGGTAATAGAGTAATAACACTCACCGTACCAGGATCAATAACGTGTATTCTTAATGCGTTTCTACGTTAAAATATAGAACAAAGAGTTGAGAAAATGGATTCATTAATCATGTTCGATATTCAGTACGTATTGTCAACAGCTATAATTACATTTTTCAATATAAACGCTGTAGAAACAGGAAATGGTTATGTTAGTTTGACCAGGTATTGGCTCCCCTTTGACTCTTTCTACAACACGTCTGCCAGTCAAGTTGATTTCAGTAAAAAATGTTCGCAAGCAATTGCGCAACCCGCGGATCGAGAATTTGTAATTGTTGATGAAGACAATTTAGTGAAAAATGAGAAGGTAAAAGACATAATAGAAGTCTTATTGCCAGCACTAGCGGCTGAGGGGCGCGTGCCCGAGTTGGGCGCCCACGCCGCGCTGCTGCTGGCGGCGCCGCCGCGCCCCGCGCTGGCCGAGCAGCGCCGCCTGCTGCGCCTGCAGCGCCTGCTGCACGCCAGAGGCCTGCGCGCGGCGGCGGGCGGCGCGGCGGCGTGGCAGCGTCCTGCGCAGCCAAGCCAACAGCCCGCGGCCGGCGGCGCTGTCTGCCCGCGGGCGCGGCGGGCGCGCGCCTTCTCCGCCAGCTGCAGCCTTCTCCTTGTGCGATGGTGCTGGCGTTGGCGCGTGGCGCCAGCCGCCGCCTGCTGGCGCGCGCGCCGCTGCGCTTCGACAGCGCGCTGCTGCTGGCGCAGTGGCGTGTTGGTGGGCGGGGCGTGGAGGTGCGGCTGGCCGAGGCGTGGCGCGCGGGGCGCAGGCCGGCCGCTGGAGCTGCGGCCGCTGGGCGCGTGGTGGCCGGGCGGGGGCGGGGGCGGGGGCGTGCGCCCGCCGCCTGCGCCGCCCTCGCGCCGCCTGCGCTCAAGGGCAGACCTCAGGGGCGTCACCTTCAGGGCCGTCTCTGGATACGTAAGTGAATTATACGTGTAAACTAATTACTACTAATATGTGCTCTATCCTGGACGAATGATCTACTCGCAAATTGTTCTAGTTTCGATTTTCAAGAATTGGAACTTTATCTCAACTTCGCTTTGCTGCCGATTTATTTGAAGAGATTTGGTGTGTCATAGAGGAATATCACAACCTCACGTAAGTTATATCATAGACCGCTAGTACGCATAAAAGCCCTCGGCGCTCCGAACAGCTTCTTGTTATAGCTAAATGTTCCGCTACTGACCGCTGGCGCGCTGCTAGCCTCTAAGTCGAAAAGTTCTGTGTTTGTAATTCGGATCTCCGTATATTTGAATGCAAGTATTTAGGCCTCTCCATCACTGATACAAAATGTTCACAAACGATGTCAATGATAGTTTCTAAATGTACTGCGCTCTCGTCACTCGCAAGGAAACTCCTTTGCAAAGCTCATTTAATAATTTTTTGTTTATATATAGTTTATTTGTTTATGTTAAATGCTATATATTTTAGCTTCATATACTCGAACTGATCGCTCTTGAATTTCTCTGACTGCTAGATTTTTAATGTTGTTTTGTATGATGTGAAATTGCACCAATTACTAAGGTTAATGTTCATTGTTAAGTTCAAAGTCAGATATAGGATATTGCTCTTTTCTGCTTTTTACATTGTTTAGTAGATTTATACAAGGGTTGTATCAAGTTATGACAGTCGATGCTTACAGTAAGTAATAGAGATGAATAATAAAAGAAGGGGTATAAATAAGAGCAATCTAAAGGAAAATGCAAGCAATGCAGTTGATAAGGTGCAAAGGCTGGAAACATCATCCTTTGAAAGATTTATCTTAAAGAAGAATAAAAAGAAGGATTTATATGAAACAGGGAAGGTGAATAACATGGTTAGAGGAAAGGAGGGTAAGATAGTGATAAAGTAAATAAACGTAATGAAGTCAGGATAGAGAATACAAGGATGAAAGGTTTGCAGGACTTGATGAAGTTGTCGGAGAAAATAATTTGAGAGAAATCGAGAGATTTTAAAGAATGAAATAGAAGAATGAATATAAAAACTGAAGGAAATCAGAGAAGGATTGACAGAAATGCAAGCAGGGATGAGAAAGTTGCAGAAAATGGATAATAAGGTTAAAAAACTAGAGGAAAGAAATATATAATTTGAAAAAATTGGAACAGAACAGAGAGTGGAGAAAGATAGATTTAAGGAGAATATGATTCATTTATGAGGAAGGAAAATTGAATAATTAGGGAAAGAATGAAAAGGAATAATATTATGATTAAAGGTCTAAAAAGGGGCAAATATGAAAAGAGGGAAGGGAAATGGATAGAAGATAAATTAGGAGTTAAAGAAGTAGTGAGAGATGATATGAAAATATTTGGAAAGGTCGTTATCATAGACTTAAAATTGAATAATTTTGATGAAAAGAAGGAAATTTTGAGAAATAAAGGAATATTGAAGGGAACGGAGGTATGGGCTGATCTAACAATAGAGGAAAGAAAAATGAGTTGGATGATTAACAAGTTTGCTGGAGAAGAAAGATGTAAAGGGAATAAAGTTAGGATTGGCTCTTATGATATTTGGATATATGTAAGATATAGATGGGATAGATAAGAATAGGATAGTGGAACTGAAGCAAGGACAAAAATACGAGGGGAGACGAAAATGGGGAGAGGAGGTGAGGTGTGGTAAGAAATAGTAAAGATCACTCCCAATAAAGTGGATAAAGGTAGAGTGAAAAGGGATATTAAAACTGGATTTTGGAGTGTTGCAGGATTAAGAAATACAAGGCAAGGAGTTTTGGGATGCGATCAATGATGGGATTTGGTTGGATTTGGTGAAACTTGGAATGAGGAATAGGAGAGTGAGAAATGTTTAGAATGGTTGCCAAAATCTTTTAATTGGAAGATGCAGTTTGCTAGTACGGAATGAAAGAAAGAAAGGAAACTGATAAGGATATGATGGGTGACATGGACAGATGGATTAGTTCAAATGGTAATTTATGGATGATTTGTACTATTTTTTAAAAATTTATTCACTTAATGTTGAAAATTTACGTAGTTCAGTAATTAATTACTTCTTTATATGCATTTTGTTGGCTTATAACTATTCTTATTCTAACTTATTACTAAACTAACTACTATTTGATGAAGGGGACTCATAGAGCATCTACTATTTTATCTACTGTGTGGACAAAATATTTAAGAATGATTCAAATGGGAATTTGTTTTTAATACGTGTTGGGAAATAATTGACTGATGCTAGATTATAGTGGGCGGCTTGGGGTATTGAGTTTATATTTGAATAGAAATTATAAGAGAGGTGGGCTATGTGATGGGTAATAAGTGGTAGATTCAATTCTTTATGAGTTTTCAATTTGATCAGAACAAGGAAGCATTTGTTGCTATTCGGAGGAATTTGTTTTGCATCACTTGAATTCAATTTATGTTTGTTGGCAAGGCGTTTATCCATATTGGGCACGCATAGAGCATGACCGGTCTAATTATTGTATTATATAAGGCTATTGCATTGTTTAATGATAGTTTACTTTATTGTTGAGTAAGGGCTTCGTTGGATTAACTTTATTTTAGCGAGTTTTATCTTTTCGATTATATGGGTTTTTCCAATTTAGTGTGGTGTCGAAATTGAGTCCAAGGTATTTGATAGTTTCGTTTTGTGGGACCCATGGGATTATGTTTATTATTTATATGGAGTGGGGCGGGGGTGGAGAATGGCTTGAGTGAGAAGATTTTTTGTTGCTGATTTGGTCGGGTTAAGTTCTATTTTCCAATTAATGGACCATTCTTCTATTTTATTTAAATGCTGTGGATTTTGTTTCTGATGAGGTTGGTTGAGTAGCTGGACTTGTAGATTACTGTATCATCTGTGAATTGTGCTGTGTGTGTCAGATGTAGTGGGTATGTCTGCTGTATAAAGGTTGAAAAGAGTAGGTGATCAGGGTGATCCTTGAGGCAGTCCTGCTATTATTTTACGCGGGTTAGAGATGTGGTTTTCAACCGTTACCGTGTAAGTCTGTGATGAAGTTTTTTATGACTTTTATTAGATAGTTGGGTGTCCCTATATTGGAGTTTGTACATCAATTCTGGTTGCCATACTCTGTCAAACGCTTTTGACATGTCAATGAATGTAGCTAATGTGTGTTTTTTTTCTTGGAAGGATGTGTGAATGTGTTCCGAAAGTCCTGAGCAACTGATGTGAAGTAGATACGTTGCTGGTGAATCCAAAATGGTACATGGGTATTGACTTGGTTTTATTCAGATGGGCACTTAGTCTTTTGAGTATTACTTTTTCAAAAATATTTCAAAATGATGGGAGAAGGCTAATTGGTCTATAGTATTTGACAATACTTTGATTTTTGTTTGGCTTTGTTATGGGAATGATATTGGAAGCTTTCCAGATTATTGGGTAGTAACTTGTTCAGAGTATAGAATTATACAAGGTAACGACGGCTAACATTACCGTGGGTGAAACATTGCCACAACTTCAAAAAATGTAAGTAACACAGTCTGTATCGTAAATTTATTTGCTGGCTGAGTGCCCATCGTTAGCTGCATCTCTTAGGAACATTCTATACAGTCGTTTGTTGCGTTGGGTTAGAGTTGCAACCCAAAATGTCCGTAAATATGTATGGTGTATTGTGATGAAGCAAAATCTCGTAATCGAAACTTCGTTAATTTTTGATTAATTGAATTGAAATAAACGACATAGATAAGTAAATATGTCATGTTCTAGACATGCTATGTCGTGACTTAATAAGTATTCATTATAAACAAGAAAAAATGTAATAATAGCATTTACTACTTTCAGAATAATAGTGCCATACTGGTCATCTTGCCCCTACACGTATATCCTTTGAGAAGAAATTCTTACATTGACTTAATTGACATTGTATGAGTTTATATATATTTTCTAAGCATTTGACTTATAAATTGTAAACATTAATTATATTTGATACAAAATTCCTTTGTTATTGTCGCCATACCTGCACTGTAACTTTGCCACGTAAACAAATAAAAAAATCCAATATGTAAGGTTTGCAAACGTATGATGAAGTTAAAATGCACTCTGCAGAGTGTATTATTATTTGTATTGAGGGATTGGATTAGATTGTTATATTTTGAATGATTGTAGTCAGTTATTGCTTTTTTAGTTATTACATCTAGCAAATTAAATTCTTTTTTAATTGTGGTATTCTGGTGATACACCTTAGTTGCCTTGTTTTGGTGTTTATTATGTCCAATATGGATTTATGCAGTTTAACGTTGTGGGTTTATTACTGTTAAGAGATCTGTCCTTGTTTAGTGATTGAATTGTACTAATAATTATATTATTTAGTTGTGCTATTGCTTGTTCTATTTCTGAGGGTGTTTTTAAGTTTTTAAATTGGGGAGTTTGATTATTTGTAATATTTTTAAATTTATTCCAATTGATATTTTGTGTGCGCAGGGGATAGATGGGGATGTGCGGGGAAGGGGTTTGATGTGTTGAAATTACGACTGGTAAGTGATCTGAATCTAGTTCGAAATGAGGAACTGAGTGAAAATTGATTTGTGTTAGTTATTGCTATATCTAGGATATCCGGATGCTTATTTGGGTCTAGTGGATAGTGAGTTTATTCTGGTGGTGTCATTAATTGAATTTTTAGATCGTTTATGGTTTTAAGCAGCATCAGACCTGCCGTATTGGAGGTTCTACATCCCCAGTTTGTATTTTAGCGTTACGATGACCGAAAAAGTAATATAGGGGTGTTTTGTTAAAGTAATATTATTATATTTGTATGATTTATATTAATTTTGGGAGGTTTGTGTGCTGCTATAACTTTTATCAGTCTGTTGTTTAATGGGACTTAGATACTGTTTCTAACCCAGGAGTATATGGGAGATTTGTTTGTATGTACGGGGTAGTTTTTTGAATTAGTATTAATACGCCATCGCCGTTTTGGTTTTGTCTGTAATTTCTGATTTCATAGTATCCCGGGATTTATTAATGTGTGAATGAACGTATTAGTGTTGTTATTAGCGTGCATGTTTTGTGGTGATGTATTTTGATTGGACTGGTTACGTCTTGGTGGTGAGATTGGAGTGAAAATGAAATGTGGGATATTGTTGGTTGGGGGAGGTGAGGGAAGTTTTGTGAAGATAGCCTTGGTGGTAGGTTATTTCTATTACTAGTTTTTGAGTTATTTATTTCTCCTCTTTTGGATATGGATTCCACAATGTTTTGGTAATAAGGTCATTCTTTTGTTCTAAGGTCAGCTCTATGAGTCCCCGTTCACAGTTTACAAATCGGAGGGACATTCTTCTGTGGGCATTTTGCAGAATAGTGATCTCCGGAACAAGAGAAAGCTATTGGGTGATTACAAGTGTTCTTTGTGTGTCCAAACTCCAAACAGCGTACGCATAACATTTGGCTTAGCTAAACACCATTGGTCCCTTAGTTCTTCTTCTTTTTTCAGGTTTTACAGTTAAGTTACAAATCTGTTTAGTTTGAAGGATTAAGTCTGTTTTCATGACCGTCAAATTCTGCTGCTACAACCGGTATTGGAATATTGTTTTTATGGAGCCTGGTGACGCTGATTACGGATGTGCACTTTAAATATGGTGGGTTTCGTTCTGATGAATGGAGTTAGTCTCCATGGCGCTCTCTGGGTTGTAGAGTAGCGCCATTGATTGCGCTACGGCTTGGCCGAGCCAAGGCCTGCCGAGGAGGCTTCACTGTTTATGTTTTTAATAATGATACTTGATGAAAATGAAATATGAATGAATCACTGCACAAAAACACTGCACTAAATGAAATGCATCAGTTGTATATTAAACACTGTTAGGCTGAGTAGAACGCGAGAATGGCGCGGCCTCTCCGCAGCTACCGAAAGCGACTGCTGATACCGAAGTGCTCGGCTCGGCGGTTGGAACGAGAATGATTTACTATGTACATGAAGAAGGAAAAAATGAGATAATGGAATAGATGAGGAATCTATGAAAAGTAACAAATACGATTATATTTGGAGGAGATTTTAATTCAAGAACAGGATTGTAAGGAGAGTTCGGTGGACGTGGAAGGGGAATAAGAGGAATGTAGAAGATCCAAAGATAAGGTAATCAATGTAGAAGGTAAAAGATTGACATTTTTAGAAGAGGAAGGCTGGTATACAGCTAATGGAAATACGGAAGGAGATTGGGGTGCGGAGTATATATTTGTAGGAGTGAAGGGAGAGGGCACTGTGATAGATTATGTTATTGTAGGAGAGGAAGGAAGACAGTAAAAGAAGGGATGGTGAAAGAAAGATTTGAATCGGACCTTATGCCTATTGAGATTACTGAGAATAGCAAGATAGGATGTAACAGGGAAAGATCTAAGATCAGAGAAAGAAATTGTTGGGATGGAAGAAAAATTAAAATATAAAGAATTGAAAGGTAATCTCAGAGACGTGATGGCACAATTAAAACAGATTGATGAGATAGCGGTTGTAAGAAAACAAATTATGATTAGGAATGGAGTTGATTGTAGAAATAAATGATGGGATAATCAATGTGTTGAAAAAAATGGAAGTAAAAGGGGTCTTGAGAAACTGGAAAATGAAAACAATAAATTAAATAAGGTATGATAAGACAAAAGCAGAGTCGAAAGAGTTCTGAACGAATAAAAGGAGATTGGAATGATAGAGGAATAAATGAGCTAGGAGAGGTTAAATCTCAGAGTGAAGCGCGGAAAATATTAACGAAAGAGAGAAGAAAAGATAGGAGGATAATGGGAAGTGAAATAAACGTGAAAGACATGGTACGAAATGATTTAAGGAAAGATTTGATGTCCAGGCTAACACGGAAGTGATGGAAAATAAAGTGAGCCCAACGGAATTTAAGAACTTCATGAGAAAAACAGACAAGGAAGAAATAAGAAATACTGTCAGGATTAAAGAAAAAGAAAGTAGGGGGCTCTTGCTTTGATTTCGAATGAATTCTGAATCTATTCTAAAAAAGAAGGGATAAGACTCATTGCAAGCTTATTCAGTAGGATAATTGAGCCAGGAGTAATTCCAAAGGTATGGAAAGAAGGTGTAATTATTCTAGTTTACAAGAGAGAAAACAGAAATAAGGAAAAAAATTAGAGGAATATCGCTCATGTCATCCTTGCATAAAATGTAGATGAGAATTATAAGATTCAGACTGGAAAGAGAGGTAAGAGAGAAAGGATTAGTCAGTCAATTCTCTTAATTAATTAATTAATTTATTTATTTATAAGAAAG
This sequence comes from Acheta domesticus, assembly GCA_031308135.1. NCBI lineage: Eukaryota > Metazoa > Arthropoda > Insecta > Orthoptera > Gryllidae > Acheta > Acheta domesticus. Next base: position 22,504,750 of record JAHLJT010009436.1, on the reverse strand, counting down.
AGAACCAATTAATCAAACAGGATTCAGAAGTGGTAGGGGAGGTTGGACAATATTTACAAGTTGAACTGTACGAGAGAAGGGAGATAAAAAGAGAAGCCTCTGGGCTGTATTTATTGATCCGAAGGCGGCCATTTGATAATTTGAACAGGAAGTTCTGGAGCATTATGTTGAAATGAGGAATAGATGAGGAGATTTTTAATTCCTTAAAGATGATATACAAAAAACGACGTGCAGGGTGGTGATAGAAGGTAAATTTAGCTATACGTTCTGGATCAACAAAGGGTTAGAGCACATTGAGTCCCATTGTTTTCAATTTATATATAGTAGGTTTAGTTTGAGAAGTTAAGAAAGGGCCAAGATGTCAGGTAATTGCTTGGTAAATTGAAAATTGTACAGCCGAATAAGTGGGTGAAAAATGTTCTCAAACCATATCATAATAGCGATACTCAAATGAAAGAACATAAAAAATATCGTAGATACCCAAAACATCAGCTTCTTAGGGCAATTTGTTGTAGAGACAATGAGAAACGTGTTTTTCGTGTTTTATTTTTTGCTCAGATTCTATTGCATATTTCATGCTGAAAGAAAGACGAATGAAAATAGGCAAATTTGAAGGTATTTTGTCAACCAATTTTGGTGCCTATTTCAAATCGAAAAAATGTTTGAAATTGATTTTCGACGTGATAACGTTGGAGTACTGTCTCAGCTTTCTCCCCTAGAATGTATCTCATAATGTATTCCATAATGGAAAGAGATAGATGGGCTCCTCTGGTGCATCGATTAATGCTATAACATTAGTATGTTTGTTTGAGTTGTATAACCATGTATGTTTTTATGTGGAAAGTATGTATGTTATCGAAATAAAATCATCAAATCCGTTTTGCTTTTAGATTTATGTATGGTTTCTAAAATAAATTAAATGACTCTATTTACGGTATATTAATCATTCGAGTTTATAACATATATCAAATTACTCAGATGTAGGTTTATTAATCGTTGGACAATTAGACACTTAATCATTGTCCACAGTTCTTCAATAACTGGGATCACGCGTTCGTTTACAAACAGTCTACTCAAAATTTCTGATGGATTAACAACTTTCGTTAAGTAACGAGCGTGTGCCAAATAAAACTAATGGTGCTACAACAGTACATACTTTCACGTATTATTGGAAGCAGCTATGTAGAATTGAAATATTGCACTTTCTGCCCAACTAACATCTCAGCTATTACTCGAAAACGTCCAATTCAACCAAGAAGCAATCAACCACGGTGTAAGATATATAGGTTTGTTAACTAGCCGCCTTTGGGTCAAATTTTCTGAAGCCAGTTTAGGGTAGTTCCTTGCTTACACGAACGGTTTGGATCGCGGTGGAAGATATTCATCTTAAGAAGACATCTTAAATTTTGGCTGTTACACATTACACTACCACTTACGACCATGCCCAAATGAGACCCAAAGATCGCAGCACTTACATGCAAAAACTGTGAGAACTAGCCTCACATAATGAAATTCTTTTGCAAGGCTGTCACTTAGATTGATGTAAAAGTTCAAGAAGATCCAAAAAGATTTCGGACAGACATATTTATAAAATTAACATCTTTTATTTACGGCAACGTTTCGAATGTTTGATGTACATTCATCTTCATCACATTCATGCACATTCATCTTCATCACAATCATCATAAAAAAATTTAAAATTGGTTTAGAACTACCAATTTTAATTTTTTTTAGTTTATTTGTATACATCTGTATTTGGCCTGAAGATAAATGTACATCAAACATTCGAAACGTTGCCGTAAATAAATGTTGTTAATTTATAAATATGACTGTCCGAAATCTTTTTTTGATCTTCTTAGCCTCACACAAGTTTCAGTTTTAGGACTGCGCGTGAACACACCAATGTATCTTACACAGTGCGAACAACTCACTGTTTCCATCGCAGTGTTGTCAAAACTATGTGAATTCCACAAGCACATAAAAATACAATACAAAAGTTTTGTAAACTTGTATTGGAAAAAGAAGTCTGATACCATACAGCTCTATCAAGTCACAACAATGACACATAATTCACAGAAATTCGCAACAGCGGAACGGAATTAAATTGTTGCGTTCCCTACATTGTCGATACTCCCTTAAAGAGTTAGCAACTTTTATTTCCAATATTTGAAAATAAACAATATTTTTAAAGATTAATGTGTAAATGTATTACAAAAGGACGAATGTAAACACGAACAAAAAAAATATACAAAATTGTAAATTCTAATTTACGACGCATCCGGCTGACTGAAGCGCAGTAAATTTGCAGCGGGCTATTATGTTTGTCACGAAATTATAGAAAAACTAATCGTATTTCCAAAGAAATTAAGCATGAACTTATTTGCAGATGTAGTTTGTATAAATATTGAGAAAACCAGCTGCCATCTATCGCAATCCAAAGAAAAAATTTTTTTCACATTTTCTTAATTTTTCGGTTTTCCTAAGTAGAACGGAAATATTAATGTTAGAATATTAAAGAACAGTGACACCTCGTCCTAAATAGCAATTTTATTTTAAAAATGTGTAGCCTTTTTAAGAAAATAGCGTTTAAGCGATACTAAAAATGCGAAATTTAAAGCTCTTTTTCACAGAAAAATTTTTGAGTTTTCAAAAACCTTCATTTTATGTCATTTGAAGCATTTACATTCACAAATATAATAATATTTACAAATTGCTGGTAATGTGCTTATTAAAGATTTGAGAAACCTTTAAAACAATTACGTACATTTGTGTAATTTTTGAAAAAAAAAAAAAAATATCCCCAAATGAACTTTACGTCATGTCATATTAAAGAGTACAATTAGCACTATCCGTTCGAAAAAGTTTGAAGAAAAAAATAGGAGTAATTTATGAGAAAATGGCTGAAAATTCGGAATTTTGAACTAGTTTTTAGAGAAAACGGTTGAGTTCTCGAGAAACTTTGTAGAAAATCATTTAAAGCCCATGCACTCGTAAATATACTAATGTAAAAAAATCGCCGCTAATGTAAATATTAATGACGTACAAGTTAAAATGATTAAAAAAATGATTAATGAGATACAAGTTAAAAAATTTCATTTTTGTAATTTTTGAAAAAACAAAAAAATAGAGCAATATGGCATTTATTTCATCTCATATAGTACATTTAGTACTATCCCTACCAAAAGTTTAAAGAAAAAAAGCTTGAGTCGTTTTGAGAAAATCATGTTTTTATAATTTTGTAAAATTGCACATATTGCACACATTGCACGCAATATTGTGTAAAAACTACTACAATTTTCAAAACATGTACATGACCTTAATGAAAGAACTTGCTTTGGAGAATAAATTTTATTTGGAGGAAAAATTCTGTAATTCTGTCTGTAATTTTATAGATGGAGGAAGACGCCGACAAAAATTCAAACTTGCAATTTTCAAAAATTCAGAGATTTCAATCGACATGAGACGTACGCGATTCTCTTAAATGACTTAAATAACTATCCAACAACAAAATTTAGTCAAAATTGTTGGCGTCATTTTTTTTGAAAATTTTGAAAATATTCCAGGGTCTTTATATAAAGTACCCTCCAAAATTAAAATATCGGTTTTAAATTCAAGGGGCCGCGAGCTCATTCAGATCGATCGGGGAGTATCAATTTTGGAGAAAATCGGCTGAAGGGTTTAGTCGCTAGCGTTGTTCAGACACACACACAGACGGACGGACGGACAGACAGACCTTCTGCTTTCAATTGTTTTTTCGGTATCAAGGATCCACAAAATAAGGATTCAAGCTGCACCACGTGTTAGGATTTTTTTTCTTAATTTGGCAACTGGATTTTTCCACTTTTGCGTTACCAGGGCCCTGCAATACGTTTTTCTGCTGAAAATACGCCGTTATTTCGCGCAGCATTACATAACTTTAGGTACGTACGTATAGTATACGGGGAAGTAAAAATGATCGCAGGTATGTGGGAGCAGCATCCCAGAGTGCGACTTCCGTTCGCACGTTCGAAATAATATTGTTTCATTTCCGATATGGAACCTTTCCATTGTTACACTTTCCATAATGGAAAGAGATAGGTGGGCTCTTCTGGCACATCGATTTTTACTCGTTCTGCGTAGCACCAGTTTGCGTCACGAACCACTTGACCACAATACGTCCACTTCGTTTGAAAAATCAGACCCGACATTGGCCGCTTTGTTGCATGGAGGGCGAGAAGTGTTGAGGACTATTTTGAAAGTGGCATGAAGTGACAATTTTCATCGGTGACCGACCAAAAATAACACGATGAAGGTGTAATTGAAATAAAATATCCAATATTGAAAAAACGCTTATCTGTTTCTGTTTCAATGACTTGTAACTAATTTTATGATTTAAAATTCCCGTTCATATTTTGTCCCAAACTGGTGCCTGAAGCTCATTGGCTGAAGACGGACACAATGCGAAGTCATGCTGACCACACATTTTTGGCCACCATGGATATTCCGTTTGAGTTTCGTACACAATCGATGTAACATCTATTATATTTGGAGTCCATCGTACGTCGTGATTGAACATGTGTTTAAATATTGGTAAAAAAAAAAGATTTTTTCAATCACATTTTAGCGCGAATTTCAAATTTTTAATTCAGATACAAAATGGCATGTAAGTTTGATGAAAGGATTTGAAGAGGGAGGGTTAATGAATTATTAAAGCAAGTTTGTTGGGAAATTTATAAAAACATAGCAACATAGCAAATGTGAAAGGGAAATTTTTCGGAATACTAAAGGTTATTCGTTGGAAGAGGTGTCAAGGTTAAGAGTAGAAGGGATAGACTTAAGTAAAGAATTGATTTAAGGAGATAAAGATAAAGATTGCAGGAAGATTACGGAAAAATAAGGATTCAAATTTTAATAAAATTATTCAGATGGATGATGTTCCCAGCTACTTAAAAGGTAAGTATAAGTAAAGCGACAGACGTAGGATAGCAACATATAGGTTAGGCAAAGAATTGAGAGCGAGTAAATATTGGCTAAATAGTGAAGGAAAAATGTAGAATCTATAAAATGGAAGATTGGGAACATATTTTCGAGAGATGTATGATTTTTAGGGAAGGAAGAATGTGCACTAGTTGTAATATTCACGATAAGGTGAGGTGGTTATTAGAGGACAAAGGTGAAAGATCAGTTTAATTGACAAATACAGGAAAGGGCTTAGTATGTAGGGTATTATAATATTCGTAGCATTAGTGTGCATTGTGTATACTATGTATGTGTATTTTGCTGTGTTGTTGTATGTATGTATGTATGTATGTGTATATATTATATATGTATTGTTATGTAAATGTATGTGTACATTCAACTATTGTTTTTTAGAAAGTTGTAAAATATAAAATTTATTCAATACTTTCGTACAATTGACAGAACGTTATGGATATCTCGTAATTACACCCAATTCGGCATTAAAATGTCTAATGGCAGTTGGGGTGATGTCATTGGGACATTGGTGGATGGAGTCAGCGATGTTGGAATAGGAGACATATCATTTACTAGACTTCGGAAGGAAGTAGTGGACTTCGTAGATCCTGTCTTGAACCCCAGGTAAGATTTCAAAACATATAATAATAATAATAATTATTATTATAGTAGTAAAATAAATCATAAGCTTCACAATAACAAATCATGCCCAACTCATGAAGAATGATTGCGATAATGATCTTCTCTATCTTCACCTGCTATCTGGAGGAGAATTCTATTGGCCGGCTACTCTGTTCGGCAGTTTCCATGGTTTCTGCTCTCAGTACTATACGTAGTGTGTTACGTAGTAGTACGTTAAATACGGGACACGGATGGAGGGCAATCTACCCCTTTCTCATCCTTGTTGCATCCTTGTGGGCATTCTTACATACATTGCACTAACAGCAGGAGCGTGGAACTTGCCTTGGCTGGGGCTGCCCCACTGGATGACACACCTGGAGGAGAGAAATAATGACAGCGAAGTGTAGGTTACCCCCGGATCACATAACCACGCGGTAGAACACCAAAACAGCCCCTGATGAATGATTGACCGATGAATCCGGGCACATTAATTGCCAATGCCATTAATGTCATAAGTGTAGTGCATGCAGTTATTGCGGGAGGTGGCAGTGATCTCCCCTCGTTCGATGGTGAGATTCGGGCCGACATACACGTCGGCTAGTGGGGGTTTCCATAACCAGGTATCTCCCACAAGCGGAACGGGAGAAATGAAACAGGATATAAACTGATGTCATTGCAGTGCCTCTGCCGGAGGTCCTAGGATTGAGCCCCGACTGTGGCAAGATTTTTCGACACTAGCTAGATAGCTACGTTGAATTCAGTCGCTGTCTGGAGGAGAATTCTAGCGTTTAGGTGCTCTGATCGGTAGTTTTCCGTGATTTTTCCAATCAATACTAGGCGAATTCTGCAACAGTACCCTAACAAACGTTCCACGGACAGCGCAATCTTTCCTTTCTCTTCCTTGCCCTATTTTCACCTCTTGCGTATGCACACTCACGTGCACTCCACTTCCACACATGCCGGGATACCGGTCGGGACCTCAGAGCTTGTCCCGGTTGGGGTGGTGGACCGCTGGTGGGAGATACCTGAATGGGAAAAAACCGATAGGTAGGTCGGCGCCGGATCTCACCTACCAGCGGGGGAAGATCACCGCAATTTCCCGAGAGAAAACCATGTACTACACTTACGTGACTAATGCCATTGGTAGCTGACGCGCCTGGAACCACTAATCAATCAATCAAAATCCTCATATATCAGCCGGAACATGCTGGAAGCTCCCGACAGGTTTTCCGGCGCGTGTGGCAGTGTAGTGCATGTTATTGTGTGTGTAAGGAAGGAGTGAAGGTAGGACAAGGGAGAGGAAGGAAAGATTGCGCACGGTCCGTGGCCCGTTTCACAGGGTACTGCTCGGACATGGGAAAAACTGCCGCCAACCTCTAGAATTCTCTTCTAGACAGCGACTGAAGACGACCTAGCTATGTAGCTAGTGACGAAAATTCTGACAGCGTCGGGACTCCCGGTCAGAGACACTAGAGTGACATCAATTGATTCCCTGAGACAACTTTGCGAGTCCGCTGTGGGACAACACATCACCTGATGAAACGTGAGTGTATGACTTTTACTGAATGATACGCGAAAAGGCCATAAATGCCCAATGGGCCCTAGCCAATGAGCGGGCGGCGTGGCTGCGCTGCGCAGGATCGGCGTGTACGTGCGGCGGCGCGGGCGGGCGCCGCTGCGCTGGGCCAGCTTCCTGGCGCCGTTCCGCCCACGCCTCTGGGAGGTGGCGACGGGCGCCGCGACGCTGCTGGCGCTGGCCCTCGCTTCCGTGCTGCGCGCCGCACCGCCCACGCCCACGCCCACGCCCGCGCCCGCGCCCGCGCCCGCGCCTGCTCGCCGGGTGTCGCCCCGCGACGCCTGGCTGTTCGTGGCGGCGGCCTTCTGCCAGCAGGGTAAGTCCACGCTCGCGTTCATGAGACAAACACGGTCGGCGGGCACTCGTGCAGATCGCCGCCTTGTGCCAAGCGGGTAGCCTCCTTTTACACAGTATCTGCATTTTCAAAGATATGTTTATGCTTAGGTAAGCCAGACGGAGCGTGCATGGTCTGGGTTGGTGTTGTGTGTTTGCGGGCGCACATTGTATGTTGGTGCTGGGAACTAATGGCTCACTGGAGTGAAACTTGTTTTAAGCAGAGTTCAATTATGAAAGATTTATGTTCTCTTAGGTCAGCCAGCGACGTGTGTGTCGCCTGTGTTTGCTTGCACTTGGTTATGTTGCTGAGGTAATGTTGGGGAGTAATGAAATTTGTTTTATGTAGGGTTGAATATTGAATATTGCTTGTTCTTAGGTCAGCCCGCGCCGCGTGCTTGGTCTGGGCGCGTGCTCTGTGTGTGCGCGCACTTGGTGGCGCTGGTGCTGGCGGCTGCGCACTCCGGAGCCCTCATCTCCGCGCTCTCGGCGGGAGGAGAACGTTTTCCATTTCATTCGTTGCTAGAAGCTCTGGACGACCCCAGAACTCAGTTCTTTGTGTCCCACAACGCTGGCTCGTGGGATTTTTTTTGGGTAAGTTAAAAGACTATCGCGTGAGTGTTCATTGTAAATCCCCAACGAATGCAGTGAAGGGAGAGAGGTTCGATTTCCGATTTTCAACAGTAGAGAATTTTCTACTGCAAGTGAAATGCTGGGTCGGAGAGATTTATTTATTTATTTATTTATTTATTTTATTTTTATTTATTTATTTATTGTTTTTCGATCGCATCAATTGATTGGAAGTTTTGTGCCTAGTATTTCGTGCAGTCGGCTTTGTTCCACCTATGCTGGATCGTGAAAATGAAGCCCCGACCTACACGTTGGGTTGGGGGTTCCCCCTTGAGGTGCATCCTTCCAGCGAGCCATCGCTTCAGTCGGAACTATCTCTGTGCGCCCGATGTCTGATCTACGTCAAATGTGGTAGTGTAGTGCACCTACCAGACCTACCAGGTGTATGCATAAGTCTTTTCCAGTTTCACTAAGAGATTGCACCATCAAACAATATCCGTCGTATCAATTTGGCACTCTGGCAGTTTATTCGTCTGACATAACCTATCATCACGTAGAGGTTGAACACTAGCATCTATGTCATGTCATTCAATGATCATGTGGACGTCTGTGCCTGTGTAAAAAAAACGTTTTCGGCACGCATTGATTTTCTTATTTAATCAAAAGAAAAAGACTGTGTAAAGTCATAGTTTGCTGGGAGAAACATATGTAGAACATCTTCTGTCAATGAGAACACGTCTGACATTTCGAGAAATTAAACGAGGTGATTTCGATGTGAAAGATAGTGCTCATTCTGGTAGATCACGAAAATGCGAAGACGAGCAATTGCTGTAGTTACTGGACAAGGAATCAACTCAAACTCAACAGCAATTGGCAAAAGCATTAAATATGTCACAAGAAACAATCAGCCGACTGGTAAATAGGTCCCAAACGATTTGAACGAACGGCAAATGCATGACAATGAGCTGTCTTACAGCAAAACAAGTGAAAGACACCATGAAATCACTGGGATGAGACATCCTTTCGCACCCGCCGTACTTCTCTGGCCTGGCGCCACCTGTCTAGCACCTCTTCGCATCGTGCGAATCTCTTTGCATGTGTGAATGTGTTCACATGCACATTGCGCCGGTTATGTCAAAAGGCGTTACATCTGTGATAATTGTAATTAAAAATCTCTGTTGTACAGTATAATGCCATTTGTTCCATTGTTCTCACATTTCAAGCAAATAGAACATATCAGTTTGAAATTTGGGGCAATTATTTATCAATAATTGCCGATTATCGGTAGTATTCGATATTTTCTAAACAAAAAATAATGCACTTTCGTCAAAATAAGGTATTTAAGTCCTATAAGTTGTATTATGCACATGGCGTCTGATCAGTGATTACAGTATTAGTATACCTTTCCGTTGTGCAACATTTCACAATAAATTCTTTCTTTGCAAAGTTGCAAGCAACGGAAAACAAAAGGGTATTCCATGTTTGTACCTCTGCCTCTAATATTTAACAGCTGTAATTGACCACAATTTGATATTGTGTTTGCCTTTCTCGCAAGGAGTGTCCAACGGCGTGTGTGTGGTTTGTGTGGTGCCCCCAGACCACTCGCCACCCTGAGTGGCGCCGGGTGGGGAGCAGGCTGCGCTTGCTGGAGGTGAGCGAGCCGCCCTGGAACGACAGCTCCCTTGTGGGGCAGCTCTGCTCCGACGACCACGCCTTGCTGGTGGAAGGCTCCGACTACTGGACGCTCTTGGGCAGGATTCTCCCGTGCGAACTCGTGGAACTGCCGTTTTTGCATCTAAGAAATGACGTCTCCATCATTCTTACCAAGAATAATGTCTACACTGGCATTTTTAGTTACTTGTAAGTACGTACACAATTAATCATACGAGAAACATACTCAAAGACAGCTACCTGTCCGACAACATACTAGACAGCAACTGGTGTCACTTTATCCACTGTGGACAGCCTGAAAGGCAGTTAATGAGACAGCGAGCTTTCTTGACCCACAATAAAGAAGACACTATATTTCAAAATCAATAGGCTGTCACTGCACAGAAAACAGGCGCCTTACATAATCTTATGCGCTTACATAATATGATTCGCTCTTCATAGTGTTTCGTTGTTTGAGTGATTTCTAATATGTTCCAGAGACAATAATACTGTGCATTCTTAACACGTTTTATCTTTCGCGCGGCCCCCTATTATTATTTATGGCGCACAGTGCACTGTCGAACTGTCCCTGGACTGCAACTCGCTGTCTCCCCGACCCCTTTCAAGACAGTCAAGATGAAAGCGAGTGTCTAGTAGACTGTCAACCAGAAGGCTCGTTTCATGTAATCAGGGCATTGAAGAAAATCAATGAAAGAAAACTGAAGAGTTTTAAAATTATATTTTCAACCTTGCTTCAATTGTACACAAACGAATACAACACATAGGAAAATATGCATGTATGCCTGTTTACACTTTAGGTTTGTGATGGGACTTCTGGTTGGGTGGTCGTTTCTTGTTTTCCTCGGGCCGGCTCCTCTTCCTGGTGTGACTTGCCAGGTACCCCCAGGTTCTATCATCTGATGTGGCTAGAGGCCCCTTAAACTCATTGAGTTCTTGTAATGCCTTCTATTCAAAGCCTCTTGATCCCTATCAGCGAGAACCGAAATCAGCGGAATTGTAGAACACCTAGCCGCTTCTACGTAGATCCAGCTACATGCCGGAGGTTTGTATTAAACGCTAATTGGCGGCACTAGCTTACCCTGTTGCTGAAGGGAAGGCAGACACATCATTATTCGTCTAACTGTATCCAGGACATGTCGTAAATTCCTGCTCCTACGGCACCCAGCCCAGGAAAGATAGATTAAGATTAGGAAATGAGATTAAGGAAATATAGATTTATAAAGGTGATGCATGATAGGTGGGGAACACCACATTCTAGAAGATAAGGCTGCGCACCCTTCCCCAAGTGGGATTGGAAACCACACTTCTGCTGTATCTGTCTGACACAGCACAGCCATATATCATGATTTCTGGAAATTGTTTCCAAAAGTTATCCAAAAATCAAAGTTGATCCGCAAAACTAACTTTAAAAAATTGTTTTTTTTTCTATTTTTAATGCATATCCTTTATGTTCTCCAATAATTAATTTTTGAATGCCCCTTTAAGAGTTAGAGTATCAAGTGTTCGGCTGGACCAAAGAACGCTAAAACAACAGCGCGATAGCAATCCGAACAGAAGGGTTCAAATACAACTTGAGCATGAATGTTTACGTAAGAATATTGGCCTATGGGTCTTTGCGACCATATGATCTATTCCGCTGATAACGCACCAAGATGTGTGAGAACTTGGGGCCACGCTTATAAAGTATAGCGACAACGCTCTGATTGTGAGAGCCGCTGACCCCATCAGACGATGGCAGGTAAGGACCTGATAGATTGAATGGTGGCCGCACTTGGGAGACGAGCCGGTGTAGAGAATATGGTCAACGACCGCAAAAATAAAAGTTCTTAAATTGATTAGTTTGTGCTCCTCGGTGCATCAACTGCTAGTCCAGCACGTGTAGTACATATTTCTCCCAGGAGGTGGCGGTGTCTTCCCCGCTGAATGGTGAGTTCTGGCGATTCTACACGATTTTCCCCGACAAGTATCTCCCAGCAATGGGGCACTGCCCCAGCTGGTAAAATCTCTAATCTCACTAATGGTCGCGCACGTAAATGTGAGAGTGTGTAAGTAAGGAGTGAGAATAGGACTAGGAAGAGTAGGGAAAGATAGTGCGTGGTACGTGGCGTTTTTGTTAGAGAACTGATTGGAGAAACCACGGAAAAGTACCGATCAAGAGCAGACGGCCGCTAAAATGATCCTCCTAACAGCGGCTGAATGCCACCGTCGGGAGTAGATGTGTGGTCAGTTGATGCCCTAGGCCTGCCAAAGAAGCCTCCCTTGAGTGCGTGTGGGTGCGCGTGTGTGCGCAGCGTCTGAATGTCACCGTCTGGAATGGAAGCCTAGGTCTGTTGATGACTGAGCCTTCCTAGAGTGCGTGTGGGTGCGCGCGTGTGCGCAGCGGCTGAATGTCACCGTCTGGAATGGAAGCCTAGGTCAGTTGATGTCTGAGCCTTCCTAGAGTGCGTGTGGGTGCGCGCGTGTGCGCAGCGGCTGAATGTCACCGTCTGGAATGGAAGCCTAGGTCAGTTGATTCCTGAGCCTTCCTAGAGTGCGTGTGGGTGCGCGCGTGTGCGAAGCGGCTGAATGTCACCGTCTGGAATGGAAGCCTAGGTCAGTTGATGCCTGAGCCTTCCTAGAGTGCGTGTTGGTGCGCGCGTGTGCGCAGCGGCTGAATGTCACCGTCTGGAATGGAAGCCTAGGTCAGTTGATGCCTGAGCCTTCCTAGAGTACGTGTGCGTGTGCGTGTGTGCGCAGCGGCTGAATGTCACCGTCTGGAATGGAATCCTAGGTCAGTTGATGCCTGAGCCTTCCTAGAGTGCGTGTGGGTGCGCGCGTGTGCGCAGCGGCTGAATGTCACCGTCTGGAATGGAAGCCTAGGTCAGTTGATGCCTGAGCCTTCCCAAAGTGCGTGTGGGTGCGCGCGTGTGCGCAGCGGCTGAATGTCACCGTCTGGAATGGAAGCCCTGGGTCAGTTGATGCCTGAGCCTTCCTAGAGTGCGTGTGGGTGCGCGCGTGTGCGCAGCGGCTGAATGTCACCGTCTGGAATGGAAGCCTAGGTCAGTTGATGCCTGAGCCTTCCCAAAGTGCGTGTGGGTGCGCGCGTGTGCGCAGCGGCTGAATGTCACCGTCTGGAATGGAAGCCTAGGTCAGTTGATGCCTGAGCCTTCCTAGAGTGCGTGTGGGTGCGCGCGTGTGAGCAGCGGCTGAATGTCACCGTCTAGAATGGAAGCCTAGGTCAGTTGATTCCTGAGCCTTCCCAAAGTGCGAGTGGGTGCGCGCGTGTGAGCAGCGGCTGAATGTCACCGTCTGGAATAGAAGCCTAGTTCAATTGATGCCTGAGCCTTCCTAGAGTGCGTGTGGGTGCGCGCGTGTGCGAAGCGGCTGAATGTCACCGTCTGGAATGGAAGCCTAGTTCAATTGATGCCTGAGCCTTCCTAGAGTGCGTGTGAGTGCGCGCGTGTGCGTAGCGGCTGAATGTCACCGTCTGGAATGGAAGCCTAGGTCAATTGATGCCTGAGCCTTCCTAGTGTGCGTGTGGGTGCGCGTGTGTGCGCAGCGGCTGAATGTCACCGTCTGGAATGGAAGCCTAGGTCAATTGATGCCTGAGCCTTCCTAGTGTGCGTGTGGGTGCGCGCGTGTGCGTAGCGGCTGAATGTCACCGTCTGGAATGGAAGCCTAGGTCAGTTGATGCCTGAGCCTTCCTAGAGTGCGTGTGGGTGCGCGCGTGTTTGCGCAGCGTGCGGCGCCTGCGGCGCGTGGGTGTGATGGAGCGGCAGGTGCGCCGCCTGTGGCCGCGCGCGGCGCCGCCGCCCCCGGGCCAGCTGCCGCAGCCGGCGGTGCGTCTCGGCGACCTGGCGCCGCTTTTCGCTGTGCTGGCGGCCGGCGCCTTGCTCTCCGTGCTGCTGCTCGCTGCCGAGCGAGCCCGCCCCCGCGCGCATCGCTACCGTTAACCCTTTGAGGCCCACTGTAGCCATATGTCTACATCATTTTCTTGGTCTGTTTATATCGCTGGAATATCATTTGCATTACTGTGACTTACTCGAATCATTTAACAAATAAATCTTCAGATATACGTTTGTTCTGTGAATTTCTGGAGTCGTTTTCTCTTTGGTGCGCGTTCAAATATTAATAATGATACTGCAGATTCTGATTATTTTCAAAATTTCTCAGTGATGTTGAATTTCTGAGATAAATGTATTTTGCGTTTTGAAGATTATGGTTTGTTTACTGTACAGATTACCACAATACATGGATTTATGTAAAAGCTTGTGAGATATTTGAAAGAGAGAAGTGTTGTTGCCATATGGCTACAACGGGCAAATAGAGCATACATAATCTACAAATGGATGTTCATTCATATCTGTCGTAACTGCGTTTATGTAATGATATAAACTTAATTCGAATAATTATTTTTTTATTATAATAGGCTTGAATAAATGTATAAATGACAAATAAATGCAATTAGCTTGTTCTCTTTGATGTAGCAACGAGTGTGACATTAGTGGTCTGTTCTCATGTCAAGATGATAAGGCATTATTAGATAAATATTGTTGAATTCTGAACAGATGCCGAATGAAAATAATGAAAATCTGGAAATGAACAATAACGAATTACATAATCAAGGGAAACAGTGTGTTAAAAATATTGAAAAGGTTGGCCTACATCATGTTATAAGTCTGAACTAATATAAATATATTCAAAAGTTTATCATCTATTTTTGACTTGATGAAAGACATCGTGAAAATACGGGAATGCAATTTTGTCTGAAAGAAATAAATGACGTTTATTGGTAAAGAGAATAACACCTTCCAAGGCAACGGAAGCTGTTCTTTGTTACTGTAATAATTAGTAACTTGAAGTAAACATTGCCAGGTGACTTTTCAAGGTGTGGATGGTGAAAATGTGTGAGGTTATTTATTACAAACCCAAAAACTGATTTTTTTAGTTGTCTTTGAAAAACGGCAGTTTTTACTGTATTTATTTCTCGGAAAATATGATGTATTAAGTTCCCTACGTGCTGACTGTAGCCATATGGCAACATTTTATAAAATTATTGTGCGCAAAATGTGAAAAACTTGTTTTTAAGTCTTCTGATGTTTCCCTTTATCAATTTTATGCCATAAATATTTTGTTTCTTTACAATAAATAATATGGGATTGAAAGGGTTAATCAACTAGTGGTTACATAACAGCACGTACTTTCTTGTTTTATTTCTAAGTGCTCCGTTCCATTATTTGTATTTAGCCATTAAATGTTCCGTAAAGGGGAATTGGCCTCGGCTCCGTAAGATCCCGCGGTTCCTAATCGCTCACCCTACCAGGAACCCGCGATTTCTCAAATTCGCTTAACCCTCGCGATTTCACGAAATTAGCGAATTCGGTTAGTGACGCAGGTTTTTCGGTCGTGGCCTTTCAGTAGGACCATCCCAGCATTCACTTGGATGACCGATGGAAATCACGAAAAACTAGGTCAGGATAGCCGGCACGGGAACTGAAACCGGGCCTCCTGAATGCGAAGTCAGCGCGCTATGCACTGTGCCACTTTGTTCGGTCCGTTACAATATATATATTATTTAAACATTCAAAAGTTTTTCAACCAACAAAAATTATTTTCCGTTTCTACGAGGTCCCTTGACACTTTCCGCATGAAGAGTTTCAGGGACCCTATGTCTGTCTGTACTTGGCCAGGGCCTTCCAGTAGCGTCCCGGCCTCCCAGCCAGGAGTAAGGGATACGTGTGGTTAGCACTAAGACAACTCCTCGCCATTTTCTGCTCATTTCAACCTGAGAAGTGAGTTTACTCATCGTCACGCCGCAACATCTACTGAGACATTGCAAGGAAAACTCACGCAATAATCTTGCCCTACCGGAGTCGAACCCAGGGTCGCGTCATGGAAAGCGAGAACGCTCACCAATGAGCCAAACCGCGAGGATGGCAGTCTACCAGCCATAGAAAAAAACATTAACACACCGTTGGTATCGGTGTGTCGATGCCCAAGGGTCATATTTTCAAGAATTTTAGTTCGCTGTACAAAAATGTTAAATAATTTTTTAAGAATTTTTTCAAATGATAGCTAAAGTGTAAGATGTAAATTGTCATATTATAATAATACATAACCATAAACAATATCGCAAGAAAATATGTGCTGTTGTAGCACCACTAGTTTTATTACGAGAGCCGGACAATAATCGTCGATTTCCAGCGCACGAATACAATAATACTTTCTCTTCTTACAAAGTAAGACAAGAATGTTAAAAACACTATTAAATAGTTTTAAATTCTTATTATCTCTGCAAGAAATTATTTTATTTTAGTGTATCCAAAATATTTTTCAGCATTTATTTATTTTTATAATTATTTACGTCAAAAACAGTTTAAAACTGTGTGTGACGATTTTCTTATTTGGCTTCCTTTTGAATTGTATTAGAAGAGAGTACATAGTAAAGAGTACACAGAAATTTAATATGAATATTTTAAAGAAATAGCTACCAAATTGTAGGAGGAATTACACTTATTTTCAAATAATCGAACGAAGAAAATATGGCATAAGAAATGATTAATTAATGGAACTTAATGTTGTTCAAAGCTAATATTTGATATTGGATGCCAGTGAATTATTTTTTAAAATTCAACTGTCTATTTTAGTAAGTGGAAAAACTCAATCAATATTTAACGTAACTTTGCGCAACAAACCAACTCCATTATTTGCTAAGAATATATACATTTAGAAACGATATTTGGATACCTTTAGTGTAATTGCTATTGATCCGAACGATATTGATTGTGATTCTACGAAGCATGAATTATATTGAATATAAAAATGTTTATGTTAATTATATTGAATATAAAAATGTTTATGTACTGTTCAAAGAACGTTAAAATGTGATAACTAATTCAAAAATATTAATAATATTTGACTGGCAGTTTGACGTTTATGGTCCAAAATCAAATGAAATATGCCTCAAATTGTAACTTATAAAGTAAATAAATGATATCATATTTAAAAAATAAAGAAGATTGAAATCTATATTACCATGAACATTATTTTTGAAAGATTACAAAGTTTTATCTAACATTAGTTTGCTTCACTATTAATTCATTATAATAATTTTCAAGAAATGATTCTAAATCTCTCATTTTATCCACAACTACCTTCACAAGACTGAGAACAGTAGGTACTTGATGACTTTTCTACTTTTAGAGAAATGATTTGAGATGCATTTCTATTGAAATATTATATTGATTTGTTGAAGAAAACAACTGACCCACTTACAAAATGAGGTCTGTCGGCGGATCTCGGAAAACGATTCAGCTTTTCAATTTGCTTTTGTTATATTCCCAATTATTGTACTGGCACCTTCAATTGAGTTTGCTGATTTCTAAATTTACAATACTTTTGTTTTCTTACAGACATTTTAACAGACTTTATTTTCAAAAATGCCAGTGACGTAAGCAATTGCTTTAAGAAAACGAAAATTGCGGATTTTCAAGACATATTTCAGTAGACACGCGCATATGAAGGAAGGGGAACAAAAAATCATGACAAATTGCAGCATTTTACTTTCATACATATTATTTGTGAACATTACTTATTCGTCAGTCACTATAAATAATACTAGTATTGATAAAAAGAATCAACCAGTAAAAAAATTGATGTACAATTTTATTAACAATATAAGTCACGTTTCATATTTGCAAGGTCATTTCATCTCCAATGATACAGGTTTTCGAATATTAAATAATATCGCTGAAAACGAAGAAATTACAGATAACTGGGATGACGCGTGGACGGCGCGTCTGTTGTGGGAGGGGCGCGTGCCCGAGTTGGGCGCCCACGCCGCGCTGCTGCTGGCGGCGCCGCCGCGCCCCGCGCTGGCCGAGCAGCGCCGCCTGCTGCGCCTGCAGCGCCTGCTGCACGCCAGAGGCCTGCGCGCGGCGGCGGGCGGCGCGGCGGCGTGGCAGCGTCTGCGCAGCCAAGCCAACAGCCCGCGGCCGGCGGCGCTGCTGCCCGCGGGCGCGGCGGGCGCGCGCCTTCTCCGCCAGCTGCAGCCTTCTCCTTGTGCGATGGTGCTGGCGTTGGCGCGTGGCGCCAGCCGCCGCCTGCTGGCGCGCGCGCCGCTGCGCTTCGACAGCGCGCTGCTGCTGGCGCAGTGGCGTGTTGGTGGGCGGGGCGTGGAGGTGCGGCTGGCCGAGGCGTGGCGCGCGGGCGCAGGCCGGCCGCTGGAGCTGCGGCCGCTGGGCGCGTGGTGGCCGGGCGGGGGCGGGGGCGGGGGCGGGGGCGGGGGCGTGCGCCCGCCGCCTGCGCCGCCCTCGCGCCGCCTGCGCTCAAGGGCAGACCTCAGGGGCGTCACCTTCAGGGCCGTCTCTGGATACGTAAGTTTCTAATGTAATCTTGGAAATGCGATGCCATGTATTTCATTTGAGGTGAAAAGAAAAGTTTTTGTTTGAAAACCCAACAATACGTGTAACATTCTTTAAATAATTCCATAATACATTTTTCAATAAGATAACTCTTTTGATTGAGATTATTGGAATCAGGTTCCGTGGACTATTAAAACCTGCACTCAATGAAAGATTTTGTAACGACGAGTACTCGTCAAAAGACTTGGGTGTGACGTGTGGAGTTTACTGTATTCTGAATACCTTCAATTAACATTTTTTGTTCATTGATTTCATCAAATAATGTTTTATTCATTTCTGCAACGCCCACTTTTCTATCCACCGAATACAGGTACCCAGTAGCAACCAGAACTAGCCGGAGCACCGAAGATAAAAAAGAACGACAGCGTTAAAATACAATTAACTTATAACTTTTAATTAAAAGGCAACCGAACATAGCAGATACAAATTTAGAACTCTTTAATAACTCATTAAAAGTTAACGCATATGTCGCAAGATAATCCCACTAATCACAAACTACTCTCCGCAACCAATAATTAATAACAATTATTTAATAACTCTGAGAAGAACCAATAGCATCAACTATTTAAATAATTAACTAAAAGTAGATACACAAGATATTAAGGAACAAATCCAAGCCACAATCACACGAATTAAAAAAAAAAAGACTCAAAGTTCACAAAGTATGCGTTTCAGAAAATCTTCCTGATGCAAGAGCTGTTGGTAGCAACAAGGTCTGCAAACCTCTTTGGTTTAACTTCAAAACTGTTCCAACTCGATGTGTCACTGTTTAAAATATAAAATTAAGGTATACATTCCTATAAAGAATGAACGAGTGCTTTTAAATTTGTTGACATGGCAGTTCACATTTCCCAATTCTAGCTTTCACCATATGTGTATTCAAATATATATGTGCTTTGTGGGAAATAATACAAAATTATTCAGGGCTCAGTAACACTCCTCTTCAATAAAAGTAACTAAATTTAAGCATATTATAAAAATTTTTTTAGTATAATTTTAGTGATTTGTCATATTTCTTAATATACAATTAACTGTTACAGATTGTAAATTCATCTGCTTGCTAATTATAGTCTTTATGTAATAATTATATTTGGTGACAATTTTCAAGAGTTTTGCCTGTTAGTTATGCATGTTACGGTGCCCACACAATATGTTGAGAGGTTTATCAGATCTCAGTGAGGCGGGCTAAGTCAGAGCAGTCCAGGCATCGGAAACCACCGGCCCTCGTCACTCAGACGCTGAATAACACAAGTCCCTCGAAATCCGCGTGGACGCTACGAGTTTCACGCCATTTGCTAGGGGAATGGGGTGGAGCATGGGTCGAGTAGGGGATAAAAAAATTCAACTCGGAACCGTTCGGTATATCACTGCAGAACAATGACTAAGGTCGCATGGTTTACAAGTTCAAATTTCTTGTTTATAAATTCGGTGGGTTTTTTATTTAAATTGGTTCGTACAGACGAACAGACAGACAGTAACGATTGAACGTGAGATTCGTTTGAGTAGAGGAATAAGAAAGGTACATGAGATAAAGCTGAAAATATGAAAATAGTGGAGACATTTCAATTTTACTTATCCGTTTTGATTATATACTAAATTCATTAAATTATCAAAAATAACATAAAAATTCTATCCTTGTATGAAACATACGTTTATACTTCGAATAATTACTACTAATTTTATTCATGTTTACCACTTTCGACTGTCCGCAAAGCATGGAGTCAAAAATGACAGAAGGTATAGTACTTGAGAAAAAAGACATATGGTAGAAGACTTGAAGTAATGTGTTAATAATAATAATAATAATAATAATAATAATAATAATAATAATAATAATAATGTTATATCTCATGATCACCTCAACTTTTTAATTCTGTTCAATAACAGCGCCGACTCTCTGGAACGGAAGGAATTCCTGAAGATCTTTTTGCTGTTGAAGTTTTCGGAGATATTTGGGCTGAAATGGAACGCCTCATTAACTTTACGTAAGAAACATTTTGTATAATAATGTTTTCTAATAATTTATTATATTTCTTATTTCAAACTGTCTCATGCAAATCTTATGCTATGAAACGACGCCCGGCATTGAAGGGATAAACGCTTTCGTTTTTAATGAGCATAACGTCATATTTAGATTGTATAATATTGTCATTGTATTTTTCAATGATTTCTTTGAGTTGTGTTTATTTAATTTACTTCTCATTTGGAAATACAGTCTTTTAAGGGATTTAATAGAATATGCGTGATCAGTGACTTGTTTTTATAGGCCATCCCTAAGATATGAGTGTATTGCAACTATAAATACAATGTTAATTACATTGAATTTGATTTAGATTGGAAAGAGGAAAGGAAATTATTATGTTGAGGGCGCAAGGCTTTATGGTTTAAGGCGATTTGAATTTATCTTTAGGAAATCTTTATTTTATACGAGGACAGATCGCAGTTTTTCGAATGTTAAATAAGACGGTATTTGGGGTGCGTCGTAAAATATATTCGCTAATTTCGATATAGTTACTTCTAATTTTAACTTATAAATTTATTTTGATTTACTATTATTTTGTGCTAAATACAAGAAAGATCAATTTTCATCGACGACGACCCTAAGCGGCTACAATGTGCTAAGAACAATGATAGGCAACGAATCCATAATGTTATGCGATATTGCCTAATTACATGTTTTGGAAACGATCGATGTTAGGGGCGAGTTTACAAATTTGTAAGAAACACAATGAAGCAAAGTGATAAACTAGTTGCACACGCTATTTTTTGTATAAAAACATTATAAAATTATTAAAACGGATACGTGTTTACTGAAACTGGAACTTGATTAGCGTGGTACGTTATGTATGTACTTGAATAACGCTCTTGGATACAAAACTATAATAAGTTTTTATATTGATATTTTACTGTCAGTTGTAACTTGTTCATTTTCGTGATAGTATGGAATGGAGGCGACATAACCTCTCTGATACGCCACGGAAGATGGCGTTCGTGTACTGTCGCGTAGAAAATTAAGAGTGAGAAGCCAGTGGGCAATAAGATTAGAATCGCCAAGACAATTGTATCAGGGGAAAGACACCGGTTGCATTGGAACATTCCAAACTCACTACAAATGAAACAAATCCTGGGTTCTCTTTCACCAATGTTTCAAATTGTACTTCAGTATTTAATAATTATTCTTGTTTTTAATACAAATGTAGTTCAAATTGTCTTAATTCTTGTAATGGATTATTCGTTTATATTCTTCTCTTGTTTACGTGTAAATAAAAACACCGAACGACCAGCAATCGTTCGGTGACTAATGCTTTATTATTGACTTAATTTCATAACCCTCCACTTTGTGTAGTTTTTTTCTGCTTGGGAGATTGTGGGTAATGTTGGTATTAACAAGGTACTTCTTCGCCGGCTCTTAGCACGCAGTGGCTGCGCCGCAACCACCAGCAGCTGGGCGGCCGCCTGGCCAACGGCTCCTGGGTGGGGGCGATGGGCTCGCTCGCCAGCCGCGCCGCGGATGTCTGCGTTTGCGACATGTCCGTCACCAACAAGCGCAAGAAGGTGGCCGACCTCTCTCACCCAGTTTTCACCTCGTGGTACGCTCACTCTCACATTTTAAAGGAAGTGATGTTCCGCGGCCAGAGTTGAGATCTCGGCTGTCCGGGTGGCGCCGCGTACTAGGCTACTACAGGCGTCACCCGGCCAACCGATATCTCATTTTAAAGGAAGTTTGTTTTATCTTCTGTTGGACGTGGTAAAATGTATTCTAATAGGTAACTTTAAAACTAGTGATGCATCAGAATGGCACAGTTTTTCTCACACTAGTTAGTTGTCTAATTTCTTTGGTCTGGACTAGCTTTGTGGTCTTGTCGTATCCTCGTGCCAGCTACCATCTATCGCTGCCCAAAATATACTTTTTTATTTTTCTCAATTTTTGATTTCAAAATGGTAGAATCGAAGTATTATTTAAGATTATTAAAGAAGTTCAAAACCTCATTAGAATGAGGAATATGAAATTTTCGTTGAAAACTTTGGAGTCATTTTAAAAAAAATCGTTTATTTGTTACTGTTAATGCGAAATATGTAGCTCCTTTTCTCAGAAATCTTTGAGTTTTAGAAGAACGTCATTGGAAATTTTTTAAAGCACTTCCAATCACAAATGCAATAATGTATACAAATGGATGGAAATGTGCATGTGAGATATTAAAAAATTACATTTATGTAATTAAAAAATCAAAAGAATACACGAAAATGAATTTTAGGCCACTCTAAACAGTGCAACTAGCAAACTAGCACTATCAATACGAAAAGATTGAAGAAAATATTTGGAGCCATTTTAGAGAGAATCACCAGAGTTGGATTGTTTCTGAAAATGCCGAATTCTGAGCTCGTTTTCACAGTAAACTTCTCAGTTTTTGAGAAAATTTATTAGACCTTTATTTCATATATTCGTACATGTGCTTTAATGTGAAGGAATGTAAAAATTAATAACACCTCCGCTATTGTCAGTATTAATAACATGAGAGGCTAGTCAAAAATATATTTGTGTATATTCATAAAAAGCAAAAAATAGAGCAAAGTGGCATTTATGTCATCTTGTAGAGTACATTTAGCATATCCTTACCAAATGTTTAAAGAAACAATTTGGAGCCGTTTGTTGAGAAATTCTTGTTTTTGTTATTTTGGCGCCTGTACCTAACATGTGACGTCTCCGGCACAGCCAAGCGGCTACTAAAACCTTGTCAACTTATTACTTGTAGTTCCGCGAAGAATATTGGAATAGTACAATGGGAATGTGCGTATGCCTGTCGTTCGTAAATACAAATAGGACGTTGTTGACGATTTATAACGTATTTATGCTGACTCAAGCGCCCCTGAACTGAAGCTGTACGCAACCCGCCGCATCCTCAAGTATTAAGCGCGTCTTGGCTGCATAATCTGCCCTTGCGATTGTGAAATATCGGTCGGAATTATGACATCAACAATATCGTGGAGGAGTGAGTGATTCAATTTCTCCACGACAGTGTCATTGCGAATGCAGGCCCAAAGTTGAGGGAAAACGATTTTACAGTAGGATACTTGAAAACCATGGCCAAACCAGAACATAGATCAAAACCATAATCGCGAGGAAGTCTTTCATCTAATAAAAAATTTCTGCAGAGCGTATCGTAAAATGTGAACCTATTTTCACTTTCCCTTATACATACGTATATGCGGAGGATATACATATAATAGGGAATGTTATGTAATGCTGCCGAAAATCGATTTCGAAATTTCAACCGAAATACACGTCCTCTGATACCAAAAAAAGTGATTTTTTAAAAACGTCTGACCATCTTTCCGTCTGTCGATCAGTCTGTGGACACCACTAGCGCCTAAACAATAAGTACATTTTTTCCCAGAATGGATATTCCCCAATCGATAAGCCTCCAGTCGAGGCGCCGCAATTTTGAAAAACTTTCTTCAAAATTTGGAGGTATTTTACATGAAGCCCTGGACATTTTCAAGTTTTTCTCAAAAACGGCTCCAAGCTTTGTCATTAAATTTGTAAGAATAGAGTAAAATACACTGATTAAGGTGACATTGGTCCAATTTTAACGGTTCACTCTGAATTTTCGAAAATTGCAAAAAGTTTTATTTTTTTCAGGCTCTTCCTACAAGTACAAAATTAAATATAGAGATTTTCCTTCAAATAAAATATGTTCGCCATAGTGGGTTCTTTTATTAAGGTTATGTATATTTTTGGAAAATTTTAGTAGTTTTCGCGCAATACAAATGCAATATTTGCAATTTTAACAAATTACAAAAAATAGATTTTCTTCAAAAACGGCTCCAGATTTTTTCTGTAATCTTTGATAGAAATAATGCTAAATGTACTCTATGAAATGACATAAATGCCTAATTGCTCTATTCTTCTGTTCTTTAAAAATTGCAAAAATGTAATTTTTCACTTCTCTCACATCGGTCGTACATCATTTCAAGAAAATAAATGTCTACATCTTTATAGAACAGCCAAAATTTATAATTTGTTAAAATATATATGTTCAAAATTTCATGAATTTTATCAAAAGATCTTATATTTTTATGGCGTTGCAATGAAAAATAAATTATGTAAATTGAGATAGTCGTCGCTTTCACGCCCGTCGAGTGAACGGGGGAGGGGTTGCAGGGTGACGGCGTACGTGCGCCGGCCGCCGCGCCACGGGCTGGACTGGAGCGACTTCCTGCTGCCGTTCCGCTGGCGGCTGTGGGCGGCGGCGTGGGGCGCGGCGCTGCTGCTGGCGCTGGCGCTAACGGGCGCGCTGCGCCTCAGCCCCGGCCGCGCGCGGGCCGCCTGGCCGGGCGGCCCAGCGGCGCCTCGCGACGCCTGGCTGGCGGTGGCCGCCGCCTTCTGCCAGCAGGGTGAGCCCGCTCCTCCCGCCCCGCTATTGGTGACTGAGAGTGCCTCAATTGGTACGGCCACTAGTCACGTAAGTGTGGTGTACGTTGAATAGCGACGCGTCTCCCCTGCTGGAGTGAAAGATACGGCGCCGACCTACATGTCGGATTGTAAGGTTCATGCTCCAGTTATATCCACCACCGGAGTACGGACACAGTCGGCACAAGCTTTCAAATGAAGTTGAAAAGAAGAGCAAGCGTATGTAGAAAGGATGCGCCTGTTTGTTAGGATAATGCTCACGCTTTTGTGGAAAACTACCGATCCGAACAGTCGGATGCTAGAAGTCTCTTCCAATGGAAGAATTCGTGCTTGATATACACCAATAGAGATAGTGTCGAAATATCCGCTTCTGGAACCCTAAGACCCAGAAGTTGACCTCTAAGACAAAAATATTAATAATAATAATTATTATAAGAAATTTGCATGATGGATTGAAAAAACAGAAAGCTGCTAACAATGCATCATGTTGCCCACCTTCGAGCAGATTTACATACAGTTTTCGGGTCACGTGAGGAAGAAGGAAGAGGCCTCACTCGAATTGAAGCCTCTTGGCACAATGCAATAGTTGGAATGGGAAAGTAGGTGTCAGTCATCAAGACGACCCTTTAATGAGGCACGTCATGAAATCTCATCGAAGAATGGGCATCAGAGGCATTGTTAGTGTAGCAAGAACCATTGCAAGAATATCACAGTCACTGAACTTTTGATGCTACTAAACATGAAATGTGAGATTAAAAAAAATGTTAAAGAAATCGTGGAGAGACAAATCACTCCACGGACAACATCTAAAAAGAATGGACAAGGTGTAGATCAATAAAGATCAATCAGTTATGTGGCTTAAAAGGGGAAGAATGAAGCCAGAATCGGAAGCACTTGAAATAGCTGACCAAGATGAGGCGTTGAGAACACGACACTATGATAAAGCTGTTCTCAAAATTTCCCAAGATAATACATTTTGCATTTGCCAGGAACAAGTAGAAACCATTAATCATATCGTCTTAGTTTGACCAATTCTAGCAAAGACCGAATACTTGAAAAGACACGCCAGGGTGTGTAGTTACCTTCACTGGCAGATCTGTACCGCCCTCAAAATTCCAAACACATTTCCCAAGTGGTACGAACACTCACCAAAACCGGTGACATCAAGACCAACAAATTCAAACGCATCGCACGATAGCAGCAAACAAACCGGATATTGTCATCCGAGATTTGGAGAAAAAATCCTGTCTACTTGCAAATGTTGCTGTACCTTGCGATCAAAACGTCGTAATCAAGAGAAGCGTCTTAAATTCAAGAGTTTGGAAATGGAGGTACAGCGAATGTGGGGCGTAAAACAGGTCGTACCGATAGTCATCGTAGCTCTGAGATTTGTTCCGCAAAATGTGTGTAAGAAATTGGCTAAACTCCCAGGTCGTTCAAAAGACTGGAGAGTGCAAGAAATTGCTTTATTTAGAACAGCTCATATTTTGCGCAAAGTATTGTAAAGACACCGGCAGTTCATTGATCTGCTCCTTAGGTAGCTGGTTGCAACCTGGAGTAGATTTTATATTCAGACGATTTACATCATAATTAGTCGTGATGTAGAGGGAAAAATAATAATAATAATAATGAAGATAATAAATACCGCATTTGCCAGGGACACGTAGAAACCATTGATCATATAGTTTCTGCATTAACACACGTACACAGACATAAGCATACTCGTTCATGTTTTTTTTAATACAGAATCACAATACTTAAATATTTTTTTATGTCAGCACTTAAAACATTCAAATTGCGTTTCCAACCACTCGGTCACTACTTTATTACCTTACACTTTTACCTTAACTTTCTTCAGTTATGTCATATAGCTAATTGATATACTTGTAGCTTATTGGCATAGATTTTCACTGCACTACATTACACTACACTTCATTTGAATTATTGATAATAAGTTGAACTAAATGATAGAATATGACTTCATGATCCTATTCAGTATTTTTTAAAAACATCAAGTGAGCCATATAATGGCTACATTGCTGCTGTAGGGATTTCATTCCAATTATTAATTGTAGGGTAGGATTTACAAATGAATATTTCTATTCTTGAATCTTGGACTTTACTTTTTTATTTTGTTCCAGCAAATCCGGTAGACATTCTTCTTCCCTTAATCTCCCTCTTTCTTCTTTCCTCTCCCTTTCTCTCTCCAACTCTCTCACCGTCTCTCTCGCCGTCTCTCTTTCTCTCTCCATCTCTCTGTCTCCCTCCGTCTCTCTCCCCATTTCTCTCCGACTCTGCCTCTCTCCGACTCTCTCTCCTCGTCTTTGTTCCTGTCTCAGCCCGAGTCTGTCTCTGTGTGCGACTCTCTGTCTCTGCCTCTGCCTCTCTCTATCCCTCTCATTCACATTTAGTTGCAGGTTCTTCACGTCCTGGAGAAGGTGGGGTAATACTGAGAAGCGCCGGACATGAAAAAATCTAATAGAAAGTTCAAGATTTCACCCTGTATATAACGATGTTAGAAATATTTCTTTAGATGCGTTTCTTTTAGTTTTAAATGCCCTAGAACGCTTCATTTAGGACTTGTTTAACGATATAGACTCAAAACTCCTAACGAGTTTATCGGGTTGCATTTGACATAAATATTTAGTTTTTCATCCTACAGCGACATCCAGCTCCATTTTTTGCAATATTTTTATAGTTATTCTGCTATTTGTGGTCGAGATGAATCCAACAAAACATAGATTGGTCCAGCCGATCTTGAGCTATAAATGGTTTAATAACTCGACTTATGTATGTACATACATATTTGTGGCCATTTCGGCCAATTCTTGAAGGAATGTAAAATCATTTGTTACTTCAAATACAACTTCTGCCAAGGCTTAATAATAATAATAATAATAATAATATTAATAATAATGATAATAATAATAACCCACCTAGGGAGTACACGACCTTGCAGTTAGTGGTGGAGCTTGAGTACCCCCATGAGCCTTAAAGCTATGTCAGTGGTAGCCTAGCTACCGGTAGGGGCCTCCCTTGCTGAATAGGTTGAAGGTGAGGGTCAGACGAAGAAGTACTCCATTTTGAGGAGAGTGGGAAGTAAGTAGAGAGGGAAGGGTCATGAATCTTTGGACTTACTGTTGTCGGCCCATAGAGGGTATAGGAGAGAAACTGGGTTGGCACACCAGGCCACTGATTACAGTGGAGGCCCGAACCTTGCATTAGCCAGCGAACGAGGCTGCCTTCAGCAGTCAGTGAAAATCCCGTAGGGTTTAGTAATGCCGATTGGCGATCGGAGGGACCCTTGCTGGGCCCTGCGGGGGGATGCCCCGAGGCCACTGTGGGTCGCAGTAACGGATGGCAGGAAACAACCCGAGGGTTAAGTGTGATCTGTGAACTCGAACTTGCGTCCCGCGAATCTTCAATTCAAACCAATGAGCAAAATGGATAGAACAAGCAATGTAATGAACCTTAACGTGCCTTGTTCTACCAATGTCCCATACCTGCTCAGAAACCGAGCTAATGTCATCTTGTCGACGTCTGGCCATCCCAAGGATGTTAGTCCCAGGGACCCAGAGCCGGCAGTAGCTCGAAGCCATCGTCAGAGATGGACCCGGGATGAATTAAAGGAGTTGATGTGGTGCTTCTACTATGCAAAAGCGAAAATTGGAGGCTCAGAAATAGAAGTCTTCAAGGTATGGAGAGAGCGGAACCCAGATATGAGACCTACCCTAGACTCAAAGAAGCTTGCCAGTCAACGACGATACATATTCAGCAGTGGAAAATTCACAGCAGAAAAACTTGCTGACATTGAGAGAAATGCGGAGTATGTACTTCGCTCGAACTATCCACATGACGAACATGGAGAACTAAAAAATGATGATCCCGTGGAAGGTTCATCTCTTTCCAGTGAAACACACGTCAGTGGTGAAATTCATCTGGCAATGAATCACACGATAAGGGCATGATGCGAAATCTCCTTCGGCGCGAGATAGAAAGAGTTAGTCAACTCCCGTTTGAATCTCGCGAACCGTTGAGGAGAATATACGAAAATGCCAAAGCTAAAAGTGTGATAGAAACAGTGAATTCTGTCTTAAATGAGGTGGTAGAGACCCCAGGCAGAGATCTAGATATTACTGAAATCAATCACATCATATATGCAACTGGATATCTAGTATCTCAGATAATTTTGGAGCCAGCCAAGAACACCGACGGCCGACAGCAAAACAGAGTAAACAGCTCTGTACCCCCATGGATGAACAGAATTATGAAACGGATAGCCGACACACGGCGCGAAATATCACTCTTAGCTGAAGCATCTTCTAAATCAAGGCACACTCCTTAAGTTCAACGAAAAATATTCAATGTTGAACAAAAATACCAAATTGAAAATGACACCAGCAGGCTAATGGTAGTTGAGAAGCTAAAAGAGAAAATTCAAGCATGGGCTCAACGAACGTTACAAACGCAGAAATAGATTTCCGTGTGCAGAATCGGTTGTTTGAAACAGACGCGAAGAAATTCTATCGCAATCTGATTCAGAAACCGAATGTCAATGCTGTTACTCCTTCCAAAAGATGATGTCGAGGCATTTTGGGCAGCAATCTGGGAAGAGAGCAGATCCTACAACAAAGATGCATCTTGGCTTCAATCTGAAGTTGATGCTGCAAATGAACCTGTGGAAACAGTGGAAGATGTTCACGAATTCTTGGAAGAGGACCTCTTCCAAGCAATTAAGAACATGGGAAACTGGAAATCCCCCGGGATCGATAAGATGCAGATTTATTGGATTAAGAGACTAACAGCATTACATCCGCATCTGGCAAAGGCTATTAATAAAATTTTAGAAAATCCAAAGGAACACACGGCTCACACGCGGCATCACGTATCTGCTACCCAAAGAGGGAGACAGCTCTTTGGCGAAGAACTACAGGCGAATCACTTGCCTGCCAGTACTGTACAAACTTATAACTTCAGCCATAGCTGACAAAATGTACAGACATCTAGAGAAGAACCATCTAATGCCAGTTGAACAAAAAGGATGTCGTAAAGGCTCTTATGGCTGTAAGAAAATCTTGCTACTGAATAAAGTCATCTTGAATGATGTAAAGAAACGCAAACGTAATTTGAGCATGACTGGGATTGACTACCAAAAAGCCTTTGATTCGTGTACCACACGATTGGATTTTGAAGACCCTGGAGATTTATCGATTTCAATCCTAGACTTATTGAATTTTGCAAGGCTAGCATGAAGTCGTGGAGTGCCAGGTTACTAATACAGAGCAGAAAGGAAGCAGTAGAAACCAGAAGTATTCAGATCAACAGGGGTATTTTTCAAGGAGATTCACTATCCCCTCTGCTGTTTTGCATTAGTTTGATCCCACTATCGAGACAGTTGTCGAAAGCTGACTTTGGTTACAAGCTCCATGGTGATGCAAGGCCAGTATCACATTTGTTTTACATGGATGATCTGAAAGTGTTTGCTAAGAATGAAGCGATTCTCTCCCAAATGTTGTCTGTCGTGAATGACTTTAGCAATGACATCTGCATGAAGTTTGGTCTTGACAAGTGTGCAAAAGTCAGTTTAAAAAGATTGAAACTCACAACGTCTGAGAACATTGAAATTGATACGCACACTGTGATTCAAGATCTTGAGCCAGGTAAAACTTACAAAAATATGAGCATTGAAGAATGTGAAACCATCTCTAATGACAGAATGAAAGAATTCGTAGGGAGTATTATAGGAGAGTGAGACTGGTCCTGCAGTCAGCTCTGAATTCCAGGAATACAATTTCTGCAATAGGTAGTTTGGCGGTACCTGTAGCCGAATACAGTTTCTGACTAGTGGACTGCACTGAGCAGGAAATTCGCACCATGGATCGAAAACCAGAAAACTGCTAACAATGCATCATGTTGCCCACCCTCGAGCTGATATACATAGACTTTATGTGTCACGTAAGGAAGGAGGAAGAGGCCTCAGACAAATTGAGGCCCTCCTGGCACAACGCAATAATCGGGTTGGGAAAGTATGTAGTCAGCTATCAAGATTACCCTCTAATGAGGCAGGTCATGAAATCTGACCGAAGAATGAGAAACAGAGGCATTGTTAGTGTAGCTAGAAGCATTGCGAAGAAAACTAGGCAAGACACGTCGAATAACACAGACACTGAACTTCTGATGCTGCTAAACATGAAGTGTGAGACACAAAAAATGTTAAAGAAATCGTGGAGAAACAAACCACTCCACGGACAATACCTAAAAAGAATGGACAAGGTGCAGATCAATAAATATCAATCATTTATGTGGCTTAAAAAGGGAAGAATGAAGCCAGAATCGGAAGCACTTGAAACAGCTGCCCCAAGATCAGGCCTTGAGAACACGACATTATGATAAGCGGTTCTCAAAATTTCCCAAGATGATCAATGCCGCATTTGCCTGGAGCAAGTAGAAACCATTGATCATATTGTCTCAGCTTGTCCAATTCTAGGAAAGACCGAATACCTGAAAAGACATGACAGGGTGTGTAGCTACCTCCACTGGCAGATCTGTACCGCCCTCGAAGTTCCGAACCACATGCCCCAAGTGGTACAACACTCACCAAAACCGGTGACGTCTGTTGGATTGTGTACGATATTGTACGACCAACAAATTCAAACTGATCGCACGATAGCGGCAAACAAAACCGTATATAGTCATCCGGGATTTGGATAACAAATCGTGTTTACTTGTCGATGTTGCTGTGTCTTGCGATCAAAACGGTCGTTACCGAGGAGGCAGAGAAACGTCTTAAATACAAGAGTTTGGAAATCGAGATCAGCCGAATGTGGGGCGTAAAAGCACAGGTCGTCCCGATAGTTATCGGTGCTCTGGGATTTGTTCCGAAAAATTTGAGTAAGAACTTGTCTAAACTCCCAGGTAATTCAAAAGACTGGGAAGTGCAAGAAATTGCTTTATTTGGAACAGCCGGCATTTAGCGTAAAATATTGTAGAGGCACTGATAGTTACCGGATCTGCTCCTTAGATAGCTTGTTGCAACCTGGAGTAGATTTTATATTCAGCCGACTCATAACATCTTTAGTCGTGATGTAATGGAATAATAATAATAATAATAATAATAATAATAATAATAATAATAATAGTGACTTTATTTATGTGGCGAGACTCGGGCCATCAGGCCCGCTCTTCCGCCTAACCACGTAATACATACATATATAGATAAAAATTTATCAGTACATTTAGTAAATTAAATAAAATGCAACTTAGATATTGTCAGCACCGCGGGCCCTCGCGCGTTCGACGTCGGGGATCGATCGGGTGATCGAGGTCCCCCCCCTTTTCTCACTCACCTGATTCAGTTGCCGGCTAACTCAGGCGCAGAGACTCTCTATAAGAAATCGGAGCCCATGGACGGACGCTACTTGTTACTAAATGAAATTCACTGAGGTTATGAGGAACAAGTAAAATTTAATTAACAAAAAAAATGAAGAATTACACAAAAAAAAAGAAACCCTATTACTAATACCCTTTCCCTCTTAAACCCAAAGACATCCCTCCCCTTTTTCTGGTTTATCCCGCAACTCCAAAAAATAGTTTGAATTTACCCCCCCTTTCTTTTCCAGATCAACCCAGCCAGAGAGGCGCCGATCGGTCGTAATTCTTGTACCGACTGCCCCTCCGCCGGACAAAGCATGCGCGAAGGGACCTCTGCCTATGCACGTGTCCGACGCGAATTGGCCCTACCCTCGCACTCACAAAAGTAGGCGCTGCGGAGGCACGCGGCAGGCTACAATGTCGTGCGTTTAAAATCATTTTTTTTCAACTATTCGGTACCGTCACAATATGTCTTGCCCCTGGGCTCACAAAGTGAAAGTAAAAAAACACAACGTCCCAGCATTTGCCTTAAACGTCCGGGGAAAACCAGGGAAAACAAAGGAAGTGTGCATGCTCTTCAACATTGAGCAATAAAACAAAAGATTTAAAATAATTTATAAAGCATTTACTGACACAAGAGAACATTAAAGAGATGCCCGAAAATAAATTATGAAAGAAAAAGAAATATTAACCCATACGCGTCAAAACGTTATTAAGAAAATGTCAATCCATTAAAGAACTCATTAAAAAATAATAAATGAGAATGCACACAACCACCCGGCCAGGACGACGGCTTAGGGCCGATTTTAATTACAACATGATGTACCAAGGGAAAAGACGCATTCAGTCAGAGCCATGACAAGTTAAGCTGGTATGATTTTGAAATTACAAGTTGACAATACTAACAAAAAAACAACTATCTAATCTTATATTAAATTTAATTTAAACTAATTATACTGTTGTTTATTAAATTAAGAATTAACCTAAGAAGTATAAGAAAATACAAAATAAAAAAGTTAAAAATGTGATATAAAATGTTACATTTATCGTACAATTTTGAATAATAATAATAATAATAATAATAATAATAATAATAATAATAATAAACCCCGTGTGGTGACCGGGGGTTTTAGTAGAATAGCACCACGGAATCTCCCCCTGTCGTAAGAGGCGACTAACCGGAGCAGCTGTCCGCTGTCCCTTACCTGTGAAAGTTATCCGTCTCTCATTATCTCTCCTGCCCCTATCCTAAATTGTCCTCTCAAGTCGTTTCCTTTCCTCATACATCCCCCCCAAGACCTCCCCCTATTCCCCATAATACTCCCTTTTCCCCTCCCCCTCTTTCTGCAAGTCTTCTTAAGTCCAACCCTGCGTGTTAGCAAGAACAACTGTGCCACGTGGAAGATGAGCAATTGTCACCGACTCCAAAGGTGCTAGGGGCAATGGCAATCACCCATTCTGAAATGGAGAGACGTTTAAGAAGTCGTAAGGCCTCGGAAAAAGAGCCGCTGCCCGGGGAGCGCCGGGGCACGTCTGGAGCCGGTGCCGGCCGTGACAGCATGCGAGCCACCGGTGGTAGGACGCTGAACAGGCGGGCGCCTGCCGGGTCACCCGAACAAACTACAGCCGAATCCCAAAGAAGCAACCCGCAATCTGTGGCTTCACCTGCCGACAGTGTTTTGCTCGAGCAGCTGCTCGCAACCACCAAAGCAGGGAAAGTGAGGCAACGTATGAAGTGGACGAGTAACTTAAATGAGTATATAATGCGCGTCTACTACAGAGCCACACGTTTAGAAACAGAAATGACTGGATACAGACAATCTCTGCATGCTGAATTTAGAGAGAAGTTTCCCCATATTGTCGTCACAGAACAAAGGCTTGTAGATCAGAAAAGAGCTATACTTACAAACAATCTAATCCCAAAAGTAAGGTTGGAACAAATTAAACAGGAAGTAGCAGAAGAAATTTCTTCCTCCAACAATGGGTGTCCCTTGACACAAACTATCGCAGATTCACACGTAGTTCCAAATTCAACCCAATTAGATGAAGCAGATCAGGATCCATCAACAGCAGGTGCCAAGGAAGATAACCTGTCAGACATAATTGATATATACCAGGAACTTTTTCTCAAGTACTCAGGATTAGATCCAACACTTCGCCCCAGAATTCCTAAACTCAACATCAATAGAAAGGACAGGCTCACCCAAATTATCCAATATATAAATGAACATGTCTTGCCCTTCCAGATCAAAGAAGAAGACACTTTAACAGACATACATGCTATAGTTTACTGTGCAGCTGCTACCGTAGCTGTAAAAGCTGGTTTCAAATTAAAGGATCAGTCAGAAAGTCAGAAAAGGCCTTCAAACAAGAATTATACTAAACCGCCATGGCAGCAAAGACTCGAAAATCAAATCCAATATCTTAGACGAGAAATAGGCAGAGTAACGCAATATTTGAATCAACCAAACAACAAGAAATTAGCCAAGAAAATTAAGAAAACACTTGCAAAGATCAGAAAACACGGTAATCAGGAGCATGAATTAAGAAAACACAAGGACCAGGGTGATAAAATTGTTGATCCAAATTTAATAGCTGAACATTTAGATGAACTAAAACAGAAGCTTGCAGCTAAATCACGAAGACTTAGACGATACAAAGAAACAACAGAACGTAAACTACAAAATTCAATGTTTCGTCAGAATGAAAAAGTGTTCTATCAACAAGTCAGACCAAATTGCAATTTCCAACGAGAGAACAACGGAGCACCAGATCAACAAAATTTGGAACAGTACTGGTCAGACATTTGGTCAGAAACTCATCATCACAATAGTGAGGCACATTGGATTAAGGAAGAAATAAATAATGTTCAAACTCTAGAGCCAATGTTATATCAGGAGATCACAGTAAAAGACGTCAGCACTGCAATTGCAAAAACCCACAACTGGAAAGCCCCTGGCCCAGAACACGTTCAAAATTTCTGGTACAAGCAGTTTACATCGCTTCACCATAAGTTGGCCCAGTGCTTCACACAAGTCATTAACAGCCCTGAAGACATGCCTTTATTCTTAACGAAAGGTATTACGTACATGAAACCCAAAAGTAGAGACACACAGAACCCTTCTCAATACCGTCCAATCACCTGCCTCCCCACAATGTACAAAATCTTGACGTCATGCATTACAAGTAAAATCCAAGATTATATTGAGGACAGAGAAATAATGACAGAACAACAGAAAGGTTGCAGACGACTACATAAAGGATGTAAAGAACAACTCCTAACAGATATGGTCATTCTCCAGCAAGCACATAAAAACCATAGAAACTTGCACATGGCTTACATTGACTACAAGAAAGCATTCGATAGCGTTCCTCACAGTTGGCTTATTGAAGTTCTCCGCATATACAAAATTAATGAAACCATCATTAACTTTCTGGAGCAGATCATGACTCATTGGAGAACAACATTGTCCTTAAGGCAGCAAGACTTCACAATCACAACAAAAGACATCAGAATTAAGCGAGGCATCTTCCAAGGGGACTCCTTAAGCCCATTGTTGTTCTGTCTGGCTCTAAACCCCCTGTCAACACAACTTAATAGTACTCACTATGGATTCAAAATTCGTAAAAATAAGAAAACCATCCATACCATATCACATCTAATGTACATGGATGACATCAAACTTTACAGTTCGACAGACAGACAGCTTCAATATCTCCTTGAAATAACTCGAACATTTTCGGAAGACATCCATATGAGTTTTGGCATTGACAAATGTAAGACACTTCACGTAGATAAAACAGGAAAGTTACAGAAGATAGACAATAGCCTCAGTGATCAAATGACGATACAGGCAATGAATGATGAAGAAATGTACAAGTATTTAGGATTCGATCAGGCAGCAATCACAGACAACAAGGCAATCAAACAATCACTGACAAAACTGTACAAATCGAGAATCACGGCACTCCTGAAAACCAAATTAACAGGCAAGAACATGATAAAAGCAATTAACACATTTGCAGTACCAGTGTATACATACTCATTTGGAATAATACCGTGGAGCGACACAGATCTCGAAGATATCCAGAGACTGACTCGCACAATTCTAACAAAATTCAGACATCACCATCCAAATAGCGCAATAGAACGAGTAACACTTCCACGAAATGAGGGAGGACGAGGCCTAATAGATCTAAAGAATCTGTGCTATAAACAGATCAATTCATTAAGGAACTTCTATTATGAGAAACAGGCAACTTCAGAACTACACGCTGCAATAGTTCAAGCAGATACCAAATTAACCCCTCTTGATCTTAACAACAAACAGCTGGACATTTCTTCACAGTTTGCAGATAATAACCACAAAATAGACATGTGGTCAAGAAAGGAACTCCATGGACGCCATGCAAATGATCTCAAGCAACCTCATGTAGACAAAAAAGCCTCAAACGCTTGGCTAAAATATGGTGATCTATTTGGCGAAACAGAAGGGTTCATGGTTGCCATACAGGATCAAGTGATCAACACTAAAAGTTACAGAAAACATATCCTCAAACAAGCGATAGATGACAAATGTAGAAAATGTCATACAACGGTTGAGAGCATACAGCACATCACATCAGGATGTAAATTAATGGCCCATACGGATTACACCTATAGGCACAATCAAGTTGCAAATATTATCCACCAGAAACTGGCGGCGAAATCCAAACTACAAGAAACAACCTGTCCATATTACAAATATGTTCCCGATTCTGTACTTGAAAGTTCAAACTATAAGTTGTACTATGACAGAGAAATTATTACAGATAAAACCATTCATCACAACAGACCTGACATAACCTTCGTAGACAAACGGCAAAAGATTGGCTACCTGATTGACATCACTATTCCACAAACAGCAAATCTTCAAACAGCACACGCAGAAAAAATAACGAAGTACACAGAACTAGCAGCAGAAGTCAAGGCACTATGGCATCTTCAAAAAGTCCATATCATTCCTCTGGTCATTTCATGCACAGGAGTTGTACCAAATAACATCCATAAAAATCTGGAACTTATTCAAATACCAAAATATACTTTCAAAATGATGCAAAAGTCAATAATCTTAAACACATGTAGGATTGTGCGAAAATTCCTAAATTACGATGAAACATGAATTGGCCTGTGTCTTGGTTACTAACCCGACACAAAGTCAAATATATATCCGGCGAATACCGAGAAAAACAATGTTGTATATTAATAATAATAATAATAATAATAATAATAATAATAATAATACTTTGAGTACACACTTTCACATCGTACATTATGAGCTCAGTAGAAGAGTTTTTTAATGTTTTTTGAATGATCGCAATGTTTTACATTTCTTAACATTTTCTGGAAAGTTATTCCACTCTCGGTTCGTTGCTACTCAGTAAGATTTATTATAAAAATTGGTGTTGCTTTTAGGAATATTGCATAGCAATGATTTCTGGAATCTTTTTTTTTGAGGTAAGACATTTTATAAGAGAGGTAAGCAGGTACACCCGTATTTAATATTTTGTAGAAAAGGCACAAACTATGAAACAGGCGTCGACCTTTCAAGCTTAATACGTGATTTGCTTTATAGTACCTCGATATGTGATCATACTTTCTGATATTGTATTGAAACCTAACACATGCATTTTGAACTCTTTGAAGAGCATCAGCGGTTGATTTCTTTATGTTACCGTACACGATATCACCGTAATCAAGCAGGGGGAGCAGGAGTGATTTTACTAGAAGTTCTTTGGTTTTGGGTGGAAGGCGTTTGTAAGCACATTTGAGTGAGTACATTGAGGCATACACTTTGCGGCAAGTGCCCCGAGCATGAGGTTCCCAATTTAGAAATTTATCGATGGTCAGACCAAGATTTTTAGCTTGAGAGCAGAAAGGAACAGTAGTGTTGTCCAAAATGATATCAGGAAATTTTAGATTTTGAAGTGTTTTATGAGACCGGCAGGATCCAATTATAATTGATTGAGATTTTAATGGGTTTAGCTTAAGGCCGTTTCTCACTGACCATTCAAGTGAAGAGGCCAAATCGTGATTTGTTTTACTAACTAAATGAGCCACTTCAGAAGGTTTCCCACTGACATAGATCTGTAAGTCGTCTGCATACATATGATGAATGCACATTGATAGCACAGAGGGGATATCATTAACATAGATCAAGAAGAAAAGTGGACATAGTACGGAGCCCTGTGGTACTCCGCGTAAAACTGACTTAGGGGACGAAAAAGTATTCTCAACAACTACAGCCTGTTGTCTATTACTTAAATAACTTGAAATCCACGATAAGGTAGAATCAGAAAAACCGAGGCATTTACATTTTGCCAGAAGCACATCATGGTCTACTGAATTGAAGGCCTTGCTAAAATCTAAAAGCGTTAATGTTGTTATATTGCCTTGATTCAGAGATTGACGAATGTCTTCGGTGACTCGTAACAAGGCCGTTTGCGTACTTCTACCTTTCCTAAAACCAGATTGCAAACTATTGAGAACATCATTTATGGCGAGATACTTGTCTATTTGTTGACGTACAATTTTTTCTAGGACTTTGGATAATGTTGGTAATATACTGATTGGTCGGTAATCACAAGGATTTAACGAATTTAAACATTTGGGAAGGGGACGTATGTAAGCTAGTTTCCACAATTGGGGAAAGTAGCCGGTTGTTAAAGAAACGTTTATTATGTGTGTAAGTGCTGGAAGAGCGTGTTTTAAAACCAATTTTAATTGCTTGGCCGTTATATCGTTAGACCCTTTTCAATTTGATTTAAGTGCCTTCACTATTTTTTCGACTTCTTGGCAATCAACATTGTTGAAATAGAAGCTATCATCCCGGGGTGGCGCTTGTGATTCCAGAAAGTGTAGTGCCTTTTCTTTAATAATAGGATCTATTGGATGTGCAACGAAAGCAAAATAATCATTTAGGTCATCTAATGGAATTTCTAATGAACTGTCATTTGACTTTCGTTTGCAAATTCCTAGGTTTTTCAGCGTGTTCCATACTCCCTTCGTACTGGAATTGTTTTGGAAAAGATTATGATAATAACGAATCTTAGCGTTTCTGACTTGTTGTTTTACATAATTTCTACGTTTTTTGTACTATTTTTCATTTACATCGGTTTTAGTAGCTCTAAAACGACTGTATGCAGAATTTCTATCTTTCATAAGAACTTTTAATTCGTCGGTAAGCCATGGAGCAGCAGGCCGCGTGACACGAGAAGTTTTCCAAGGAGCGTGCTTGTTAAAAATGTCCGTTATAATACCATTAAACACATTTACTTTAGAGTCTAATGAATATTGTTGGTAAACCTCGTGCCAAGGTGCACGCTCACTGTCCACTTGAAATGCTGTAAGATCAAGATTTTTATAATCACGATAATAGATTGTTTTATTTTTGTATTTAGTGCACTTAGCCGAGTATACAACAAAGAGTAAGTCATGGTTTGAAATACCCGGAACAGGAAACTGACCATACAGTAACACTTTAGAAATATGAGACAATCAAGTGATCAATCCACGATTCCGTTTTAGATGAGCTATGAGTAGGATTCAATTTCAATATTTGCAGATTATATGAATTAAAGGTATGAATAAAATTAGTGGCAGATTTTGTGATAGGATGTCTTAAGTCACAATTACATGCTCATGATGTAATGTATGCCTTAAGTATTGGTCTAACTAACGATATGAATGATATTTTATGACTATCCAAGTTGAGTTTTTAAGAAATCTTTATGACGTGAAGGGACATCCACAGTTTTATGACAACAAAATTAACGTGTTCCCTCATTCCAGGTCCTTGGGTAATATTACTTTCAGATATTTAGTACACGATACTTATGAATGAAGATGTTATGAATGATACGTGCTGGTTGAGAGGTGTGGTATATATAAAGTGTTTTCTCTCTTCTTCCCCAAATTCAAATGGTCAGGGCAGCACATGCCAGGTGCGTGGTCCTATGCTCGGTATGTGCGCGCACCTGGTGGCGGTGGTACTCAGAACTGCTGCTGGAGAAGATTAAATCCTAATTTTATGTAGAGAATATTGTGAGGCGTGATAATTGTGTGCTCTGATATGTGGACAGTGGGCCCAACCTTATTTGTGTGTAGAGCAGGTAGTCAAGCTTGATAATTGGAGCTCAGAGTAGCGCATGCACGGTGCGTGGTCTATGCCTGTGCTGTGTTTGCGGGTGTGTGTTGTATGTGCTGTGAATGTACTTGGAGGCGCTGGAATTGGGAACCGTTAGAGGAGAGAGTTACTTGTGTGAGGAGCTGGGTGTGAAGCGTCATAATTCTCTGCTCAGGGCAGTGCATGTCTGGAGAGTGGTCCGTGGGCGTGCTGTGTGTGTTTGTATGTGGGAACTTGGAGGTGCTGTAGTTGGAAACTGTTAGAGGAGAGAGTTACTTGTGTGAAGAGCTGGTTATGAAGCGTGATTATTGTGTGCTCAGGGCAGCGCATGCCTGGCGCGTGGTCCGTGCGCGTGCTGTGTGTGTGCGCGCACCTGG
Source organism: Acheta domesticus (assembly GCA_031308135.1). Taxonomy (NCBI): domain Eukaryota; kingdom Metazoa; phylum Arthropoda; class Insecta; order Orthoptera; family Gryllidae; genus Acheta; species Acheta domesticus. The sequence continues at coordinate 22,464,299 of JAHLJT010009436.1, read as the reverse complement.
CGGCGCTTGTGCTGGCGGCTGCGCACTCTGGAGCGCTTATCTCCGCGCTGTCCGCGGGCAGCCCTCGCCTGCCCTTTGCATCTCTTAGGGATGCTCTGCTTGATCGGCGCACCATGTTTGTCCTCACTAGAGACTCGGCCATCTTCGATTTTTTTGCTGTAGGTATAAAGTTTTTATTCGGAAAACATAGGCAAAGGCAATCCTTCTTTCTTTATTGCAATTAACTCTTGTTCAAATTGTCTGTTCAGGAATTTGAAATTGAATTTTATCAAGTTAGAATATAACGCAGCATTTTAAATTAAAAACAAATAAGTTTGAAATCGTTTGGCCACTTATTTAAGGTCATTAGATTATGCGATCGGGATTATTTTAAATGAATGACGTTCATTGTATGTAATTCCCGAATAATTTGCTCCTGCTAATAATTTCCGCTAATAACTTGGCATGTTATTCTGTAGAAACGTCCTAGGATACCGGAACATTTCAAATGCAGAAAAGTATATGGATATCAAACAAATGTCATCCACTTTGTTCCTGCAATTCTTTCATTAGATGAGGTTATAATATTACAATTTCCCTGCCTATTCGTTGGCATTTTTGTGAAAACTGTCTTAAATGTGGGAACATATATAAATCTTCATGCTCTACAAATGTCTATAATTGCGTTACAAGTAATAAGATACAATTATTAAAAAGTATCAATATCAACAGTACAAGAAAGCAGCATGTGTGTAAGTACCTATGTGGTTTTCACAACGTATTGCTAGATGCAATTGAACAATTAAAATCAATTCATAAGATTACATTCCAAGTATTTTTATTTCTTTTTGTTTCTTTATAAAATACTGTAGTCCAAAAATGAACATGATATTTGTTCTAACTAGTAGTTCTAATATAGCACGTTCATTCTCGCGCGTAGTAACGATTGTGTGATAATACTTCAATTGCTGCTCATATTAACACATCTCAGTCATCACTGTGTAACTCCATCCGGTCAAAGTTTGTGAGTGGGGATGACTGTACATCCTTAGCTTCAAAATTCAAATTTTTAACAATTTCGCAACCCTTTGGCATTGGTAGGGAGGTGTCACTGTGTAGGTCATTTCGCTGACACTTCTGGTGCACATTCACAAGAATTATTCACGGGACGCAGTGGCGACCCTCACGTACAGGTACGTAAGAAAACCGCCCAATTCCTGTGCGCAATTCCTATGGCTTCTGCTGAGCAAGTCTCACAATGTAAAATAAATATGTGCAGCGAAACCCTCTAGCTTGTCCGATTACATTACATTGTAGTAAAAAGATTGAAATCGCGACCCCACATCCCAAGCAAATGTGGACATATATTTTTTTTTCAATGCATCACGTATAGTTTTCAATACTATACGTCACAAAGTTTCTTTGAGATGAAATTAGCAATGAATTATATTGACATTAAGATAAATATACCATTTTCTTGACTGACTAAATAGCGAGAAACCAAATTCTCATCATCAATATCACCTTTGTCGATATTTCCTTTCAAGCATCTTCCAAGCATTTTGTTTGCAAAGTTTAAATAATTACACAGTAAAACAATATTTTTTCTATATTCCTTAATGTAGAAAGAATCAAAATGGACGTAAATATCTAAATAACAAATGAAAATTTAATTATTATATTGTTAATAGAAAATTAACAATTATTTTGCTTCGAAATTCTTAATACAAAAGATTAGCGATATTCAATGCTTTACATAATCGTGTTTCTCGTAATACATAAACCCAGAATTTTTGGTCAAGTGAAACCATATATCGTCCACCATACACCTAAAGTTAATACAAATGTGATATTTTTCTTACTTTCCAGAATTCCCAAGAACCAGAATGGATGGCTCTCGAAAAGCGACTGCAATCTTTGCAAGCGAATTACCGCACCAAGTACGTGTTCGACGCGTTGCAGCAGGTGTGCAACCGCGAGAAGTTGATCACCCTCCTGAGGACGGACCACCGCCACATGGTGCGGCGCCGGCTGCCGTGCGAGCTCGTGGAGCTGCCCTTCGTGCGCCTACCGAACCCCGTGTCCTTCGCGTTCACCCTGGGCAACCCCTACGCCGACTACGTCAGCTATTAGTGAGACACATCGCATTATTCCAATATCTTCTGTCTTTGGAATTTAATTATATCTCTTTGTCCAGTTTTTTAAGACAGTCTTATATATTTTGATGATCAAAAGGTTAACAAAAGACAATCTAATCTAAATTTAGAGTTTTATTTCTCTCGACGTTTCGAAGAGCACTTTTCCTCTTCTTCAGGATTCTGGCTAAATACAGAAATACTTATATGTTTCGTTACAATTGAGGTAATAATACAATTATTTGTAAGTTTTCATCCTGTTTCATCCTGTAGATTACGGAGTGAGAAACGTTTCATTGAGACTTTTTGCCTCAAGATATTAGTTTTAAAGGCCATAGAACGCATTGTTTAGGAGTTATTAAACGATATATATATATATATATATATATATATATATATATACACACACATACTGCCGAATGCGTTGCGGGTTGCATTTGACGTAAATATTTTGTTTTGATCAACAGCGCCATGTAGTGGAGTTACAACAGATTTAACAGCACATAAACTTTCTAGGTGAAAAAGCTTGTAGAAGTGCCAACGCTCATGGCGATTGGTCTCACGATGTCGTAGTTTAGCTCTTATGTATACCAACATCCACTTTTATATACATACTAGATTTAAGGATTGCTTCCTCTGAGTAATCGTCACAGCCATTTCAGTGCTCGTACATCCTTATGGAGGAGGGGCGCCCGGGCGTGTTGCAGCGTGCGGCGCATGCGTCGCACGGGCGTGGTGGCGCGCATGATGCGCAGCATCCGCCCGCGCACGCCGCCGCCGCCGCCCGACCAGCAGCCGCAGCCGGGCGTCCGCCTGGTGGACGTGGTGCCGCTCTTCGCCACGCTCGCCGCCGGCGCGCTGCTGGCGCTCTTGCTGCTGGCTGCCGAGTGCCTCACGGCGTGCTGCCGGAGGCGTCCACTCACCCGTGACACTAGACGTCGCTTCTAGAGGCGCTTTCCACACCGCTACAGCCTCCAGTATAGTGCTGGTTCTGGCGTTCATTCGTCCTCTATACGCGCCTTTGCTTCTTGTGACGCTTGGAGATCGCCACTGTCGAGTCCTCAATAGAACGATGGCGAAGGCGTTCACTCGCCATCAACACTCACCTTCGCTTCTAGAGGCGCTTTCCACAGCACTACCTAGTCCCCAGTATAGTGCTGGTTGTGGCGTTCATTCGCCCTCTATACGCGCCTTTGCTTCTAGTGACGCTTTGAGATCGCCACTGTCGAGTCCTCAATAGAACGATGGCGAAGGCGTTCACTCGCCATCTACACTCACCTTCGCTTCTAGAGGCGCTTTCCACAGCACTACCTAGTCCCCAGTACAGTTAGCGGAGACGTTCATTCGCCGTCAATGCGAGCCTTTGCTTCTAGTGGAGCTTTGAGATCGCCACTGTCGAGTCCTCAATAGAACGATGGCGAAGGCGTTCACTCGCCATCAACACTCACCTTCGCTTCTAGAGGCGCTTTCCACAGCACTACCTAGTCCCCAGTATAGTGCTGGTTGTGGCGTTCATTCGCCCTCTATACGCGCCTTTGCTTCTAGTGACGCTTTGAGATAGCCACTGTCGAGTCCTCAATAGAACGATGGCGAAGGCGTTCACTCGCCATCAACACTCACCTTCGCTTCTAGAGGCGCTTTCCACAGCACTACCTAGTCCCCAGTATAGTGCTGGTTGTGGCGTTCATTCGCCCTCTATACGCGCCTTTGCTTCTAGTGACGCTTTGAGATAGCCACTGTCGAGTCCTCAATAGAACGATGGCGAAGGCGTTCACTCGCCATCAACACTCACCTTCGCTTCTAGAGGCGCTTTCCACAGCACTACCTAGTCCCCAGTACGGTTAGCGGAGACGTTCATTCGCCGTCAATGCGAGCCTTTGCTTCTAGTGGAGCTTTGTCGAGTCCAATAGAGCGATGGTGAAGGCGTTCACTTGCCATTAACACTCGCCTCTAGTAAGGCTTTCCATACAGATAACTAGTCCCTATGTAGTGCTAGTGGACACGTTCATTCGCCCTCAATACTCACCTTTGCTTCTAGTGACACTTCGTACTCGTCACTGTCTAGTCTCTAATACGGTGACAGTGGAGACGTTTATTCGCACTCCATATTCTCCTTCTCTTTAGGTGGAGGCCTTTTTCTACCCCAACCCCTAGTTCCTGAATACAGTGCTCACGTGGACGTTCATTCATCCTCAATGCTCGCCTTGGCTTCTTGTGACAGTTTCCACACCACTAACTAGTCCCTAAGAGAGTAAATACGTAGATGACAATTCGGCTTCAATACTGGCCATCGCTTCTCGTGACTCTTTCCATTTCGACTGTTGAATCCCCAATAGAGCGCTGGAGAGGACGTTCACTCGCCTTCGCTTTTAGTGACGTTTTGGGCTTGTCGCCGTTTACTGCCTAATAGAGTGAAGTGGAGACGTTTATCCGCAGTCAATACTCCCCTTCGCTTTAGATGACTCTTTCCTCATCAACCCTTAGTCCCGAAAATAGTACAAGAAGAACGTTTATTCGTCCTCAATAATCTCCTTTACTTCTTGTGATGCTTTCCACACCACCAGCTAGTCTCTAAAAGAGTGATAACGTGGATGATAATTCGCTTTCCGTATTCGCCATCGCTTCTAGTGACTCTTTCTATGTCGATCCCCGTCGAGTCCCCTTTACGAGTCCCCAGGCGCTGGAAAGGACATTCACTCGCCTTTGCTTCTTTGTGCTCGCCACTGTTGAGTCCAAAATGAAGCGGTGGCCGTGATATTGGCTCGTCCGCAAAACTCGACTTTCTCCAAGTGATGTTTTCATGCCCACTGCTGAGTTCCCAATAGAGCTTTGGCTGCGGTATTTGTTCACCATCCACACCACTTTCTTCTAGTAACGATTTACTCGTCATTCTGTTGCCGGCGACAGACAGCCTGATTTGGCTCTGAGAGACGTTTCGTCGCCCTCAACACTAGCCCGCGTTTGTTGTGCCCCTTGGCTCGTCACTCTGCTGTTATCCTGCCTTATAGCGCGCAGGATATGTTTACTCGTCCTTAAGACTTCTCTACGATTTTAATGTTACTACGCATTATCTCTGTTGCCGACGGAGGAATGCCTCATAGCGAGCTGAAGAAGACGTTTACTCATCAACATTCTACACGTTTGTAGTGTAACTTTACTCGACACTCTGCTGCCTGCGACAGAGAGCCTAATAGGACGTTTCAGGACGTTTCGTCGTCTCAACACTTCTCCACGCTCGTAGTGTTACTTTTTTACCTCTCTGGTGTTTGTGGTGTAGTGCGTCACAGCACGCTGGAGAAGACGTTTGCTCGTCCTCAACACTACTCCCAGCTTCTAGTGTCATTTTTTTCGCCTCTCTGCTGCTGGCGGACGAGTGACTTATACTGTGTAGGTCTCAGAAATTTGATCTATATATTTGAAATAGTATTAGAGAATACAACAACTTTTCATCAAATTGTAAAATTATCGGAAGCAAAAAGAACATTACAACAATTTTGTAGTAATAACATTATGTATACAGATAATGTGAAAAGAATTAAAACAAATTCAGAAAACATTACATTTTTTAAATGAGACCAAAAGCAGATACTTTTAGCTATTATAATTTAAAAGTACTTATTTTACCTGTTTTCTACAATGCTGTTTGTGAAAATTGCACAACCAGAAGGAATGTTTGGAATCAGTTAAAAATCGGTGGATGTGTAGAATAGTGTATCTATAAGACGTGATTAAATTTGCAGAGAGGTGCGTGCACGTAGGCCTAGCAGTGCCCTCTTTTGCGTGACATTTTAGATCAGTGTTACGCCACACCTAATCAGCGTAGAGCCATAAAAGCGACGTCAAAACAAGCAAGAGCCAGTATAACTCGTCGATGTCAAAGAGCGCACTATCAGCATCTGAGTGACTTCGAACGGGACAGAATGATCGGTCTACAAAGAAGGGGTAGTCGTACCGTGACATTGCGGCTGGAATGGAGCAAGCTTCTTCGACAGTGATGCGTGTGTTGGATCAGTGAATAGAGTAGAGTAGTACATAGCGACGAGCGGGCACAAGACTACACTCTGTGGCGGCGGTGGTGTAGCGGTTAGCGTATCGGACTGTTATAGCCAAGTTCACGGGTTCAAACCCGATCAAGGGCGAAAAAATCCTTCGTATGCCTTCCTTCGGAGGGGAAGTAAAGCCGGCTGTCCCATGTTAGTAGATTTACTGCATGTAAAAGATCTTCAAGCCTAAATGACGCCTCTGAGCTAAATTCAAAATCGCCTGTTTCGTCGCCCGAGGAATACCTTCTTTCTCCGCTAGTTGGTGAAAGGAGCGTAGCGAAATTTGCGTGGTCAGAAGGAAGAGCAGGCCTCATGGCCTGAGTCTCGCCACGTAAAATAAGGTATTAATTCAATTCAATAAACAAGGCGCGAGATGACCACCATTGACCACATTGCCACATTTTCAACATTACCGTAGGCGACAGAACGTCGTCTTCCACAGGGTTGGCTAGATTTTGGAGTACTGCAATGGGTGTGGCTATGTCTGCGTCGACGGTTTGACACCGTCTGCTGAGGGCTGGACTGCTGGTACACATACCACTTCGTCGGATTACTTTGTCTAGAAACCTCCAACACCTCAGACAGCAATGGTCACGTGAACGTATTCACTGGTGTGCTGAGTGGCAACATGTGTTTTCGGACGAGCCCCGCTTCAATTTGTGGTACAGCGATACGTGGTGATCGCAATCTGCCAGCCTGCATTGTTCCGCGCAATATACGACAAATGCCAAGTGTGATGGTTCGGGGCGCCATTGGCTACAACATACGATCTCACCTCATACGTATTGAATGCAATCAGAACAGCAACAGTTACATTAGGGAAGTTTTAGAACCCGAGGTACATCACCTTCTGCAAGCAGCTTCACATGCCCTATTTCAAAAGGGCAATGCCCGACATCATGCGGTGAGGAATGTGCAAGCTTTCTGCGAAGAACGATGGGTACTACTGCTACCCTGGCCCGCACGTTCCCCTGACACGTCGTTCATCGAACATGTCTGGGATATGATCGATCGGCAACTTGTTCGTTCTGGTCCTTCTGCAACCACTGTCGTTGCTTTGTAGTCAGACATAGAAACCGTGTGGCAGTGTGTTCCATTGCAGCAGATCCAGGCTCTTTTTGAATCCATACCACGATATATAGAGGTTCTGATTTCAGCGTGTGGCGGCTTTACACCGTACTAAATACTCAAAGTCAAAATGCAGACACAGTTTTGCATTTCTAATAATTTGTATATTCTTATATTACTAATCTGCGGTATAAAGTTCATTGTAATAGTATTTCTCCTTGTCGCTGATGCAATTTTCACAAACATCAGTGTATTTATTTCCCGTACCTAAGTCCTTAATAGTGTTAATGTCTACGGGAGTGGATGGAGTTGAAGAAGACGTAAATACAATTTGTTGAAACAATTACAGCCCATAAAACTCGTGCTAAACTCTTACTACACGCTAGTTCAAAAAATAATATGGGAACAAACTTAAAGGCTCTTTCACCAAGTATTAGAGTCGTACATTTGAAAGAATATCCACACAAATTCGAAGAAAAGGTTTTATACCAAATGTTTTTGATTCGATGTGAAATGTATCGCGAGAAATCGTGGCAAAACGGGGAGGTGAAACTTCTGTGAATTAAAAATGAACTCTTCTATAGATTTTTACAGAATTCACGGCCAGAGCATTGTATGTAATTTAAATATTTTTCTTTTCTGCCTATATTACGTATTATATATTACAAGTTGGTCCATCATTCATAAGACAGAAATCATTTAATCAGCTTTATATACAAATTTTTTTCACAACGTTTCGGAAATATATGGTTTCCATCATCAGGTGAGAAATAATTATAATATATTAAAAAACAATTGAAAAGTGCCAAACAGAAGAATTACAAGAAAATTAAAATTAATATATACACGAGTCAACAGAATGCACCTTGTTAAAATCTTTAGATGCAATTTCCAATTTCTTTCATACTGTTTGTAATATGTCTTTAAATTTTCTAAAGATTTTAACAAGGTGCATTCTGTTGACTCGTGTATATATTAATTTTAATTTTCTTGTAATTCTTCTGTTTGGCACTTTTCAATTGTTTTTTAATATATTATAATTATTTCTCACCTGATGATGGAAACCATATGTTTCCGAAACGTTGTGAAAAAAAATTGTATATAAAGCTGATTAAATGATTTCTGTCTTATGAATGATGGACCAACTTGTAATATATAATACATTGTATGTAATGTTCGTCTTTCCAAAGAAAAGGAAGTGTCTCTTCGAACACAGTCGTATCTTTTTGCCAAGACCTCCTAAAAAATGAATTCTTTTGCTCGTAATTTTTAAAGGTTCTGTGTCTACACTGGTTCTGTTTTGCGTACACATACGTAAATACGAAGTAATTAACACAGAATAGAGAAACTTATGTAACGCTGCGAATAATCGATTTGGAGGTTTAAACGGAGAAACGGATCCCCTGTTTCGGAAAAAAATATTTTTCATCACTGCTTTTCCGTCTCTCCGTAAGTCTGTTTGTGAAGGATTTACGCCAAAATGAATATTTTCCGGTTGATCTGACCCGACTCAACGCCCTACGCTTCCAAAAATAGTTCTTCGAATTTTGGGGTACTTTACACGAAGTTCCTGTAATATTTTCAAAATTTTCTCAAAAATGGCCCCAATTTTGGTTTTTTAAGCATATAGTGAAGCAACTTATGAAGATGGTATACTAGGTCACTGTCGCTGAATTTCTAAAAGTCTGAATTTTTTAAATGGGAAAGTTTGATATCTTTTGGATCTCCTCGTACTTCATTACTGAAAATAGATATTTTGCCTTCAAATTAAAGTTATTCTCAACAATCGGTTCTTTAATTAAGGGAATGTAGAGTTTTGGAAAACATTTGCAGTTCTATGCCCACTTTTGAGAAATTTGTGTGATTTAATAAACAAGATTTTCTCAAAAACGGCTTCTATTGTTTTCTTTTAACTTTTTTACGAATAGTGATATATATGTAATACGCGCGCTTATACATTTTCATTTTCTAATACGAGTTCTTTATACGATATTTGATGAAGTTTCTGAAAAACTTGTTTTGAAATGTGTTCATCAGAAACAGATCTTGAAATAAGGTCATCTTGAATTTTACAAAAATATGAGTATTTTTTGAGTAATTTGGCGACAAAAATTATCGACCGCTCCCAATTTACTGCGATTCCTGAACGAAAAATTAATAATGCTGGTAAGCAGTTGGTTGCATCGTAGATTCCAATTGTATATTATTTCATATATCTTTGTTCATTTCTTCTTCGAGCTTTTGTTATAAGTTCTAAAATTAATCTGTTAGAAATTATTTAGAAAATTATTTTAAATTGCGTTCATTAATCAATTTAAATGTGCAAAGAACAGATGATTTTGCTTTGCTTAATAAGATGTAGTAATGAAAAGTAATGCTTGTAAAAACCAAATAATTTTGATGCATATAAAAATATTCTATTTAATTATTACCTTTTTTCTAATTTCATTTTGTCGCTATCAGTATCAACAATACCAATTATCAAAATGTGTATCCCATACAAATTAGCGGTCATTTTTGCTTGTAACCCATTGTTGTAAAGCCGCACTCATAATAGACCATAATGACGACAGCATTTTCTTTCGCATTAATATAAATTAATAGTTTTATTTGCGGCTAAAATACGTTTCATGCATCGTTGGTATTCGCGTAATTTTGCAGTATTTGCGGTACATTTGCGTACTATTTGAGCATTTTTTTCTTGAAAATAGGGGGAGAAAATACATGCTGTTTTAGCACCACTGGTATTCTCTTGAGACTTGAACTATCACACTTTCTGTCAAAAGTGTTATGTCAAAAATAATAAGTTGACGTCAAGGTCGCAGGAAAACCAACCACAAATAACCAAGAAAATTACTTCTAAATCAATTAAGAAGCCCTGATCAATACGCATGTTACTCATTGCGCGATAAAGTTAAAGATAATTTAACGATAAAATCATGAACGTACTTTATCGTGTATCTAAATTGAACAAACAATAAGCACTTTCATAATCTTGCTATTACTGGCAAAAGCGATGAAGATATCCACACTAGAAAATAAGCGTAAACGTATACAAAGGATGAATACTTTTCTTCGCCTTGTCTTCATTATTTTTATAACTAACGAGAAGTTTCAACAACTGAACTTTGAGTCATTGTATCATAGCAAGATAACGACAGTAGTTAACTTGAATGTATCGAGAAACCAATGCACGACAACTAATCATCAAGTTCTACCAAGGAAGAAAAGCAGTGAAACAGCATTTCAGATACTTGACAGTGCACCTTTGGACCACGCAAGAAGCGAGGACTATTCCGCTTGGCCGTGGGAAGAGGCGTGGACGGCGCGTCTGTTGTGGGAGGGGCGCGTGCCCGAGTTGGGCGCCCACGCCGCGCTGCTGCTGGCGGCGCCGCCGCGCCCCGCGCTGGCCGAGCAGCGCCGCCTGCTGCGCCTGCAGCGCCTGCTGCACGCCAGAGGCCTGCGCGCGGCGGCGGGCGGCGCGGCGGCGTGGCAGCGTCTGCGCAGCCAAGCCAACAGCCCGCGGCCGGCGGCGCTGCTGCCCGCGGGCGCGGCGGGCGCGCGCCTTCTCCGCCAGCTGCAGCCTTCTCCTTGTGCGATGGTGCTGGCGTTGGCGCGTGGCGCCAGCCGCCGCCTGCTGGCGCGCGCGCCGCTGCGCTTCGACAGCGCGCTGCTGCTGGCGCAGTGGCGTGTTGGTGGGCGGGGCGTGGAGGTGCGGCTGGCCGAGGCGTGGCGCGCGGGCGCAGGCCGGCCGCTGGAGCTGCGGCCGCTGGGCGCGCGGTGGCCGGGCGGGGGCGGGGGCGGGGCGGGGGCGTGCGCCCGCCGCCTGCGCCGCCCTCGCGCCGCCTGCGCTCAAGGGCTGACCTTAAAGGTCTCCTTATAAGAACTGTTTCTGGATATGTAAGTAGTGTTAAGAAATAAGGATGCATTAGTCACAGTAAATTGGAACAGTTCATTTCAACTTGATTATTAAAATGTTTTTCATTCAGTGGCAATTATCTCATTCTGAAAATATTACTGGTCAAGCAGCAATTGCTGGGATTTTTATAAATCTTTGGGAAATTATGGAACGCACGAACAATTTTGTGTGAGTATACATGAGGTACGTATGGTATAATACGTTTATGTTTGCATCATTTAATATTACATAATTCATTCGATGAAGTCTATTGGTGCAATACTTTCATGTCTGTGTTATATAAATTAAACTAGCAGTGAATGGAAGGTTGGGGAATCGCAGTTACATATTAATATGCATAAAACACTATTCGGTCCTAGCATGACTTCATCAGGATTGCAAAAAAAAATGTTGGTACTCTACCAAACTAGTTTTGCTAAATATTTGAATGGAAAATGGAGAATAATTATCGATCTTTTTTTCTACCAAACGAATTGACGTCATATAATGAACATGTTAAATGAAGTCCTCAAAACGGTTGTAAAGTGATGGTTTCAGTAATTTACCTTGAAATATAGAACCAGAATTTCATTGGTACATTATTTAATCTCTGTATTAGAGTGGAAGAATGTATAAAAAGAAACGCGTTGAAAAAGTTTGTAAAAATTGAAGTATCTGGAGCCAGCTATCACACATGAAGAATATCTATGTATATAAGCCTACTGCGAAAATGTTAATGAATACTTTTTTACTGGCTGTAATTACTTGTTTCTAATATTGATGCTTAATAATATGAGTAGTATATTGGAAATAAGAATGCCACATAATTGCGGTTTTCTACTCTCGTATTATTCTGATGATGCAATAATATGTGTTCCTTGAGACAAATTTTTGTCATCAGGAATAACTTCCAACAGCAATCGAATTGAGAAGTTGGCGATAGAATTTCTAAAATAGTGGCACGGACCCCGCTGAGTATAGCCATTTATTAAAAATCATTATAATTAATTATAATGTCCTCGTAATTAGTCACCTGATGCCTAGGTGACGCAGACCTAGAAGAGGCGTCCAAACGGGAGACCGAAGTGTAAGCAGGGGTGTGTAAGTGTAAAACGGGAGACCAGAGCAGTGTATGGCGGGGATTTTAGTTTCTCGTATACGTACGGAATAATGCAAGGAACAATGTACGTTGCACAGAAAAAAGTTTTGCAATCCAGCGGAAAATTGAATTTACCAGAAATACATGTTTTGAAAGCCCCCCTTTTTTTGTCATAACATCCGTCCATCTGATAGTCCGTGTTAGTCTGTGAACAACAACACTAGCGCCTAAATTATTCTTAAGATTTTATCCAAAATAATCTACAATCAATCTGGTCGAAGCCCTGCGATTTTGAAAATAATTCTTGATATTGTGGGGATACAAAACACGAACCCTCTCGGACATTTTAAACATTTTCTCAAAAACAATTAAAATTTTGTCCTTTAAATTGCTGTAAAAATAGAGTAAACTACACTGGAAGATGCAAAAGGACCCATTTTCAATGGTACTTTGAATTTAATGACTCTTGTAACTTTAAGTTTTCGTAAATTGCTAAAGTTTGAAATTTTTTGAACCCCCCTCATAGAATCAGCGAATATTCAGATTTTTCTTCAAATGAAATTTATTCACCATAATTTATATTTTAATTAATGCCGAACACTTTTTTCGGGAACATTAACAGCTTTTATGTTTTTTTGCTGGCGAAATATGGAAAAATTTTTAAAATTCTTAAGATCGGCTTCAAATTTTGAGTAACAGAGGGTGCTAATTACTCTGAACAATGTAATAAAAAGGTCAGTTGATGTAGTCTTATGTTTCAAAATTTACACAAATTAATTTTTTAAGTATCTCCCAAGTCGTCAAGTCGTTAATGTTTACATTTTGCATTTTGGAGTACAAGTCATGAAGAAAATTCGTAGGAAATCATTTGACGTACTTATACTCCCCTAATTCAATAATGTATAAAAACGCTCTATATGTATTAATGGCGTGAGGGATATTTAAAAAAATGATATAATGAAGATGATATGTTAATCACACTATCCACACAAAGCGGATTGCATTTATCACTATACTTGCAAAATTTTTTTTTAAATTGGAGCCGTTTTCCAAAAATCCTAAGATTATTTTGCTCATTTTTTACTCAAAAGTACTCAAAACTGCAAAGATTTTCAAAACCTCTTAAACAATATTTATTAAAAAACTAATTGTGGATTTCATCTCAAGAAAAAATCTTTTCTAATAATTATGAGAATACTGATGTGGTGTTGTCGTTATTAAACGATGAAGTCAGTATAATAATGAACGATAATTCAACGATGAAGTCAGATAATGGAAGTCATATTTATCATAGGTAATACCACGAGTGCTTTGGAAATTGTCGATAAATCCTCGACTCGTGAAGCGAGGAGGAGGATTTTACCTGAGAATTTCCAAAGCACAAGTGGTAGATTCATAGGACTATTTCACGAATGAAATTATGTCCAACAGACGTTCTAAATTGCGACAAATATTGAAAAAACTGAAAACGTTAAAATCAAAGAGTTTGTTATGTAGTATATACGAGGTTAATTGCACATCAAAACAGCAATCTATATAGAACATATCCTCTTAAGATAAATGAGACGCAGCTAGTAGGGAGCCCAGTCGATAGAGAAGGTAAGAAAAATCGGATAGAAAAAGCGATAAACTTTTTGAGATAAACATTTTATTTGAATAGTTAAACACTATTAGTTTTAATTGTACTATTGGAAGAGTCAATTTAACTTTATTAGAGCAGGCTTTCGACGACTTTCGCCGTCCTCATCAATCTAGCATAAGGACTATTTCCCGACATCGCCACACCTATTTCTAGAGTGATAATGACGGCGCAGTAGTCTAAAACCGGCTCTAGTAAGTTTAAGTTGACGAAGGTGACTTTCTTATTTCATTCTTTCTTCAGAAATGTTGTACAAAGGAGTCCAAGAGTTTGAAAGTTTTGCAATTTTCTAAAATTAGTGAAAACAGTTAAACTTTCCAGAAACATTCACTTGTTGATGAACATTATTATCCCATCTGAAGAACAACACCGTTTCCTTTTGGGTTGACAAAGAACGCAGTTTCATCTAAATTGAAAAATCTTTCTTAATATTCGAGAACTGTTTTAAATTTTTTTTCAATTAAATACTCATCTAATTGTACTTCTTGGTACCATCTCTTAAGAACTTCCTCTTTTGCTACTGGTCTGCTTGATGTGAGTTTTTTATAATTCTGTTGCCAAAATTAGGACGGACACTTCAAAAAAGTATTGTTCCAATACCTGGACGATTTCTCACAACGACGGTTTTTGCATATATGTCCTTGAATTATTTACCGTGTACTACTGTCCAATAATTCAATTTTTGCATGGGATATCGGGTCCTAGCCCTGGTTATGACTCATTGTACTAGATTGATTATTTCGTATTTTCGGGCGCGGTTGTCGTTATATTAGATTAGATTTATTACTAATTCTGCAATTAAGTTTGATGGCAGAATACATTAATTTAAAATTACATAACAATTTTACAAAATTTACAAACTACAAATTAATGTGAACATTTCCATCGAAAGAGTTCAGAAAGTAGCAGCAAAATTTGTTAAAAGGGGAAATTCGTTAGGAAATATATCCAACAAAGTATCGACTTGGGAATCATTGGCGAGCCGTAGGGAAAAAGCGAGGTTGTGTAAATTTTACAAATCATTAGAAAAAAAATCCAGCATGGAGGGAAATTCAGGAAAGAATGCATGAGCCCGATTACTTAGCACGTCACGACCATATTAGAAAAATTCGTCCTAGGAAACAGAGAACTGATGTTGGGAAATACAGTTTTGTAAATAGGACTATAGAGTCATGGAACAGATTGCCTGCAGCACTAATGAAGACATTGCCCACAAACATCAAGACGTTTAGGTGAAGATTAGATTCTAGTAATAAGCGATAAGATCAGTAGTCTGTGAAGGGACTCTGCATTTAGTAGGCGAAATAATATTGTATTGTATGCATTTTAGTGTTCCCATAGTATTATTTTATTCACAGTATTATAATGTGTATTATGTGTAATATGTATTATGTATTGATGTATATTATGTGTAAAGGATTTGCCACCTGGTTTAATGCCCAAAGCAAATTAAATAAATTATCTATCTATTTCACCGAGCGAGCTTTCGTAGCACTCCACTTCACCACACTTCACTTCACCGCACTGTTGATCACTGAGCTGTAAATGTCTTTCTTACACATTCTTTTTCAACTTCACAACGCTACACTTCACTGCACGTCACTACACATAATTATTATTATTATTATTATTATTATTAATAATAATAATAATAATAATAATAATAATAATAATATCCTTTATCCTTTAAGTGCATGTTTTTTCACGCCATATAGAAGTTAGCCTTTCCCGCTGGATGGTAAGATCCTCCACCGATTTACAAATCGGCTGGCGGGATTTTCCCCAGCCAGATATCTTCCATATGCAGAGCTCCTCCAGTGCCGACTGGTTTCCCGACATGAGTGGTAATAAAGTGAACGTAAGTGTAAGTATGTTTAAGTAAGGGATGAGGATAGGGCAAGGGAAAGGAAGGAAAAATGGCGTGTGGTTTGTGACTTGTTTGTTAGGGTACTGCTCCGGCACTTCCCTCATATTAACTGAAGGAACCACGGAAAACTGTCAATCAGAGCAGCCGGTCACTAGAATTCTCCTCCAGGCCGCGAATGAATTCGACCTAGGTGTCTAGCTAGTGTCTATGATCTCTATCCTATACCATATTCTAGTCGAATTTTGAATAGAGATCTTGCCACCATCGGGGTTCGAATTCCCGGACCTTCAATTCAGAGGCTCTACAGTTACATCATTTATGCCCTCAGACACACTATGCTAGAATGCCCCCTGTTTTGCAAACATTGGATCTAGTCTAGATAAATGTAACTTCATTATTTGTGCAAGTCTTCTGAATTTCAGTGGGAAATATAGTTATTCACATTATCGTTTTTCATATTATCGCGGCAAAAACGTATTATTCTTTCATGAAGAACATGAGGGTTCAGGGCAGGAATTTATAGCTAATTTACCTTTGAAAATATATTTTATTATATAGGAGCGAATATTTTGTCAACAAATCTCGAAAAAAAACCTATTTTGTGTATTCAAAATTCGACTAGAATATGGTATAGGATAGAGATCATAGAATTATGAAAACGTGCACAAAATTCACTTCTCCCCATAGCTCGTCACACGCAGTTTTTAACTGTTTTGACGTAAATAAATAATAAATAGTCTTTCCCAACAATGTGTAGGACTTTGTTACCTTCGATTGAGCACATCAACGCAGTTTCATATTGTCGAATTTGTGTTGATGTATTTGCTCTGAAAGAATTATTTTTTTGACCCTAATACGCTATAATTATTAATACGGCTATGGTAATGGCTACAGTAATGGCTGTAATATGTAAATATGGCCACAAGTTCCTGTATTATTCTGTAGGAACACCTAAGTATATGTATCGTGCCAGTCCCGCGAGCTCCTATAATTCCTTCCAGTCTCTGATTGCCTGCTAGTTATTTAATGATTTCTGATCTGAAAATTTAATTACTGAAATTTGGGGTATTGTTGTAATATTCCTTTAGTAATGTCTGTAAATACTGACAACTGCACACTATTTGTTGTGATTACAGAAATGCGAAGAAATTGTAAACGAGAAAAAATTACCTAAGTAACTTTCTAGAAACAGTAAATCTTAATGTTAATGTTTAATTTAAGTTTTAAATAATGATTAACCATTTGCCTTTTAATTTTTCAGTATCTCGTGGACTTCCCGTGATATTTGGGATTTTGGAAAGAAGTTGGATAACGGTAGCTGGACTGGTATTGTTAGAGAACTAATGGACAAGAAAGCAGATGTCGCCCCTTGCGATATGACAATCACCCTTGGTAGAAAGGATGTTATTGATCATTCTGACCCTGTTTACAGCGAAAAGTAATAGTCTTAATTTAAAATAATTTCGAAAAATGATCAAATAATTTTTCTCTCTCAAATTCAGACCTAATGCCAAAAAATATCATATTACCCTGTTTTATTTGGAGATAAATGAACTTAATAATAATAATAATAATAATAATAATAATAATAATGTCATACAAAAATCTTAGGTCCTTTGACTACATACAAGTAGTCCTGGAGTAAGATGCTTGGCCTCCATTGGAGCATTGGAGCTGAAATAAGAGAATAATAATGATAAAGGACTATTCACAATCTGAGATCCTGGAAATTAAAATTTCCTCGGAAAATAAAAAAAATACTTTTATACGAACGAAAATAGTAAACTTTCAGGAATGATAATGACATCCAGTGAATACAACCGAGCTAAATCGTATGTTTGTAATAGGACCTTGGAGAATCGATAGAATCGATCAATGGACGTTTATGATATACTGTATTGTTTATGGTAAACCCGTAAAAGCATTTCTTTAGTTATTTGGTATTCCCAATAGTACGACTGTTGTGCACGATTTTGGAAACTTGTCATATATGTACTGTAGGTTGGTTCATTTCAACAAGTCACCTCTACCTTTGCTTAAATATTTTTAGACATTGTACACCTGCCATTGAGGAATCTAGTGTTTTACAACGGAATATTATTACTCTCCTCCTTGTTTGTGGAGATTAACATCCAAAACAACAAATTGAATTACAATACACCTACATAAAATAGCATTGTAGTAAATTTGACAAAAATAATAACTTCTGAAGTCAAAGTTAACTTATAGAAAGTTTAAATAACGTTGTACAAAAATGAAGACTAATTTCTTTGAATTAGTTCTCATGTACAAATACGGAACAATATTTTTAATCTGAACGTGTAAATGTCTTTGAAATTTAAATTTCAACAAATTTTAAAAGTACAAGCATAAGCATAATATCGTTTGTATTAGAATAGTACACTAACAAATATTTTCAAATTATGTTGACGATTAATATTGTCTTTCTTCTCAGTGTTTACGTATATATGCACCATCCTTCTCGTCGTTCTCTCAAATGGACAGACTTCCTCGCCCCGTTCAACATCCCGCTGTGGTTGGCATCTCTGGGAACAGCATTGCTGTTGGCGCTCCTCCTGGCTGGGCTGCTGCGAATGGGAGTAGCAAGAGAACAAGATGAGCACGTGACTTCGAAGGACGCTTGGCTCTTCGTGACAGCGGCTCTCTGTCAGCAGGGTAAGTTCTGTCACGAATTTTGCAAGTGATTATTATCTGAGCGGGGTTTTTTTCGAGCTCCCGCAATCGTCTACCATGTGTCTATTCCTGCTCATAGTTTTATTCTTAATAAAATATAGTTCTAACTGAAATTACAATTGGTAATTTGAATATAACAAATGACAATTGAGGTAAACAAAATATTTGCAGTGACAAAGAAATTACAGTTCTTTTTTGCCAAATCTTGCAACGAAATAACTAACCCTCGTACTCCCTCCTCTTGCGTCTAGTAAAATGAGAGCCAAAGTATATTTTCTATTTTTTGTGCAAAAACACCATATTTTTCAACGACTTGTTAAACGACACATTTATCTTATTTTATCATATACTTAATTGACAAATCTATAAGTATTTTGTAATGAATGTAAAATCTGAAGAACTTTGTAGCCTAAAAATTTGTGTCATATTTATTTGTGGAATTTATACTGTAAATAATAAGGTCGAAACCTATGTAACATTTTTCACAATAGTGTCTCATAATAAATGTTACACATTTCCATAATGCGAAGTCGGTTGGAAAATAATAACTTTTTGCCAATAAATATGAAAATATTTATGTTTGATATATTTAACTGCCTAATAAACCATATTATTATTATTATTATTATTATTATTATTATTATTATTATTATTAAAATGTTCCATTAATTTAAAGTCAGTTATTTCTTACAATCTTTTTATATTTTCAATTGCTCATATTATGCAACAAAGATACTACATTGGATTGTACATTACGTTGTACTACGATTTTTACTTTCTCGCCTTACGAATACTTCGTAAGAAGCGAGAGTTATGTAATCGTGCGGCGGAAAACGGCGCATCTTCGCCAGAAAAACGCTTATAGCTAGGGTCTGGTAACGAAAAAGTGGATAAATTCTATTGCTAAATTTAGAAAAAAATCATCTGACTCGTGGTGTAGCCAAAATTCATGTTTTGTTACTTCTTGATTATGAAAAATCGATTGATGGCAAAACGTCCGTCCGTCCGTCCGTCCGTCACTCTGTGGTCAATGCTAGCGCCTAAACCGTTCAGCCGATTTTCTTCGAAATTGATATTCCGCAATCGATTTGGCGAATGTCGAGGCTCCTGAAATTTGATACCGATATTTTAACTTTGGGGGATACTTTAAATGAAGCCGTTGGACAATTTCAAAGTTTTCAAAAAAATTATTATTATTATTACTTTATTCAGGTTGTATATACAAATATATATTATATATATGCATATATATATATATATATATATATATATATATATGCATAAGGTACACAATACTTATACTCCGCACCGCGCTGAGGCCAAAGCCTGTGCGCGAACCCGCAAAACGCATTATGTATATAATATTGCAAAACGTGTACACTTGTAAAGAAATAAAATATAAATTGAAAAAAAGGAAACAATTTTTATAAAGATAACATACAATAGAACTAATTACATAAAAGAAAAGAAAGAAACTTTATAGAACTATACTCGATGAAATACAATTGAAAAAACACAAATTAAAAAATCTAACATATTTTCTATTACGATACATATATAAAAGCCAAAATATAATTTACAATAGGTATAGTATTACTTAGATGATGGATTTCAATGTAAATAGGGGATTACTCAATTATGGTCTTCAGAACAGTCTCAGATGAGTTTATCAACCAGTATTTTATCATAATTTTAATTGATATTCTATTCAGATTCAAAATTTTCAGATTATGCGGAAGCAAATTGTAAACTCTATAACTGATATAATCAAAATTTCTTCTACCAATATCTTTTTTAACGTCTGAAGGTTGCAAATATAGAGTTCTTTTGGCTCCAAATATTTTCATTACATTTTGTTGTTGAATAATGCAAAGGACGTTTCAGAGAGTGATGCATCATATCATTTTCGTTGATATCTCCAATTTTTCGAAAATTGCAAAAAACAATTTCAAAACTGTAAAATTGAAGATAGAGGTTTTTCCATCAGACAAAGTCGATTGTATGAAAATAGCACTTTACATAAGGTCATGTACGCTTTTTTTGGATAAATTAGTAGTTTTGCGTAAATTGCATTTGAAATTTACCAACATTTTGTTTCTCAAAAAACTATCCAAATTTTTTCTTTAAATTTTCTTCACTTACGTAATAAGAGACGGTAAAAAATATGGGGCTAATCCTATTTCCGGGTGATGCTTCGTGTTAGGAAAATTTCAAAAAATATTTTTAAAACTACAAAATTGTAGATAGAGATTTTGACCTCTGACAAAGTCTGTTGTACAAAATTAGTTCTTTAAAAAATACCATGTACAATTTTCTGAAAAAACGAGTAGTTTTTGCGTAATTGGCGCTTGAAATTTGCGAAAAAAAATTCTCAAAAACTGCTCCAAATGTTTTATTTAAATTGTCTCCACATGTGTAATATGAGACGACAAATAAATTAATAAACTAGTGGTGCTATAGAATGGTAGTTTTTCTGTTATGAATGATGATCTTTCCAGATACCTTCTTTGGGCGCCCATAGGACATTTTGTTTCACGTTCTCGGCTCACGTTTTTCGGCTTCCTAATGCTAGAAATGAAACCACGATACATTATTACTATGTAAGTGTAAAAACCATGCATAGCAAAGGTAGCCGTGGTCGTTAAATCATGAGCATCCGAGGGAAGGTCTTCCGAGGGATGCTTCTCTGGTTCGAGTCCTGGTCAGGGAATACTATTTGTCAAAATTCTCTGTTGTCACAGGAAATAATTGAGAATTCTAGAAACATGATTAAAAACGTGAAGCCATTCGAATTATAAATATTGATAATTACGATAAATGGACTGGAAGTGTCTGTATGTAATTTTTCAATTTTCATTTTTTTAAATAATCTTACACATCTCTTCTAGGTACCATCATCTTTATTGTTTTCCTATCATGCATTTACCATTTTATGGCACGGTTCGATTCTTTTTATGACTCTGTTCGGCCCATATGGTTCTAATGTGTCGTAGTGGTATAAGTGCTGGCTCGTTAATTTTTTAAGGATCAGATTTCGGGTCTCTGAACGGAAAATAAATGTTTATGTAGTAGTGTAATAGGTCCATTTAAACCATGTAGAAGCAGTACGAGATAGTATGTGCTTTGGAAGCACCACTAGTTATATTTATATTCTTCAAGAAGTATGTCAATTTGCTCTAGGTATGCTTCAAAGATTTTAGACAAATAATTACCTAGTAAATTGTAATTTATTCTGATAAAATTTCATTAAAATATTTTTTCAGTACTTGAAAATGGCGAGAAATATCATCGAAACTTTGTGCGATAGGAGCCATTGAAAATATAAAAAATATTTTAACAATTAATTCTCTTTAAATTGAATGGAATATTTTATTAACAATAAGAGGATATTTATACAACAAAGTTAAACTTACTGTCATTGCCCCTGATTTTGGGGACCCTCCGCACGTGCTGGGGGCTACGTGCAAAGGGCTTTGGCGGAGCAGGTATGCGGGAGCGCAGGCTCAGTGTGGGTGAAACGCACGTCTCTCGGGGTAATGCTGCTAGCCATCGGGCTTTGTTGCTCACGGCCTGGAAACGGAACGAGTGTGTGCTGACCAGCGAGCCTTAGGCGGGGGAATCACACTCTCACTTGATACCCCAGGTATATTCAACGGAACCATCAATTTAATCCTCCAGGTAGAACCATCCGAGCAATTCACTTGGCGGGATTCGATTATCTGTGGAATATCATTGATCGTGCACTTATTCTTCGCCCATGCTGATGTGATCACCTCAGGACTTGTGGAATAGGTGCGAACCGAGTATCTGCCTTCTGGGGTTTTCGTGAACCTAATACTGGGGCGACTTTCTTCATGGGTTGTAGGCACTTGGTAGCGTTGGTGCTAAAAACAAGTAGGGAAAATGAATGAAACCGTATGTAGAGCTCAGAATGCTCTGAATATTTGTGCTGAGGACAGCCCTTGTTAGATGCGTGATCTATGTGTGGTTGCACTTGGTGGCGTTGGTGCTGAAAACTAGTGGTGGAGATGAATGAAATGTAGAGCTGAATGATTGGAATGTTTGTGCAGAGTACAGCCCATGCTAGATGCTGTGTGAGCGCGTACTCTGTGAGTACGCGCACTTGATTGATGCTGAGAACTTGTGGTATTGAGGAATGTAATTTGTTTTATGTTGAGTTGAATATTGAATGACCGTTTCGTGCTTAGGTCAGCCCTGCGCCGCGTGTATGGTCCGGGCGCGTGATCTGCGTGTGTGCACACTTAGTGGCGCTGGTGCTGGCCGCAGCACACTCTGGAGCACTCATCTCTGCGCTCTCTGCTGGGAACCCGCGCCTGCCGTTCCAATCGATTGAGGAGGCTCTCGATGACACCAGAACGCGAGTTTACGACATTGCGGCTGTAAGTGTGTCTGATTAAAGTACATACTCATGTACTTTGTATATAGATATATAAACTTTGACGTTTGTCCCTTATGCGTAGTCTCGCATAATTAGAAGGATGCAGACGGATGCTCGCTGACGAGCTTTTTAATTACCTCAGGGTGGTAGGATCTTTCTAGGTGAAAAGGAGTTGTCCGAACACACGTAGAAGAATTCAATAGAACAAAGCACATGAATTTAATAACCATGAAGCAGACAGACACTGTACAATGGCAAAAACACAAATAAAATATCTCTTTACACTTTGATTGCATACATCCGAATTGCGGATGACGAACGAAACCTTCCTGTACTTTCCAGTACTGTTTACTCACATTTATAACAATACTATCGACTTGTGCACAGTCTTGGAACTTCAATTACTTTTGAAGTTATCATGTCACGTTCGAAATGTGAGCAAGCGAAGTGTCGAATCGTGATACCTTAACGTCATATGTTATTGCATGAACTCAACATTTAAATTACAATTTCTTTCTCTATCAATTTCACTTACTTCACCAGACAAATATTCATTTGTCTCTGAATTTGTCTGTGAATAGTCTGTCAATAATCATTATTAAAAGGGAACTTTTTAATATTTACAAAATAAACACAATTATTAATTCTCAAGGCATGGCAAAATTGGTTACATGGATTTTACTGGCTGCTAAAGTTCCTTTTCCAACATTCCCAAATCGCCTTTTTTCGTAGTGAAGTGGCAACGTAACGGTGTCTTGAGTGCGCGCCGCACAAAGTCCTGACCTACTGCAACACCTCGCATTTTCCCCTCTGCACCGGAGCTTTACCTGACCTCAGCGGAGTTCTAGGCGCCGCAGCTGCAACGCAGCCTCGGTCCCGCGGTGGCGACGGCGGCCGTGGGCCGGCCGGTTGTACGTTCGCCTCGAAGGCAGCTGCTACGCCGTCTCCGATCTTCTCCCTCGCCTTGTTCTGGTCGGCACCTCGCTTCCTTCTTCTTCTTCTTTGCAGATGACGGCCCGTCTCGTCTTCTTCTGTCTTGAGTACGTTCGGACGGTACGCTCGCTCCTGGAATATATATATATATATATATATATATATATATATATATATATACATATAATATACAGTGTCTCGCATAAGTATTCGACCAGTCTCCTTGAATGCAGAGAAGTGCTTCTAAACATTCACATAATTATAAAGAACAGTAATACTTTGTATTTTATCACATCTGTGTAGGTAGAATACAATATTGTAAAACTACTATATTTCAACATTAGCACATTTAACTTTCATCAGTGTAAAATATCTGCTCTTGCAAAAGTATTCGACCAGTCAACCAAGAACCAATGAAAATATTTTACCCCCACCATTTCCAAACCAATACTTCACAATTTTCTGATGATAAGGCGCAGTTGTTGGTCTGACGTGCTCCAAGATTGAACTAACACCTTATAGCATGTAAAGGTAAAGAGTTGTCAGAAGACATGAGGTTGCTAATACTAGAGCATCGTTCCAATGGTGATTCATTCCGTGAAATTGCCCAGAAAGTCAAAAAGTCTGTGTCCACTACCAAGTCAGTGGTTTACCGATGGCAAAGGGAGAAAAGAATTTGCAATAAACGGCGGACAGGACGTCCTAAACTGCTCGATGTATGGGACAAGCGTGCTATGGTAAGGGTTGTGAAAAAGAATCCGCGGATTAGCGCTCCCAAACTAATCGCTGAAGTATGAAAATTTTCAGGAAAAACTGTAAGTGAAGAAACAGTAAGACGAACCCTCCACAGGAGTGGTTACCACAGCCGAGTAGCTAGGAGGAAACCCTTCATCAGTTAGAAGAATAAGCGCAGACGCTTTGAATTTGCCCAAGAGTATTTGCGGAAAGGTTCTGAGTTCTAGCAAGACGTTATTTTAACAAATGAAAGTAAGTTTAACCTATTTGGCTCAGATGACAGGGTCATTGTATAGAGAAAGTCTAATGAAGAGCTTCTTGAAGAAAATATCAGTACAACTGTGAAGAATACAGGTGGTTCAGAGATGGTGTGGGGTGTGTATCAGCAAAAGGAGTAGGCAAATTGGATTTTGTGGAAGGTAACATGGACAGAGACAAATATCTGCATATTCTAAAGCGTAATCTACGAACAAGTGCTGCTAATACGGGCATCCTTGACTCCTTTAAACTCTACCAAGATAATGACCTGAAGTATACAGCACTTCAAAACAGATTAAGGGTCCTCTACAACTGTCCTAAAGTTTTCCAGACACCTGCACAAAGTCCAGACCTTAATGTAATTGAACATATGTGGCAAAAACTGGAAAACAAAATGCGACAATACACAATAAGAAGTAAAGAATATTTGAAGCAGTTCTAACAAGGGAGTGGGGAAAAATGAGAAAGTGAAATAAAAACGTTGGTGGATTCAATCACCAGACGCTTGCAAAGTGTTATTAAAGCTAAAGGCCGAGCAACTAGATATTAGGCTTCTGTTTGCAATATTTATTATTGATTTTCTTCATTTGGTCGAATACTTTTGTGGGACCACATTTCTTTGTATTGAAATAAATCCGTGTTTTTCACATTGAGATATTTATTTTAAGATCATGATTGTATAGATGGTTTTGTACCACATTATTTTGTAATAAAATGCTATGTTTTTCTTTTCTACAACGATTTTTGTGCATTTTATCACGCATTCTGCGTACAGGAGAAGATCGGTCGAATACTTAAGCGGGCCACTGTACATGCGTCGCTCACCAGTGTGTGTACGCGTTTGTGTATAAGTATTATACACCCACTCGTACATGCTTACAACCAGACACTATAGAATTTTATGATATGCGCCAACGTTGGAATGTGGTATGTGCAGGACGACAAAGACGCTCACTCGCGGCGTCTCAGCGAGAGGGTGACCTCCGACACGGCGCGCCTCCCTCCAGAGTCCGCTCTCACCACCATCTCACGGGCGTGCAACGACTTCAGGACGATTATCATTGTGGACAACATCCTGCTGAGGCTCATGGTCAGTCACATGCCTTGCGACATCATTAGATTGCCGTCCTCCAACTCCCGGCCCAATTCGGCCGCTTTTGCCTTTTCCAAGGGAAGTCCATTCACGGGCTTCGTCAGTTACTGGTGAGTTCAAATGCGCGAGATCAGTTCGAGCACAAATATGAGGACGAGTATGAGGACGAGTTCAGATAACGATTGAATACTCTCGTTATCTAGTCCCATTGTAAATTTCTCTTATAAGATGGCTGCAGCTAATTGCATAATGAGAATCACAATCATGCCGCATCTTTGTAGGTGTTAGACCATCTTCAGAGAAATTTACAAACCAAACTTGAGAGGAAATCAATAACAGTTATCGTTCTTTTTAAGTTTTCTTGGATGGTGTATGTTACTGTGCCAACACAACCGTGCGAAAGTGACGGTCAATCGCATATGCGCTCCCATGTTTCAAAACTCATAAGAGACACAATATTGAAATCCCCATACATATCCAGTATCTATTATCCTTCAGTATCTGATAGCGCTTCAATATCTGATAGTAATGTATCAGATATTAAATTAATAATAATATTAAGATCAAATAATACGCAACATTGATACAATTTTGTAGAGAAATTGTATTGTCCTAACTAGTCGTATATTTGCAGACGGACACTGTTAATGTTTAACCAATGCTTCCTGCGGCACATAGATAGCTCTTCGCTATAGCTAACATTGGTTGATTCTTGCATGCCAATTGCCACATAACGGATCAATGCAAAGGTTTAACTTGAAATAGTTATCTTTATAAGAAGAAAGCTTGTTGTGATTTATATAAAGCTTGTTGTGATGGGTTCATACATGTGTTTTATAGTATGAAGATTACAATATTCACTTGTTCCTTTCTTGTGTCGTAGTTTACTAAACACTCGGTTATTAATACTTCTTTTACCTAATTTCAAAATGTTCTGTTACTTTGCCTGTATTTTATTCACCGACCGAGGTTATTCAGGGTAACAGCTTTGCCACTGAACCACCTGTAACTGAGAGGTCCTAGTAGATTTCGAGTCTCGACGAAAGCTAATTTTCAACAGATAGCTGGTCTATTTCAGGCCCTGTCAGGAAGAGAATTCTAGCGGACAGATTCTGTGATTTGCATTTTACATAGTGTCTTCGATTAACAGCAACAAAAGTCGTAGTAGTACCTTCACAAACAGATCGTGTGTGATTTTTCCTTTCTATTTTCGTCCCTATCTCTCTTCTTGTGGTAAGAACTTGTGGACACTTACACTTACACCCACTACAAAACTACCCACGTCGGGAGACCAACCGGGAACTTGGAACTTGTTCTGGCTAAATCAGTATTTTACTTGCGGAGAAACCTGGAAACGGGACCTTCCGCAAGCTGACGTTAGGTCGGCATCGGATAGATTTATTGATATTCTCAGGCGCGGATTACAAGAATTTTGTAAGCTCATTAATCCCGCAAGTGAAGTAAATGTTTAAAGCGGGAGGTGGCTGTACTCCTCTCCCAGTACCTGGTGAGATCGGGCGCCAGCCTACACGTCGGCTTGCCGTGGATTTCCTTCTCCAGGTATCTTTGCCCAACGTGGCATTGTCCCAGCCGGAACATGCTCCACGCTCCTGTGTGGTGGTGTAGTGTATGTGTATAAAAGTAAGGGGTGAGGATAGGATAAGGACGAGGAAGGAAAGGCCGCGCGCGGTTGGTGGCCCGTTTGTTAGGGTTCTGCTCCGCCATTCGCCTGATATTGATCTTGGACAACTACCGGTCAGAGAAGCCGGCCGCTAGAATTCCCCTCCAGACAGCGGTGAATTTGACCTAGGACTACGTGGCTTGTGTCGAAAATCCTCCACCGTTGGGACTCGAACTCTAGGCCCCGGTCCGCGTCGCTGCAGTGTCTGCAGTAATGATGACTCTTAGGTAATTGCACCGGAGCACCGCATATTGCCTTTCATCGAGGAAGAAAACATTCCCCTCTGGCGTATAACAAGCTTATGAGTACGGGGCGGATATTAATAAAATGTCATTTCTTCACTTACAGAACAATGCCGTTTAATATAAAAATTAATTTTATGTTATGACAAAAGGCAATGACCAATTTTTATATAGGTCATTTTTTGCATTTTTTTACGATTTCGATTAATAAGTCATTTTTTAATTTTTCCCATCTTTTAATGTATATTTTGCTCATTTAATCGTTTTTAATGTCATTTTAATGGTACTCGCTTCAAATAATATTTGGGAGATGCTATTCCACTTTTATTCGCTCAGAAATTGTTATGACAACCGTTGTGCGTATGTAATCTAAGGTTCTTGTGACGTTTATAAGCGCCATTGTCGATTCGGCCGATTACAGGATAAATAAAGACAGAGATTTCCTGGTAAAGAACGGTGCAAACTAAAAGATTGCAAGGTGAGTTCACTCGAACGAATGGAAGTAGTCTCGATTACATATCCAACCACTTGAGTTGTTGATTCAAAATTTGTTTTGATAAGACTTTTTACGCCATTTTTCTTTTGTTTTAAGTCATTTTTAAATGATGTTAGGATCAATTTATTGATCATTTTTGGCGATGTTTTAGGTCATCAAAATCCGCCCCCTACTTATGAGACTAATTTCCGCCACAATTGACATGCCCGGAAACACAGAATAATCACTGAAACTATGTATTCTATGCTCTTGCGCGCCAATGGGCAAGAGAGGGTGATTGAGCTGCGAGGCTTGTGTGGCAGGGTGCGCCGCATGCGCCGCGTCGGAGTGGTGAACCGCGAGATGCGCCACCTCCTGTGGCTGCTGCCGCCCTTCTCCGAGCAGCCTCCGCAGCCCGGCGTGCGCCTGGGGAGACGTGGTGCCCGTGTTCTCCGCTCTAGCGGCGGGAGCGCTGATGGCACTGCTGCTGCTGGCCGTCGAACGGCACTTTCACCGCCGGTCACGAAAACGTGCTGTCGCTAAGTTTCTACAAAGAACTTGAAAAGTCAAAAAGGACAAATTCTGTAGGAGGGAAAGCAATCTAATTCTACATCAAATGATTTTCAATTTTTTTGAATAAGTACATTAGTCATCATACGACTTTGTTGTTATTATTATTGTAGGATTAATTTACAATAATTATTAGATAACTAATAAATATAGAGATAGGAACTTTCTTGTCTTTATAAACTAAAAACGTTTTCGAGCAATTGAGATTTCTGAATAGCCATTTAGAGATAGAAATTGTTGAGAGACTTATTAGATTCCCCGGAGAGATCACTAATATTCATTATAATACATGAAACAAAGGAAAATATGAGTTGCGGGCATGCTTTACCAGCCCCGAATCTAGTAATGAGATCATTCTTATTCGGTAAATATTTCTATTTACCTGCGCATGAGTTCTTACTCGTGTTGTGGTAGTAGCTAAATCGTGAGTATTCACTTCTAGACTTGTTCTAGTGACGAGAGTTTTGCGATATTTTATACTTCCCGATAAGGAGCAAACAATGTTTGATGCCATCATGGGTAGGTTCATAAATTCCCTATCGCTAGATAATAAGTGTTTTTTTCTTCAAAATAAATTTCATGTTTAATGTTATTTTTTCTCATTGACTACGGTTTTCAATTACACTGTATTATTTTCTACTTAGTAAAATAAAAATCCATGTTTTGGAGGTTCTTGAAACCAAAAGTCAGTTCGTCCGCCCCTCTTTCCATCCGTCCATTCGCTTGCCTGCCTCGCGTAATTCCTCCTCGGATCAATCCGTTCGTTCGTCCGGTCCCTCCGTCCGTCCATCCCTTCGTCCGTCCGTCCGTCCGTCCGTCCGTCCGTCCGTCCGTCCGTCCGTCCGTTCCTCCATCTGTCACTCCATCTGTCCGTCTTCCTGTCATCATATATTTCGAAACTAAATTAGTAAAATCTCAAGTCTAAGGGTTCAGTCAACGGGGCAAGAAATATTAAATTTTACGTCAATTGCTGAAGAATAATTCCTTTGAATTGCAACTAAACATAACATTTTTAAAAAATATGTTTCTCTGAATAGGTCGTAGCTTTGTTTAAACAACAATTCTGAAAGTAAATGTACATTTTTTATTGGTAATGTAAACAGGGGTGCAATTAAAATTACATACATATTGGAAGGTTGGAGGGAGGTAATATATTAAGAAAATGACGTACACTACATGCCAAATATAGGGCAACGACTACCTTGCCAATAATAGAAACGAAGTAAAGGCAGTGGAACATAAACCGAAAATAAATATTATTGCAGCGTTCATTTCAGAACAAAACAATATTTACCTTATTATCATTATTATCTAAAGCTGAAGCTGTCAGCGGAGAAAATGTGAACATTACCGTTTCTTCTAAAAAAATAAAGTAGCAATGTACTTTCCAATTTATCGTAATAAACATATCTTTAATATGTTTCTTAAAGAAAATTACCTAGAAATGAAACAATATACTGATATATACCAATAGAGTCCTGCTGAAACTGAGCGGCACGCGGGATAAAAATCGAAATAACACGTTGCAGGAATGTAGCATTCCATATTTTTAAATCGTTTTAATTGTACTTGTTTCATGCTAAATTTAATTTAATAACTCTAAAATCCAAACGCATAATGGTAAGCAAACTAAATGTTTGTTAATAAATCTAGAAAATTTTCAATGTTGTAATAATTATTAACAAAAAATATAATACTTAAGAGTTCGTGAAGTAACATTTATTTTTATTCATAGAATGAAAGGAACAAAGTTTCTAATAAAATAAAAGTATCACTTGTACGTAACCTAAATTTTAAAAAAGCAACAAAATGACCAGGACGCAAAATAAAGTTAACGAAAACAACCAAAGATAGATGGACAACCAAACAACCAAAGAAACAACGTAAATTAATAAAAGTCCTGAAGAAAAACAGTTATATTTAAATACAAAAATATTCGTATTAAAACGTTCATGGATATATAAGTTACTAAAACGAAAATGCGAATATCTGGACGGAAAGAAAAAAAGAGAAAAGCCCCGCAAGATTATTCCACTACCAGAAAAACATGATTGAGTAAGTGAATAATAATTACATATTCGGTAAATACATTATTGTTACTTTATTTGGAAAACGCAATCAGCAGATTTAAAAGTACTACAGTACTGGCAGCGAATAAGCGACTATGGCAGTTCTCTCGCCACGTGCTGTGGTACTTCATGAAGCAATCAGCTTGCGAGGATTTGTTTACTTTCTTGCAGCCAGGGTTCAGCGTTACCGCTCATCTGACTCGCACGAAGTCGCGGAGGCGATAAGGTTCGGTTTTGGCGAACGTTATGAACATATCAAAACGTACCATAGCCTGACAGTAAGTATTGTGTGAATTTTTTGAGATTTAATATTTCTGTGATGTAGGTGGTACCATGTGCGTAGTAATGTGTGGCAACAACGTATCGAACAGAGTCACTTATACGCTGCAGGTACTGTAGCAATAGGTAGAAGCTGACGAACGGGAGCCACGCGAAGTGCCGGTTGATTGGATGCGAGGCGATGCGAGACATGGCGCGGAGCCGCGTGAGGCCTTCGGGCGTGCTGCGCGCTGGGTAAAGGCTGCTCTACAATAGCCCGCGAACGGGAACGGCAACGCGAAGACGAGGACGGGAACGGGAACGCGAGGGACGTGCGCTTCACAATAAACGCCAACGGGAAGAGGAATAGCGCTATGAACCTGTAGCGGCAAAAACGAGTACTTCAGGAAAGAGTCGCCGAAACCAAAGTACTCCTAGCTGAGCTACTCTGTTCACTCTTTGCTTTGACATCTGTCAGTTTTTTGCGTGTGGTAGTATTAATAATGAATGCTTTAATGAAAGAATATTAATTAAAAAAATAATTCATCAGAATGAAAAAATGCAAAAACTACTAAGAACTTATGGGAAATGCAACTAAAGAAATTTTAATCAATAAACAAAAAACTCCAATGCCCTTAAACGAAACAAAAAAATATTTTGTGGGAAATTTTAATTCTATATATTAATATGAAAAGAAAACGAAAAATACTGAAATCACTAAAAAGAACTAAAACAATTCAACAACGACTAACTAAATCCTCCTCAAACCCTAACCTCGCAAATCCACACTGCAACCTCAACACCGCTCCAGACCAGTTTCGCGCGCAGGCCGCGCGCTCGATCAGCTGGAAAGCTTCGCCTCCATTTGCTGTACTCTCATTGGTCGAGAGGCTTCCTGTTCCCGGGCCGAGATAAATGTTTACCATCTTTCGCGTTCCAGTTCCCGTCAAGCTTCGCGTTCCCGTTGTGTTGTGAACGCCTGCCTGGATGTCCGCCTTTCAACTTTCTTTGCGTTCCCGTTCGCGTTGCCGTTCCCGTCCACGGGCTATTGTGGAGCGGCCTTAAGGCTACTCGCAAAATGAGACACAGGCCCTTGTCATGTCGCAGGGTGACTCATGACTCATGGTGAGTTTCTGCGAGCCACTGTGCTTATCGGACCCGCGCACGTTGGAGCGCGGGGTGACGTTTCGCCGTTTCTGCGCGTCTTGCACGCAGTTTCTAACGGGATCTTCACGGCCGCGCAGGACCTACGCGAACCCTCCAGGGCAGTGTTGTCCAAGGTCGATGCCACGAGCAGGAATCCATGGTACGAGTGCCACGACAAAATCACTCCTCCACGCAGTTCATTACCCTGCCACCAGAGACAACGCCATCCCTATGGTAAAACGGCGGGTTCACTACTACTCGTAATAGTTCCCTTTCTCGACGCTAGTTGCGCAGAGAAGCTCGTGGCATGCTATGGTGCTACTGCCACCAGTAGAGATCCTTGACACCACTGCTCCAGGATCTTGATAGAAAGGTCGCGGCTTTCCGCAGCTAGACTTGCTGTTACATCCCGTGTGTATCTGCTGGCACAGTGAGGTAAAGCTGGAGGTCGCAAACTGTTACAACTTCGGAATGCTTGCTCCGGATTTAGCGACCTAAAGGCTCCCGCAGACCGGCGCGAAATGTCCGCAGCCTACGCGGAATGTCCGCCGCGGAAAGTTTGCCTCGTTGGCTTATGAGCACGTTCAGACCTGCGCGGCAGGCGTGCGTCGCGGCATCGGATTGGCAGCCTTTCATTCGCGGCGGATTTCCATTCGCGGTCGGACGTGCTTTTTCCGCTGCCGCCCGAGTTTCGCTGTGGAAATCATGGCAAAGACTCGTCAGATATACCGGGAGAGATGGCTCAGTGCATCAACCTGATGTCACTGCAGTCCCTCTGACCGGGAGGTCCTAGGTTCGAGTCCCGACGGCGGCAGGATTTTCGACACTAGCTTATCAGCTAGGTCGAATTCAGTCGCTGTCTGGAGGAGAATTCTAGCGGCCGGCTGCTCTGATCGGTAATTTTCCGTGGTTTCTCCGATCAACACCAGGCGAATGCCGGAGCAGTACCCTACAAAACGGGCCACGGACCGCGCGCGATCTTTCCTTCCTCATCCTTGTCCTATCCTCTCCCTCTTACACACACACTTACACTAACATGCACTACACTACCACACATACCGGGAGACCGGTCGGGAGCTTACAACTTGTCCCGGCTGGGGCGGTGCACCGCTGGTGGGAGATACTTGGTTGGGGGGGAAACGCCCGCTAGTCGACGGTAGGTCGGCGCCAGATCTCGCCATCCGGCGGGGAAAAGATCATCGCCACCTCCCGGGGAAAACACGCACTACACTTACGGGACTAATGACCTGAGCAGTTGACGCGCCCGGAAACACGAATCAATCAATCAATCAATCGTCAGATGTCGAATATTTTCAGCTCACCAGTGAATGTCACACGATTGAAAGGTCAGAAAAATACTTCTAATAGTGATCAACTAATTTAATTATTTTAAATGACATTAAACTTAGTTAATTAGCAAGCCATTCTTAAGACGAGATAGCTTTATGATCGTTAAGTAACAGAATGTCTTAAAGTCTTCTGCGATTAGATTCAAAATTTGATCACAACAGTCTCCGGCCATTCTAGTAAATATAAAAGCATTTCTCGTTCTTTGTGGCATCCAGGTAGGAAATTGTCTCTACTTTTCCTTTGTAGGTCAAAATCATGGATCCTTTTTCTTCAATTCTTGAAAAGATATAATTAACAATTTGAGGGAAAATCGTCGATAAAGACGGAAAAGACACCGTACCGCATGTGCTCAGAAAACAGAAAGGCGAATTAGGCGTTTTCTATCTCCACTTCAATGGAAACAAGCGCCTCACAACTGATGCTCCGAGGATACAAGCGCCTCACAACTGATGCTCCGACATGAGGGAAACTGTCTCACAACTGATGCTCCGGTGTAAACGGACCTGCGAATTTCGTCGCCGCGTCTAGCGCGGGACTTTTCGCCCCACTGTCTATGGGGGACTTTACCGTCAACTGGTGACGTGCCTTCAAACTTTTGTTACTGGTGACGTGCGGTCACTGTGACCGGAAAAGTTTTTAGACTGATTATGTTCGTTATTTCATTTCACATCGAATTCACAATTTTTTTGCGCGTTAACAGAGGCATAATACAGAGAAAACTGGAAGAGTTGGTAGTTTATAAAACAAACGGAACATAATATATTTTTAATTAATCACTGAGAGAATTTGAGAATTTGAGAATTTTTTTCATATATTGCTCCATATTTTTTCTTCGCAGTTGACGAATGAAGTACGCATAGAATGGCTTTGAAACGATATTGACTAAATAAAACAAACTTTATTCTAATATGAAAATACACTGTTAAATGAAAATTAATTACCAAGTATAAACGTGCATTACCAAGTATAAACTTCTATTACTGGTGAGGTGCGGTAATCGAGACCGATCTGTAACTTCAACTGATTTCCAGAAGCAAACGGCTGCCACTACGTAAGGTAGCTCACACCTGAACATTGTTTAGAAAGAGATAAGAAGGTAATGCAAACCAAAACTTTCTACATTGCGCCGATTGAGAGAACACTGAGTTTATTTTCCGTGGCCGGTCACTGGGATAGTACGTCATCAGTTAACGGTTAATGCTGGAGCCTTTACGGTGTCCACAAGACCCGTGGCCGGTTGGACCGTTAGTGACGAACTTGAATTTAACGAATAATAACAGGGAAAGGACAGACGATGCTCATTACAAGCTGTCCAAGCTACTTTTGTAAATAAAATTAATTTTTGTGTTTTTGTAAGTGAGAGTAGGATATAAACTTGAACGTGAAATTGATTAGGAGTTTCCAGGGTTTATGTGACTATCTCATTTAGAAGTGTAGAATAAGCCAATGGCTCAGGGGATGAAGCTTCTTCATTGAAAGCATTAAGTAAGGAAATAGTTCTGTTTGTGTGCATAAGATGCTCTATTGTTTGACTCATTCTTTTTTGTCACTCACGAAGTGCTTATTTTGACACTTGTTTTAGTAATTATAAATGACTCTCGTGGGTATTTACTTGCTACAATATATTGTAATAATCTGTAGTTTTTTAAGGTCACAAGTGTACATAGATTTGCATTCAAATTTTTAGTTCTCACCCTTAGTTGTATCCTCTCAACTTTCCAGATCCTCATTGTCATGTCCTGAAGTGCAATTCATTCTACAAACACACTTAAACAGAAGTCTAAGAAAACAGCAAGTAGCATTCTATAAATATTGAACACACCTGCGTATGCCTAGCCTTCCTGCACTGCTCAGGTGACTGCGACGAGCTTTCACAGTCGAGGTCGGGAGGTCGCAATATATTACGACGTTTTGCATCTGGCGAGAGTCAGATAGATAGTCTGTAAAAAGAATGCGAACGGACGTTCGAAGCCGGACGTTCGAACGGACGATCGGAAGCCGAAATCGAGTCTTGTACAGGAAATAACTCGACGGGAGAGTCAGAGCATCGAGAACCTGCTTACGAAATTTGTTTGCTGGTGGATTTACGGAGGAGACCTATAAGGTGCTACCGACGAAGAGCAGTCACGACTCGTGAACGATTGCAGAGTAGTAACGTGGCGTGTGTGCACATCGTTTATCGATTAGGAAATTATAACGGGTGTAATCTACATTTGTAAATAACTCCTCTTCCAAACAAGATATCGTTCTTCAATAGGCCCAGATTAAATAAAGTGGATTTTGTTAATTATGGTGAAGATCTTATATTTTGTTGCCCATGCTCATCCTGAACTGATGTTCGTCAGAAATGCATGTGCCGCTGTTAAATGTATATTGTTCAGAAAATAACACCGTGCATAACAAATTATCATTGGATTTGTTCAAGAAATATATTTTACTTTCTCGCTTCAGAGTAGAGAGAAAGTAACATAGTGCTGCGCGAAAAAACGGCAAATTTTCTGCAGAAAAACTTATTGCAGGGACCTGGTAAACTGGAAACGAAAAAGTGGATAAATTCAGTTGCTGAACGTAGAAAAAATCCTGTAGAACATGGTTTAGCCAGAATTTATTTTTAAGGGTTCTTGATACCGAAAAATCAAATGACGGCAATACGTCTGTCCGTCCGTCCATCCGTCCGTCCGTCCGTCCGTCCGTCCGTCCGTCCGTCCGTCCGTCCGTCCGTCCGTCCGTCTGTGAACAACGCTTCTAAACGGTTCAGCTGATTTGCTTCAAAACTGATATTCCCCTATCCATCTGGCCGATGTCGCGGTCCCTCATATTTGAAACTGATGTTTTAATTTTGGAGGGTAGTTTTCATGAAGCACCTGAGACATTTTCAAAATTTTCAAATAAATGGCTCCATCATTTTTTATTACATTTTGTTGGATAGTGTGAATGGCGGTAAGAGAATGAATGTATGAATGGTGCAGGTTTCATGTTTGTTGACAACCCAGCTTTTTGAAAATTGCAAAAGTTCAAACTTTATTCGGCGTATTCCTACAACTAAAATTCAACTATGAAAGATAGAGATTTTTCCCTTAATGAAGTCTTTTCCTTAATGATAGATTTTGAAATACGGTTATGTACAACTTTTCGAAAATTTGAAAACTTTTCGCGTGATATTACGAGTGAGAAGGCACGTGCTGTTTTAGCATAACTAGTTTTCACGTAAAAAACATATGGAACTTTATCTCATAGTTGCACGTAGTGAAGGAAGTAGTGTATTCAGGAATTGCAAACTGCTAGAAAAAGGTGCGCCAAAATCAAGATAAGAAAAATTAATTGATAAACGCACGTGTAGTAACTTTAAGCAAATTTCTAGAGTTTGGAGACATACTGCAACACGTGTGGAACATAGTTGCACGTGGCAAGGCAGGAGCGCGTATCCTTATTTAAACTGTGATAGCGAAAGGGCAGAATAGGTGGTGCGAAGTTGGCAAATCAGAAGGGAAAATCAGAAGGCAAATCAGAAGGGTAGAAAACTGGATAATTCATTACTTTCCTGAGCGAAGTGTTGGAAATGCTGTAGGGGCATTAAAATCGCGGAAGGACCCTACTACGTATTATGAAATCCATCATTACATCCACCTCAAGTTATCGTGTGGGAGGATCGAGGTAGGCCTTGGGATCAAAAGTTGGAGGGGAGGAGAGACCATTCAATACGGGCTTGCGGAGCTGTTTGGAGAGCTTCGGACGAGGATATATATCGGAACCGGAAAAGCCCGTTCGGGAAAGATCGCGTCATTGCTGCCTCTGTGCCGCCACCGTAGCAGTACTCTTCGCACACGTTGGGAGGTAATGTGGTTTCTATGAGTTTTGGAGGACAATATTTATTGGAAAAGTGGATTTGTTTGTTTGTTGTGTTGTGGGAAGATATGAAGAGTAAATTGAGAATTGTGATGTTTGATCGGAAGAGATTTATGAAATGTTCATTAGTGAAGTTAAGGATATAGTTCAATGATTAAACATTTGTAAATTCAGTTGGTGATTAAAAAACTGTTATTGAACTCCAGTTAAACTGGCTGTGCAATGGAGTATCTTGTTTATATCATGTTTTAAGAACAGACAAGAAGACACAATAGTGTTCCTTTATGCATGTGTATGCGCTACAACTTGGAAAAGACTCCTGCCTCTAGTCCCTCCCTACCCGGAAAGTAATATGAATTTTGTCTCTTGGGGATAGTATACGCACGTGTTGTGCAAACCCACGCCCGCCATCCACCACCCACGCAGAAGCTGCGACAGGTACGTCAAAATACATTGAAACTAGTTAATGTGACGTCGCCGACGCTTTAAACTACCTTCGGTTGTTCGATTTATTTTTTGCTTTCTTTGTATTCGTCTTCTTCTTCTTCTTCAATTTCGTCTTCTTCAATTTCGTCTCTTCTCCGTCTTCTTCTCCGTCTTCTTCTCCGTCTTCTTCTCCGTCTTCTTCTCCGTCTTCTTCTCCGTCTTCTTCTCCGTCTTCTTCTCCGTCTTCTTCTCCGTCTTCTTCTCCGTCTTCTTCTCCGTCTTCTTCTCCGTCTTCTTCTCCGTCTTCTTCTCCGTCTTCTTCTCCGTCTTCTTCTCCGTCTTCTTCTCCGTCTTCTTCTCCGTCTTCTTCTCCGTCTTCTTCTCCGTCTTCTTCTCCGTCTTCTTCTCCGTCTTCTTCTCCGTCTTCTTCTCCGTCTTCTTCTCCGTCTTCTTCTCCGTCTTCTTCTCCGTCTTCTTCTCCGTCTTCTTCTCCGTCTTCTTCTCCGTCTTCTTCTCCGTCTTCTTCTCCGTCTTCTTCTCCGTCTTCTTCTCCGTCTTCTTCTCCGTCATCTTCTCCGTCATCTTCTCCGTCTTTTTCTTTGTCTTTTTCTTCGTCTTCGTCTTTCTCTTTCACTCTTTTTCTTCGTCGATATTGGAACTGGAGTTTAATCAACGCCTCCTACATGTAAATAGGTGGCGCTAATTTAGTTCCCGGCATACTCACCAATATCGCAGCACCAATTCTTAGAATTTTATGGCCGAATCTGAAAACGAATTATCAGTTCCCCATCAAGAGACCGAGACGCGTCGAATGACACCTCGTATGTATCGATTGGAGCACTGGATGTGGTCTAACCATGAGAGAGAGAACCGCAAATCCGCACGCACGCACGCACACGAGGAGTTTACTCAAATTGTGTATAGCGATAAGGTTCATACACAAGCTAGTAGTGCCACATCAAGAGATAATTTAAACAATATTGTTGCCTATGAAAACTTGCGTTAACTATACTTCAGTTAAAACTGTTTTATATATTTTTTCTTTACTTCTATAAGCATATCAATAAATAAATATAAATTTGCAGACCATGTAGTGCATGATTTCACAAGTAAACATATGCAAATAACGTCTAATAGGGTCTCTTAACATCGGGACCTAACGAAAATAAATAGAATCCAATTTTTAGGGACAGAGGACGCAGTTACTGGTTAGTAGTTCCTGGAGGAGGTCATCTACGGTGAAAGAAAACCACCACCTCTGGTGGTAAAAACATTAACTCTACATACGGTACTAATGATAATTGCAATTTACATGCCCAGAAACACGAAATAATCAAAGAAAGGACATATAAATACACTTCCACAAAAGTTTGCTGATAAATCTTCATATATTCAAAACAATTTTTCAAAGTTTTAACGTCAAAGAAAAAAATAAAAATCAAAGTAGATGAAGTATTTTAGTTCATTAAACGTGCTATATTACTTAGTTTCTAATATTCTTTTGTTAATTCAAAATTATATACAAATAGATAGTCAGCAATGACATCTTGCAAAGATGAGTAAGAGAAAATTTCAACTCAACAAAAATTAGAAGTATCGTGGTTTTATCCAATTTAAGGTACAAATATACAAAAGACACATATTCCACCATTCTTAAAAAATTATAAAAATCAATACTTTGACATGTTCAATCAGTATTTTTATCTGAAGCAAATAAATAAGTGAGAATACGTAAAAAATAATTTTATTTTTCACCTTTGAATGAAAAACACCTCTAAACAAATGTTTGATTCCCAAGAAATAGTAAAATATATTATCTTAATTTATGTTGATAAAAATATTCTGGTTTGAATTTCTTACATTTGAATAGAAATGAAGAAAAATTAATTAAAAGCTTTACTGAAATAATGAAATGCATGTATCCTCATTACTCTAAAAACACATACATCCAAACGATGTCGTATCTCATCAAACGTTCACAAAGGTAAACAAGTTAAGTTCAATACCTAGAAGAGCAACGAGCCACTTAGGAATATTCGACACGTACGGGCCATATTTTCTTAATGAATTCTGTATAAGAAAATATCAGGTCTTACGACTCCTAGGACTCAAAAGTAAACTTTTTTGGAAATATTAACAAAGATTATTATTTTCATTCATTATTAATATCTAATTTTCATTCAAACAAAAAAACGCGAGAAAAGTTTACATTAGTTTTGTCAAAAAAATTCTGCATAAAAGAAGGAATATCAAGAAAAGAAAAACTTTTATTAAATAACGTATGTTTACGTGTCTTTCTGTAAAAGTTCTAATGCTCCTTGCTATTACACATTTTGCATGCTCAATGAAGGAACCGAATGATATTGAGCTACATAGTCAATTGGCTGCAAACTCCAACATAGGTTGTGTAAATACGAAGGTAGCACGGAGTGTAACGTATAAAAATCACGACCACCCAACACGTGCTAGAGGTTCGGTGTATCTCTCTGGGGAAACCGAGGAGGAGGGTGCGGCGTCGGAAAAGTCATTGTATTTTAGCAAGATAACGATAGGAATTAACGTTGATGTCCCCGAATACCAAAGCATGAGACATGATCATCAAGTTATGCTAAGGAAGGAAAGCAGTGAAACAGCATTTCAGATTCTTGACAGTGCACTTTCGGAGCACGAAAGAAGCGAGGACTATTCCGCTTGGCCGTGGGAGGAGGCGTGGACGGCGCGTCTGTTGTGGGAGGGGCGCGTGCCCGAGTTGGGCGCCCACGCCGCGCTGCTGCTGGCGGCGCCGCCGCGCCCCGCGCTGGCCGAGCAGCGCCGCCTGCTGCGCCTGCAGCGCCTGCTGCACGCCAGAGGCCTGCGCGCGGCGGCGGGCGGCGCGGCGGCGTGGCAGCGTCTGCGCAGCCAAGCCAACAGCCCGCGGCCGGCGGCGCTGCTGCCCGCGGGCGCGGCGGGCGCGCGCCTTCTCCGCCAGCTGCAGCCTTCTCCTTGTGCGATGGTGCTGGCGTTGGCGCGTGGCGCCAGCCGCCGCCTGCTGGCGCGCGCGCCGCTGCGCTTCGACAGCGCGCTGCTGCTGGCGCAGTGGCGTGTTGGTGGGCGGGGCGTGGAGGTGCGGCTGGCCGAGGCGTGGCGCGCGGGCGCAGGCCGGCCGCTGGAGCTGCGGCCGCTGGGCGCGTGGTGGCCGGGCGGGGGCGGGGGCGGGGGCGTGCGCCCGCCGCCTGCGCCGCCCTCGCGCCGCCTGCGCTCAAGGGCAGACCTCAGGGGCGTCTCCTTCAGGGCTGTCTCTGGATACGTA
Organism: Acheta domesticus; assembly: GCA_031308135.1. NCBI lineage: Eukaryota > Metazoa > Arthropoda > Insecta > Orthoptera > Gryllidae > Acheta > Acheta domesticus. Next base: position 22,423,107 of record JAHLJT010009436.1, on the reverse strand, counting down.
AGTTTCTAGGCTAGAAAATTTACTACTTATTTCTTTCTATTACGGATTTTTGGATTATTCGGATTTTTGGTTTCAGTTCCTGTACTCGCCAAAGGAAGCGGCGAATGAAGAATACTTTTACACGCGGATATACGATGAGATTTGGAGCATAATGGAAACTTATAACAATTTCACGTAAGGAAAAATCCTACGTTTTATTGAATACTTTCTTTACTTGCAATTTATTGTTTGAAACAATTTAGTATTTTACATATCCTTAACTGAATTTCCTGTATTCTTGCAAAAATTCCTTGTATTTCACATTCACTGCTCTCACGTATTGCGCTAGATCACATTTTCACAGTTAACTCAAAATTTTGATAATTGCAAAATTTTGAATTTTTTCTGTGTCTTCCTGTAACTGTGAAATTGAAGGTAGATATTATTCTTTTAAGCAAGATTATTCTCCATAGTTAGTTCCTTCATTACGTTTTGGTTCATTTTTTTATGAATTACAGTAGTTTTCGCGCAATATTGCGTGCTATCAATGCAATATAAAAAAACATAAACAAGATTTTCTCGAAAACGGATCCAAATTTTTACTTTAAAAATTTGGTAGAAATAATATAAAATGTATCTATAAGATTATATAAATGCCATATTGCTTTTTTAAATAAAAAAAATTATTTTTTTGACTTGTCTCTCACGTCGTTAATATTTACATTGACTACTATTTCTTCACATTATTGTATTCTCGAGTACATGTGCTTTAAATGAGATCTTATTGTAAATTTGCTCGAAACCAAGTTTTCTGCGAATATGTGCTTAAATTTCCGCACTTTCAGAAACGCTCTAATGTCATTTTCTCAAAACGGCTGTAGTTTTTCCTTCAAACTTTTCGTGCGGTAGTGCTCATTGCAATGTTTGAGGTTACATAAAAGTCATTTTTCTGTACTCTATTGTTTTCTTTAAATTAGGCAAATATAATTTTTTCAAATATATTTCATGATGTTAATATGCACTTTTGTATACATTATTGTATTTGTGAGAGGAAGAGCTTCAAATGACTTCCAATGAAGTTTTCGAAAAAGATTTCTGAAGGGTCAAACGATTTCTGTGAAATTGAGCTTCCAACATCGCATTTACAGTAACGCTTAAACGCATTTTCCTAAAAACGGCTCAAATTTGTTTAACAAAAATTCCCTCTTATAACGAAGTTTTACTTTTCTGTAATATCTTTAAGAGAATATATTGGTTCTACCATTAGAAAACCAAAAAATTGAGAACATTTAAAAAAATGCACTCTTTGCGGCGGTAAATAGCAGGTGGCAAAAGTATGTGTGAAGACCGAAAAGCCAACCCTGACCAAAGCAATTAGAAAACTAGTACAAAAAGTCTGAGCCATTCTGTTGCATCAATAGTTGGTTTATAATACCAGATAAATCAAAATTAATAAAACAACTAAGAGACTTTTTTATAATTTCTATAAGGCTTCTGTGAAAGAATTGTAATATTTTTGTGCAGAACTATTTGGCTGTCCCGAAATTATTCAGATTTTGGAACACTGCGTGAAGATGGAACTTGGCAAGGGATAATGAAGGCATTGAAACAACGAGATACTGATGCCGCAGTTTGTGATATGACCATAACACCCCGACGACTTGTTGATGCTGATTTCACTGACACCATCTGCGATCAAAAGTAAAACACTTCTATTTCCTGGCACTTTTGACTGATGAAGTAATTTCACATTGTTCAAAATAGCAATTTAAGTCTATTCGTTTTCAGTGTTTATCGATAATAAAGTTGAAAAATATTTATAATATATCACAAATATCACCCTTAAACTACTCATTCTGTCGGTGATTACTTTGGGTAGGTTCAGTGCCTATATGGGCCTGCCGGCACGCCGTTCTCTGAAGTGGACGGACTTCTTCACGCCGTTCAGCGCGCGCTTGTGGACAGCCGCTGTTGGTGCAGCCGTGTGCCTGGCGCTGTCCCTAGCCTTCGTGGTGCGGCTGGAAGGGCAGAGGAGCGTCACGCCCAGAGACGCCTGGCTCTTCGTGTCCGCTGCCTTCTGCCAGCAAGGTCTGTCCTTTGGAAAGCAGATTGTCTCGTAATCCATGCGTTGATTTAAATTTTCTGTTCTCAGGATAGCCTTTGCCGAGTGCGTGGTGCGCCGCGTATTGCGCGTGCGTATTGCGTATTTCGTGGTGCGCGGCGTGTGTGCGCGACGTGTGCGCGCGACGTGTGCGCGCCGCGTGTGTGCGCGTGTGTGTGGAGATGGAGATGAAAACTGCTGGCGGAGAGGATTAAAACTTAATTTTACGTAAAGTTGAATGTGAATCAAGATTCTCGTTCTCTCAGTCAAACGGCGCCGGTTCCGTGATCTGGGTGCGTGCTCAGTGAACGCACTGATTTGGTGGCGCTCGTTAAGAAAACTGATCGCGGAGAGAGTTAAAACACAGTAAAATATTTCTACCGTAGTGCAGCTCAGCCTGTATTTGGCTAGTTACGAATACGCGCGGAGGTAGCTAGCTCTCCTGGCAGCGATGAAATATAGGTGCTAGTGGAGTATACGAATTTGTCTGTGAAATTGCTTTTATTAAGAGATGGTTAAAAACTTAAAGGATAATTCGTACTACTTATTGACCTCGTTGATTTATATTCCTTAGATTTTATCGAAAAGTCATTTAGTAACACGTAAAATTACATCGAACCAATGATTTAATCCATTTGAGATGTATCTGAACATATTAGATATGCGTCGACTTAATTATTATACTTTTTCTATTCCCATTGTATAATACTGTTATTTGATGTCTGAATCCCGTTGCATAATGATACCCATTACGTTAAAGTTTTTATTATGATTCAGGTTCTTGACCAATCACAGAGAAGCTTACAAACCAAGTATTGCCACTTCATTAATCATTGAGAATGCTTAGAGTAAATGTTTCGTTCGTTTGTGCACATTCAAATTGTATTTAATATTATATTATGCTTCTTTAGTTTTAAGTTGTTATTATTAGTAATTTTTAACGTGAAATATTATTTAAAATAAATTGAACCGTAATTTCAGTTTGATCCTATTTGACTGGCGCATTGGTAGTTTTGGATCAAACATGTGTCTAAGGTTAAGATCTGAACGCAAGTCATTTTGGGTTATATGTTGCTGCCGTGTGGTTCTCTTTTTTAAAAAAAAGTTATGTTGAAAATGTCTAGTGAATCAAAGGTGGACTTGACACCTCCAGAAATCAGAGAAAAAACAAAAATGGTGACGGAATTATTGCCACAACTTCTGTACTCTCTAACAGGCGGTCTGGTAAAACAAAGCCACCTGCAGTGGGTAGTGAGCTGTCCGCTAGGTGGCCTTGGTTGAATTCTGCATGTCATTTGCAACGAAACGATTTGATGTAAAAGTTTAACTAATGGTAACTTTGTAACTTATGGTAAATTCATTGTAATGGGTATTAATACTCTCGTGTAAAGTTTACTGCACTCGCTCTTTCCTCGCTCGTATCATAATATCACATTCGTGTATTAATACCCATCATTACATCATCGTTTCAAAATGTACTATTCCAGTTAACACATTGATAAAAAGAGGTGCACTGCTCTGCAATTAAATGCAGCTATAATGAAGGAAAGAACCCTGAGTTATGTTGTTGTTTACTTGTCAAATAGACCCGAAAAGAAAAGTCGAAAATTTGTTATTACCTTTTAACAGAAATGTTGTTACCTCCTATATACCCTTATTTACTGCTTAGACTACTTTCACTTCTAGATATTTTCATGGATAATAAAGAAATACTTTATATCCCTCATGATTTCTCTATTCACATTCAATGGACAGCACTCTTTATATTTAAATTATTTCTTTGCTTAAAATATTCCAAAACTTCTACTTCACATGTTTTAGTTATACGCATAAAGAAAATATATATAAAAACATTACTTATGTCCTTAAACATGGGCTTAGCTCCTTAGCAACCAACAATCAAAACAACGCTTTAAGAGCGCGTCCATAGCAACGTCCGTAAAATGCTCGAGAGTGCATAAAATTTATTTTAGCGGATATTCATGTTTAGATTTTATCAGTGTTCATAAATCTTTGGTTAAATATGTCCTTTTTGTCTCACGTGGCCCTTGTCCGTTTTGTCTATATTCGTCCATTTTGTCCCCCATATCCCATTGGTTCCGTTTTCCCCCCTTTTCTGTTTGCTACTTGTCCCGTTTTGTCCCCTTGGGCTAGGGGTCAAAACGGTACAAGATGGTGTCGTAGACCATTTTGTCCCCTTATCCAATTTTGTCTCCTTGTCCCATTTTGTCTCCTTGCCCCATTTCTCCTCGTGTCTTCTTTGCCCCAGTATACCATTTGCCCCGTGTCTCAGTTTGTACCCTTGTCCCATTTTGTCCCTTATCCCAATCCGTCCTTTTGCTTCATTTGTCCCACTGTCCCATTTTGTACCCTTGTCCCATTTTGTCCCCTTGTCCCATTTTGTCCCCTTGTCCCATTTGTCCCCTGGCGCCATTCTGTCTCCTTGCCCCATTTGATCCCTTGTCCCATTAGGTTTCTTGTTCCATTCGGTCCCCTTGACCCATTTGTCCCATTGTCTCATTTTGTTCAGTTGTCCCATTTTGTCCCATTGTACCCTTTTGTCCTATTGTCCCATTTGTCCTCTTGTTTTGTATGTCCCCTTGAATCATCTGTCCGCTTGAGCCATATGCCCCCTTGACACATGTCCCCTTGACCCATGTCCCCTGACCCATATGTCCCCTTGACCTATTTGTCTCCTTGACCCATTTGTCCCCTTGTCTCATTTCCCCCCTTCATTTTCCCCCAAGATTTTTAGCCCCTAATTATTCAAACACATCAAAATCACCTTCTTCTCACCAATTCTGAGGTATTTTCCCTACGAATGTTTCAAACCGGAATATCCCGGGAACTGCTTCACTTATTGTGTTCGACGTGGAAACAAAAATCAACACAATGAGCAAACACACCTTTCACTAACCAAGCAAAAATACAGCACTCTTTTAGAACTTTCTCATTTGAGAACGGAACTGCAACTGATAAAATTTGGCAGGAGCGGCGCCGACGGACTAGCGAACAAACGTTATCTCAAAGAGGGCCGTTGGCAGCTGAAGGTTGGCAGTTAAGGTCACGCTCGGTGTTTGATTTTACTCAAGGCAAAGGAGACCATTATTTTGATTGTTTGTGTAGACAGTCAGGAAATACTCATTTAGAGAACTTGTGTCATAAATATTTTTGTTAAATTGAGCAGCACAATGCTATATTACAAATTTTAAGGCGGCGCAGTATTCCTTGATAGCCGCGCAATCGCTAGAGTCGCTAACCAACATGTCGCCAGAGGGCATTTAACATGGAGCTGCGCCACTGTATAATACGTATATTGAGGTTAAAACGTAATTTTATACAGAGATGATTGTAAACGAAGATTCTTGTGTTTTCAGTAACTCCACGCGGAGTCCGTGGAGTGGGCGTGGGCTCTGTGTGTGCGTGCACTTGGTACTGAGATCTGGTGGTGGAGCGTGGATACCCTTGCGTAGTCTGCTACTGCACACTTGGTTGTATTAGCAGGAGGCTTTTATTCCCAACAGTGGGCACCTAGTGTTTTTGGCCTTTATCCTTACCTCCCACGATCATACAAATACCCCTAGGATCCCTGTCCACTTGAGCCAGGACGGGCCCATCCTGCTAGCTCAGGGCTAATTAAGCGCCTTCCACAATGCGCCGGGGGAAACCCAGGAGTATCTAGCACTGCCACGACGACGTCAAGTGTCCAACAAGGTGCAACCCGTTCTGAGGGCCGGGTGGCTGGGACACCCCAACTCGTCTCCTCACTGACCCCTTGACAATGCCACGAGTATTACCGGAACGTAGAGCGAACTAACGAGATATTTCAATGCCCCCACTCCTGCCACCATCAATCCTTCTCCAACGGTCAGCGAGAAGGCGTTGAACTTGTGGGTGACGAAGCAAGCCTGAGGAAGCAAGCCAGAAACGTAGCATCGCCCCTTCTCTGCAGCCGACTTGGCGCTAACGACGTGAGTACCGCCAAGAAACTAGAGCAGGGTCATTTCACAGTCTCCACCAAGAACTTCAGAGTCTTAGGCCATCGTTTCCCCTGAATTTACTAATTGTGTAGAGGATTTACAACTGTTCTACGTAGTGGATCATTAAAAAGAATTCCCGTTAGGTCATCCCTCTGAGCGTTCGTGTCATCGGGGCGTGATCAGTACGCAAACGCTTTATAGCGTTGGAGTTTACAACTAGTCGTCGGGAGGAATGGAACTTGTTTTATGTAACGTTGAATTTCGAATTATTTTTTGTATTTAGGTGAGCGAGCGCCGCGTGCGTAGTCTGTGCGCGTGCTCTCGCTCACGTTCATGTTGAAAATTAGAGACGGAACCGAACGAAGCTTTCTTTACATACAGCACAGTTTTCTGAAAACCGCTTGTGTACTCAGGGCAATCTGCTGGCCGGTGGTTGTCTGGGCGCGAAATTTGTGTGTGTGTGTCGGCAGTTGATGTCGCTTGTGCTGAGAACTAGTGTTGGGGAGTAATGAAATTTGTTTTATGTGGAGTTGAATATTGAATTGTGCTTAGGTCAGCCCGCGCCGCGTGCGTGGTCTGGGCGTGTGCTCTGTGTGTGCGCGCACTTGGTGGCGCTGGTGCTGGCCGCAGCACATTCTGGAGCCCTCATCTCTGCGCTGTTCTCTGGCGAAGAGAATTTGCCCTTCAACTCCGTCCTGGAAGCGCTTAACGATTCCACCACACGATTTCTCATACCACTTCACTCTGCATTCCTCAACACTTCACTGGTAGGTAGTAGGTGCTTCTGTGTTAGAGAATTTGATATTCTAGAAAACGTGTAGTTTATGTTTCCGGCTATGTATTTTCTCGTTTCTCCTTCGTTTCCTCTTCTACTTTTTATTTTCTCGCTACGGCTTACGCACTAGAGAGAAAGATAATAAAATGCTCCGGGAAAAAGCGTCGAATTTTTGGCAGAAAAATTATTACTGCCGAGGCCTTGTAACGAAAAATTGGATAAATACAGTTACAGAATTTAGAAAAGAAAATCCTCCAACACGTAGTCTAGCCAGAATTATATTTAGTGGGTCCTTGGTACCGAAAAAGTGATTGTCGGCAAAACGTCTGTTCACTTAACAACGCTAGCAACTAGACCGTTCAGTCGATGTTCACTTAAGTCAACTGTCCCCAATCGATCTGGCTAATGTATCGGCCCCTTGACTTTGAAACAGATATTTTAATTTCGCGGGTATTTTACATAGTTCCATGAGACGTTTTCAAAATTAAAGAAATATAACTCCAACGTTTTGATTAACCTTTGTAAATGGATGATGTGAATGACGTTTATGAGAACAGAGCAAGTGTCATGGTCGTTTAAAATCACAATTTTTCGAAAATTGGCAACATTCAAAAGTTTTCGAAGTTTTCTTACAACTAAAACGTTAAAGATCGAGATTTTTCCTTACTTAAATTTGTTTCTCAAAGATTGATTTTGAAATAAGGAAAGGTACAATTTTTCGAAAATTTGAGTATTTTTCGTGTAATTTTGTCTGAAATATGGGCAATTTCTAATCTTATTCAAACAATTTTTTCGTAAAAACGACAACAATATTTTTAATGAAGTTTTAAACTAGGATACCGTGCATATTCGTGCATTATGTTGTATTTATAAACATTGTTTATTTTTAAGATCATTATCACTCTTCAACATCAAACAAAATATAGTTTCATATGCCAATAGCATGTTTAGAGGTTACTTTTAAGTTTATTCTCCTATTATATTTGAAGTAAATGTAATAGTTCATGCCCATCGAGGGAAATTTCTGTCGAACAACGATCAATAAATAGTTTTTTAAAGAAACTTATATGCCTAAATTATTGTTTGTAATATTACAAAACAAAGGTAAATACAATGGTGTAAAGAAAATTTCATTACATCATTGTATGATTTTAAAAACAATTAAACAAACATTTTTCTAAAAATTTTGAAATGCACATGGTGACACCTTTTGGGATGTTATGGAAAACAATATGTAGTTCTAATTGCATTATTGCAACATTTTAAGGTGAAAGTTCGAACCATCTACAGATTCGTACAGTGTGTCCAGTGGCGTAAAGTTCGGGCCGCAAGACGGGCAATGTGGACGGGCTCAGGTAAAAGAGGGTCTGTTTTTAGGGAACATTTTTATTATTTAATGTGCTAACACTTCTTGTCATCGCTTTAGACTTTTATTAAGGGGTCCCCGATAAAAGGTTTTCGGGTGGGCTCGCACGCACTTTGTTACGCTACTGAGCGTGACAGTACTTATAAAACATCTTTGGTGAAGAGTGTGTTTCTCAGAGCAAATTGAAAGAGAAAATAAAAACTAAAGCTGCATTTGTTTTTTAAGAAACACAAATATTGTATTTTTATTTATTATTAATGCGAGAGTTTAATTTATTACGAACGTATTAGATGCCTTTCCCCTGGTATTTTAATTTTAAATGTTAAAGCAGAGTGTTATCGGAAGAAGTTAAATGAGGTGCAATGTAGCCTCTCTTGAAAATGGAAATCATCTAACCACTTTACGGGTAGATCTTTTCTTTGTTTTATTGTTTGTATAAAAATTTCTTATTTTTATATCCATTCCAATTGGTTTTTATTCTATTATTATGAAAACTTTTAATATGTTTCAAGAAAAAACGAAGTAATGTAAAGGAGCAAAACCATAAATAATGAACCATTGTATTTCCAGGGACGGGAGGCAAACTGGATTGCATTGTACGAGAAATTGCACCTGCACCCGTTGGAAGGTGATGTGTCTCAGGTGGTACTGGACGTGCTGCATCGCGTTTGTGATGACCAGCGGGCAATTGCGCTGTTGGGTCGGGACTTGTTACCGTTGCTCCTGCGCCGAACTACCGGTACATGCGTCGTCAAAGAGCTGCCATCTGTCCAGACCGCCAACCCCATATCCATCGCACTGACAAAGGGGAACCCTTACGTCCAGCTAATCAGCTACTAGTAAGTGTTATATTTACAAAGTACTCTCTTTCGAAAGTTAAGTAATTGAAATTTTACAATAAAGACAGTGATAATGATTATGTTTTCCATTGAAGTTCCTCTTTTTCGCCTAACTCGTATTTTGTAGAATATTGGTTAGTTAGAAACTCCTGATTTCGAAACTTTCTCCACATCAGAATCTTTAAAATTCACTTGTATAATGTGTTGTGAACATAATATTTCAGCAAACGACATTTTATGTACGACTTTCTTCATATAAACGCGATAGTGAACATTCTTTCTGTCAAATACATGTGATAGCGTACGTTCTTTCTGTCAAATAAATAAATTCATATATCCTTAGTAAGTTAGTGAAATCCGGACGCCTAGTTCGTCGTTAGCCTGCAATTCAAGAGACGTTAGTGTAAGGCACCACGTCGACTTTCTTGCTGCAGTTGCTATCGAATCGAGAAAGCGAAATATACGCCAATACAGTTGAAAGTCCAATTTTTTTATTTGATATTGTGACAGCCAGTCTGGGGTAGACCGATATGCATCACATTTTTGGCCGGCAGATCATTCGAATTTGCGCTTGTGAGCAGAAGTCCCCGTACGCCCGTTGCCTAGCGGTGAAGAGGGGGGAGGCATGCCGGCCACAGAACGCGCAGTAGAGCGAAGAGGGGAATGAGGGGAAGTGGAGGCACTTCACAGCCAGATAAGTCCATTTCGTTCTGCTAACTGCCCGAAGGAGATCCTGATAGCATTGCTTTAATCTGCGGTTACGGATAAAAGGATTGGTGGTTCTACCAGCGCTGGCGGATTTAGGAATCTCAATTAGAAGTAAATTATCTAATATGAGGTAAATTCAGCGTAATGTGAAAGTTCTAGCTACGTAAATTATCGTGTAAATAGTATGAAGAGAAATGCCGTGCTAATACAAGGGCATTTCCTTTTAAGCTTCCTTTATATCCAGCTTTACTTTTGATTTTTATTTACGTGTACATCATGTACAAACGACCAATTCCGTAGTTCATCCGTTGTATTACTTCAGCGGAGTGCAAGAGCACGTTGAACTACAGAATTTCCAGACAAGCTGTATTCTGCATGGGACGACGTGTGGGAGGAGTCGAGGCGGTAAAACGTAACGTGGCCAGCCGTCCACAAGCAAGATCGACGTCGTTACTTACTGAATTCAGTAGAGGGGGTAAAAAGGGACTGAGCTTGGATAAAATTCAGCCATGTCTATTACACACCGAGACAGATTTATGAAATTCCAGGTGATGATCATTAGAACAGAGATGAATATGTATCAAAGAGTGTGTCTGGTTTTCACAGTAATTATTTGAGAATTTTGTGTTTTGAGCAAATCTGAATAAATTAAAAAAGTCGAAGAAACAATTTAAAGGCCTTTTGTATCTTTGTAAATTGAGTGAATTATAAGTAATCCAAACTGTTGTGAAATATCTAAATTCTTGTACAGTGAAAGTATTTAGTTTTAATTGAATTAATTTTGGCAGTTGAGGCAAAGTATCATGGAACTAAAATATTTCTAAATGAAACAGTACCTCAACTTACATTTTCTGCAGGACAGTGAACGCACAAACTACGTCACTGGGTCATTGGCAGTGGCGTCCGACGGTCTAGTGAGAGGCTTGAGTTACGCACTCGTCGCGAAGGTTGTTAAAAGGGGAAGTGACGGTTGCGTGTGGCGACCGCGGTGGGCTCGAGATATCAATTGCCCCAGTACGGGTAGGAAGTGGCAGTTGCAATATTCATTTAGAACAAAATACGCTAGGAGTAGCGACAAATTTCTTTTGCACAACTAGCTTAACCCCTGCAAGGTAAGGAAGGGCAGCTTAAAACCTCACCGATGATATAATTTGTTATATAAAAGTCCCAAAATTTTAGGAAGTTGAAATTCAATGAAATTGTTATGACGTATATTGTATCCAAATTAAAATGTAATTATCACAAGTGTTTGGTCAAACTGAAGAATCACAGCGGCTTTGGCTCTGGGTAATGTATATTCACTTGAATAATACAAATTCAGAATAAATATAGGAAATAATTTTAGCATTTAAAGACTTGAAATAACATAGTTTAATACATTGCTGTGTTGTAGATACATTGAGTGTACCTAAAATGTATATACGATGAAGAGACATACGTAGAAATATTGACGCTAAACGTTTGGTGCCAATTTTGTTTAGATAACCTAAAAATAAATAATACATTTTTCTTAAATGAACTCACATGCATATCATTAGATGCAACGATTTATTAGTGTCGAAAAATTGTTAAACAATAGATGAAATCACAATTTGATCTGTATTCGAAGGCTTCCCTCGCTGATAATGCACGGGATCACATCACGGTATTGCAAGTGTTAATAGATTAACAGAAATACTAGAAAGAGAAAGACGATAACGCGACGCGACCATCTGTTACTGGAGATTTTCGGAAGGTTAGCTAGTATGTCATACAGGCTTAAAAACCAATGTCGGAGTCCGGCATCAGAACAGTTCCTATTTTGTGTGCTCTGGGCTCTAACATTCCTATTTAAAAACTCATTCAAAACGATAGTAATACATAATTACATTTAATTAATTCAAGAGAATTTTGTTCTTCAGGTTAACATACATTCGTTTATGATATTCTCCTTAGCCAATAAACCACCAATAAACTAGTGGTGCTTCCAACGCACATACTTTCTCGCACTGCTTCTATATGGTCCTAAATACTATTCCATTAGTTCATTAACCAGAAATAGTTTTCTACCAGCAGTTTTTTCCGTTCCGAGACCCGAATTCCGATCCTCAAAATTAACGAACCGGCACTTATAACATTATATGAAAATACCTATTTGCGATTCGAACCCGACACTTCCGGAAGTGAAGCGCTCGGCTTCAACACGCTTTAACCACCGTCGCCATTGGAGCGAGGTGCGAAATAAGTACTTATATATTAGTCACAATATAATTGTATCAGCTCTATCATTAGGAAGCGGTAATAAACAACATGCAAAAAACATGTCTTTTGGGCGATATAGAAAGACATCGGTGAAGGGCTTACTCCAAATCATATTTCCGACGACCGACATTAGAAAAAATAACTACTGGGAGAAAGTTTGTGCCATTCTATTGCACCGCTAGTTTATTCATTTATTTACCGTCCCTTATTACACATGTGGAGAAAATTGGAAGAAGAAATTTGAACGGTTTATGATTATTTTTTGTAAATTTGAAGCGAAGATTATGCAAAAACGACTCGTTTTATCAGAAAATTCTGTATAACCTTTTTAAAAAGCTAATTTTGTACAAGGGACTTTTTCTGTGACACAAATCGCTATCTACAATTTTGTAGTTTGAAAAATTTTTTTGCAATTTTCAATAAAACAAGTATTTCCCATACGTAGGACTAACACCATATTTTGTATCGTCCCTCGTTACATAAGTGAACAAAAGTTAAAGAAAAAACTTGGAGCGGTTTTTGAGAAAAGGTTTGTAAATTTGAAGCGCAATTTATGCCTAAACTACTCGTTTTTCCAAAAAATGGCATATTACCTTATTTAAAGTGCTAATTTTGTACAACCGACTTTGAGACAAAAATCTCTATTTTCAAATTTTAAATAGTTTTTAAATAGTCTTTTGCAATTTTCGAAAAATTGGGGATATCAACGAAAATCATCATTCCCTTACACATCCTTCGCACTATTCAACAACAAAATATAATTAAAAAAATTGGGATTTTTAACATTGAATATCTCCCACGAACTTCATGTAAAAATTAAACCCCAAAAATGAAAATATCGGTTTCAAATTCCAGAAGTCTTGACATCAGTAAAAACGATTGAGGAATATCAATTTTGAAGAAAATCGGCTGAACGGTTTAGGCGCTAGCGTTGACCACAGACGGACGTTTTTCCATCAATCGATTTTGCAGTATCAAGAAGCAACAAATCATGGATTTTGACTACACCACGAGTTAGAGGATTTTTTCCCTAAATTTAGCGACAGGTTTTATCCAATTTTTTGCTACCAGACCCTTGCTATAAGAGATTTTCTGGCGAAAAATTCCCCGTTTTCCGGCGCACGATTACATAACTTTCTCTTCTTACGAAGTATTCGTAAGGCGAGAAAGTTAAAACGAGGGTGACGGGTGAGGTACGAGGCGACTTGCACTCAGAGATTGAGAACTTGTATTTAGGGTTCTATATTTCGATTTATTTTTTAGTTATTCTTTTGTTTCATTGATTTATTCTGTTTGCTGTCCATGACTGGGTCGTCTTTCGCTTCCCCCTTTGTAGCACTCGGCGCATGCGTCGCACGGGCGTGCTGGCACGCGTGCTACGCACCCACTGGCCGCAGTGGCCGCAGCGCCAGGACGAGGCCTCGCAGCCGGCCGTGCGCCTGGGGGACGTGGCGCCCGTGTTTCCTGCCTTCGCCGCCGGCGCGCTGCTGGCGCTGCTTATCCTGGCCCTCGAGCGCCGCCTGGGGTCTCCCACCCAACGCAACGGCCAACAACTCGCGCATCTCTCCGATGTCTCTTGAAGCCGCAGTGGCCCCAGCGCCAGGACGAGGCCTCGCAGCCGGCCGTGCGCCTGGGGGACGTGGCGCCCGTGTTTCCTGCCTTCGCCGCCGGCGCGCTGCTGGCGCTGCTTATCCTGGCCCTCGAGCGCCGCCTGGGGTCTCCCACCCAACGCAACGGCCAACAACTCGCGCATCTCTCCGATGTCTCTTGAAGCCGCAGTGGCCCCAGCGCCAGGACGAGGCCTCGCAGCCGGCCGTGCGCCTGGGGGACGTGGCGCCCGTGTTTCCTGCCTTCGCGGCCGGCGCGCTGCTGGCGCTGCTTATCCTGGCCCTCGAGCGCCGCCTGGGGGCTCCCACCCAACGCAACGGCCAACAACTCGCGCATCTCTCCGATATCTCTTGAAGCCGCAGTGGCCCCATCGCCAGGCGAAGCTGCGTCAAGCTGGGACTGCCATATCAGCATACCGGAATGAAACATGTTAAATGATGTACTGTTAATTATCTGGAGTGTGAAATCCACATACTGAAACAATACACCGTGTTCTTCGACGGCCTTCCTTTCTCGCCACGCTTCAACCTTAAGCGTGTCGTGCAATAAAGACATGGATGAAGGTCAGTGCCCAATAGAAGAGACTTCAGACTCGCGTTAATTTTTTGACTAGATGCAAAATTAATCGGTTGATACCCAAGTTTATTGTGAATAATAATAGAATGCTTCATTTTAATTCTCATAAGAACTATAATAAATAAATAGATTTTTGTGAAAATTCTACAGATAGGTTTTAAACATCACTATTTCAGGCAAATACTATCTATTGAATAAACTGCATAGTACTTTGAACAAATTAGAAATTGCACTAAACATTTTAATTCCCTATCGAGTATTGGATTTGTTCTTCCGCACCCAGCTGATGAAAGTTATTAAACGGTATGAATACGAGAATTCAAAGAACTATAGTAAATTTGAGAAATTATATGTAGTAGATAGAATAATATCTGGTTTCTTTGACCAACTGAGAGCTGATCACATTTTTGGCCCTATGTTCTATAACTTAACCTCCACTAAAACTCCATTAGCCTTTGAAGAAAAGGTTTCTTTGTGTCCGAATTTTGCCTTTCCGATAAGCAATAAAGATAAACAAGCGGTCACCTTCCAATTCATAAAATGTCTTGAGTATAATATGTATCAAATTCCGCGAAGAATATACTATTCTTCAATGAGCGTAGAATGATAGCTATTATTCACGAGTGTCGGAATTTCTACGAGTGAATAATAGCCATTCTACGCGAGTAGAAGACTATACTTTCTCTACGACCTGGAAATATTCAGAATAGATTTTGAACAGATTTTTATGTTTTATTTGAAACTTATGAATACATTAACGAAATACATACACCATGTCCGTCTGCGATTGCTCTAACAACGTACATCGCAGAAGGCCATGCATAAACAATTAAAAGAACATAACATTTTCAACGAAGCTTTAGTGGAATATCAGAATTACCTACATCAAACAATTGTAATATAACAGGACAAATACAGTCATAATAGCATATTAAGCCTGAATTTATTTGCTAACAAAATTGATGGTAAAATTACTGCAGTTAGAAATATTTATCACTGATTGCGTTAACTCTTCAGGAAAATTGACATCAGTAGTAGTATGCGAAGTTGTTGGTAAGGAATTTTGCATGCTTTTATTACGCTCTACAGATTCTAATATTTTGTTTGCAGTATTCATTTTATTTGCCATAGAATCATCTATGTAGCCTTCAGCTACCGACGTACTTTTCCAGCCACCGTGTCGTTTGAGAGACGTGATATCTCCACCTGCATCAACTAATAAGGTGGCAGAAGATCTACGTAAACTATGACCAGTGTATAAATTTGCTTAAGTACGTAGCTATTTGTTTCCCCATAAGTCCAAATTTATTGATACCAATTTTCTGCACCGTGCACTTCCCGTGTTGATAGTTCAAAAAAAGTGAAGGTGTTTGCACATTAGCCGGGCGAAGGTCAGTATATTTTTTACATATTTTATAAAAGTTACCAGTAACAGTAAATTTTCTCACTGTTTTTGTTTTCGAATTGGGTATTGTTACTAAAGAGGCTGTTTGAAGATCTTGTATGTCTTCCATTTTCATAGAATGCATCTCGTTACTTCGACAAGCACCCATTATTCCCATTATTAGGGCTACCTGAAAAATACAAAGGATTCATTAGTTAATTCACCACTAAATTTAATCATTTCTGCAAAATATTTGAATTGATTACCTTTGTTGCAAGGTAAACATCGTCTGGAGCTTCTGTAATGAATTTATTTACCTCATCCGCTGTAAACGTTTTAGATTTTTTAACGTTATAAACTTCTCATTTTCTTTTCGGAAAAGCGCGCAATTTGGGATAAGCGTCTATTTTAACTTCATTGTGTTTGTACACTGCGCTTCTTAGCATGGAGTAAATTTTCCATAAACTAGAGGGCTTGTACTTTTCAGATAATTTAGCGAAGTAAGCTAAAAAACGTTCTCGCTAAAATAATTTATCCTATCCGCCACTCCATGAATGATGAATATGATTGCTCATAATACTTCTTCGATTTTTGTGGTAATAACTGTAAAGTTGTGGAATTTGCAATTTCTTCAATTTCAAGAGGTGTACAAATTTCATTATCGCTGTCGCTGCTTTCTAGATTCATTTTATTTTGAATTATCAATTCCAAATGTAACGAAAAGCACGAGGTACAACAAGAAACAACAGAATCACTTGACTACTGCAGTTCAAAAGAAGCGCGAATCGCAAAGAGAAAGCAATTCTGCCCGTGGATTCCGAAAATTCGAGGATTGTGATTGGACGACAGGTCGTGGATAATAACTTGGAATGCACGGCCATTGAGGAATGGATGTCATTCTTCGCTTAAGAATACACCAGGAATGCGTACATTATTTAATGGTCGTAGAGAAAAAGATGTAATTTATGAAATAAAATAATTATTTCGATTTTATTGTTTACCAATGATCATTTGACTCTAAATAAACAACAAAATAATCTTCAACTAAATCTACTGCAAATCCAACGGTTTTTGAAGAGACATCCAGATTTGATCGTAGTTGCCACTGACGAAGATGGAGCGGTTGCGCTCATCCAGAAGACTTACCATCAAAAAGTACAACACAACTTTGTTTCTAGTGACAACTTTACTCAAATGACTAGGGATTCTTCTTGGAAATACCTTGTAAAGTTTCAAGATCTCATTAAGAGAAGGCATGCTAATAAATACATACAAAGTTCAATATTCTGTAATATTTATCTTACAATTCCGGATATTGCCAGAGCCTATGGCTTTGCTAAAGTCCTCAAACAAGGAACTCCCTTTAGATCTGTAGTATCACATATTTATTTTTCTGAATATAAATTTTCGAACTTTTTTAATGTTTTAGAGTTTCCTTCAAACAAATTATAAATAATACTGCTATAATAGTCGTGATGTTAAGAAGTTGTCGGTTCTAGATCTCACGCCACAGCATGTTTTTATATCCTTGGACATAGTTTATAATAATAATAATAATAATAATAATAATAATAATAATAATAATAGTGACTTTATTTATGTGGCGAGACTCGGGCCATCAGGCCCGCTCTTCCGCCTAACCACGTAATACATACATATATAGATAAAAGTTGAAACAGTACATTTAGTAAATTAAATAAAATACAACTTAGATGTGTCTTGCCCCTGGGCTCACAAAGTGAAAGTAAAAAACACAACGTCCCAGCATTTACCTTAAAAGGCCGGGGAAAACCAGGGAAAACAAAGGAAGTGTGCATGCTCTTCAACGTCGAGCAACAAAATAAATATTTAAAATAATTTATAAAGCATTTACTGACACAAGAGAACATTAAAGAGATGCCCGAAAATAAATTATGAAAGAGAAAAAAAAATATTAACCCATACGCGTCAAAATGTTAGCAAGAAAATGTCAGTCCATTAAAGAACTCATTAAAAAAATAATAAATGAGAATGCACACAACCACCCGGCCAGGACGATTGCTTAGGGCCGATTTTAATTACATCAACATGTACCAAGGGAAAAGACGCATTCAGTCAGAGCCATGACAAGTTTAGCTGGAATGAATTTGAAATTACAAGTTGATAATACAAACAAAAAAAACAACTTTCTAATCTTATATTAAACTTAATTTAAACTAATTATACTGTTGTTTATTAAATTAAGAATTAACCTAAGAAGTATAAGAAAATACAAAATAAAAAAGTTAAAAATGTTACATTTAGCGTACAATTTTGAATAATAATAATAATAATATATAGTTTATAAGTACCTTTATAAGACGTATCAACTTATAATGGTAGCCTTAGAATAAAGTTTGCCACTGAAGTCATTTACAAATCCAATCTAATCCCCATGCAAGAGATTTTGTTGGCATCAAACTCATATTAAATAACATAAACTTTCTCTTTAATAACAAAATATATTGTCAAAGAAATGGATGCAAAATACATTGCCAAAAAAAGAGAAATGGATAGAGGTGGTGTCCTAAATTCAATTCTCTGAGAGTTTGCTATGAGAAGGTTAGAATCTCAAATACTGTCGGAGAAGAACATTAAATTCTTTGCTCGTTATGTTGATGATACATTGTTGGTATTTTGTAAATTTTGTATAGATTCAATTCCCATCATCCCGACTTGAAATTAAACATTAAACAATTAACGTCAGTACGCAAATTAAAAGTAAAATCTTTTCTCCTGCATAACTGTTTCTGTACAATTAGAGAATATACTGACCATCAAAAAGAAAAATTATGTTCGTTTTAACAAAACACTGATATATAGTGAATTAGTTCACATTTGTATTTTATAATTTTTAAAAAAGACAATACGCCTGTAACAGGTAATGTACTTCAACTTCCGGGTCAATGATCACTATCACGATCAGGTTTTTTCCCAGTTTCCCTGATTCATTGAGCAATAGCTAAGGTGTTTGCTATTGAACGTAAATGTAGCTTCACTATGCGCACGTTTTGTTGAGCACTCCTTTTGCTTTTAGGGGTATGAGTAGAGCTGAGGATGAGTTACTATTTTGTTATCAATGCAGAAAAATCACATCTGCATTTCGTTGACCGTTGCAAGTATGCTTTCTATAACTCAAGAAAGAAATATCTAGTTTTTTAAATGTTGCTAATCTCGCGGTTTTTTAAATTTTATTTTTATTTCTTTTTTATATTTTATTCGTCTTTTAACCATCATATTTATAGTTCAAATGTTGGGAAGGAGTTGTGGATCTTAAGAAAACGTGCGCAAATAATCTTCTCCCCCATACGTTATATACAGTTTTCACTTTTTTTCGACCAAATAAAGTAAAGTGAAGTAAATTCACTTTAGAAGAAGATGTTGATAAGAAGATATTGTTTTTGGATTTCACTGTTTTTATATTCCCAAGTTTTTGTATTACAAATTGTTATACCAAACCCATGTATTCTGGAAAAATTCTCTATTTCAATTCCAATCATTCTACATCTTTCAAAATTGCCATAGTTAAAATTATATTAGATAGGGTATTTGCGTTATCTGACAGGAGTTTCTATTCAGCTAATTTAAATAAGATATTGTTACTACTAATTAGAAATTCCTATCCTATTAGTTTCGTGTCAAAATTTGTATCACATAAATTAAAACTGATTGTAAGGGGGCCTAATTTGCACCTGAATGAGTGAAATGTAATAATTCAACAGTTACAACTGAACAGAAGTTTATATATGTACCTTAACTAATATACAAAAGATCAACAATCAGATTAAAAGACAAATTCAGTCTGATTTCAGTAATGTCCATTTAGTGAATTCAGTTATAAACTCATCTAATGTTATGCGATATTTTAAAGATTCGGTACCTAAATTAAATAAGGTTAATACAATTTACTCCATAAGTTGTTCCCAATGCAATTTGATAAATGTAGGACAAACTCGAAGAAAACTTTCACATATACTCAGAGCGTTGTAATAATATAAGATTGCCTTATGAGAGACAGAATTCGGTGACAACCCATAGATTAAATAGTGGACACATAATTGATTTTCAAAATCCACATATTTTATCAGTTGAACCTAATTTTAGTACAAGATTGGTTCTAGTCACATTTTATTAAAGTAAATCCAACCATGAATACTAACTTCGAATTCAATAGTCTTGCCAAGTGCTATGATCCTTTATTGGTACAATTTAGGAGATATAATAAACATTCTGACCATGATGTCTTCGTTTTGGATACTCAATTTCATTCTCAACAATGTTCACAGAACCAACATCAACAAGATGATAATCAAATCATTGATTCACACAAAGTTCTGGATGCTCCCACCAACCACGTTACACATTTGATAAATGAACATTCCTGTCCATATTTTCTTAGAAGTCGTGCACGTAATCTCTCCAATCAGAATGTCTTTACTCTGTCTATTCGTCCTCCATCACCCGTCCTTTCCAACCTTCCCTCTTCACTTACAAATCCAACTCAAAATCACTTGTGTTCTTACTCTCTACGTAGTAGGAGGGAACAGACCCCTCACAAACTGAAGTAATGTCAGACCTTGCAGTTCTCAAGTATTTATATATTCACATGAGTCCGTTCGTCTCATATTGAGAACCTTCTTTCTTTTCTATTTACTTGCCCGTATATGTACGTATATACGGAGTAATATATATAGTATAGGGAAAGTTATGTAATGCTGCGCGAAAAAGTGGCAAAATTTTCGACAGAAAAAAATTTGTTGCCGGGCCCTAAAAATGAACTAATGGTGTTACAGAATGGCACAGACTTTCCCGAATTAGTTTTCCATTTCCTTGGATCTGGGCTACCTATTTGGAATTGCCACATACTCTTGCCAGCTTGTATCTATTGCCGCGAAAGTTGATTTTTAGACATTTTATTAATTTTTCGGTTTCCTAATAATAGAACGGAAATATTATTTTAAGAATATTAAAGAACTGTAAGAGAATAATAAAGAACTGTTGAAAAATGTTCATGGATTTGGAAAAACATTCATGAATTTGTGGAGGTAATTTATATGAAGCCTCCCGGACATTTTCGAAATGTTCTCAAAATCTGCTCCAAATTTTTTCTTTAAATTTCTTGTAAAAATAGAGTAAAATACACTTATTAAGGCATCCGATTTTCACGGTAAACTCGGGATTTTCGAAAATTGCAAAAAAGTTTGAATTTTATTCGGCGTCTTCCTCCAACTACAAAATTGCAAATAATTTTTTTCTTTAAATAAAATTTGTTCTTAATAGTAAGTTCTTTCTTTAAGGTCATGTACATTTTTTTGAAAATTTTAGTCGTTTTCGCGCAATATTGCGTGTAATATGTGCAATTTTTAAAAAAAATACAAAAACAAGATTTTCTCAAAAACGGCTCCAATTTTTTTCTTTAACCTTTTGGTAGGAATAGTGCTGAATGTACTCTGAGATGACATAAACGCCATATTGCTCTATTCTTTTGGTTTTTTTCAAAAACTGCAAAAATGTATTTGTTTTGACTTGTCTCACGTCGTTAATATTTACATTAGCGGCAATTTATTTACATTATTATATTATGAGTACATATGCTAAAGTTTCTCGATAACTCAACCGTTTTCTGTACAAACGTGCCCAAAAATCAGCATTTTCAGAAACGCTCAAACGCCATTTTCTCATAAATGACTCCAATTTTTTTCTTCAAACTTTTCGATTTTTTGAATTGCACTCTTTAATATGACATAAAGTTTATTTTGAGTTTTTTTGTTTTTTCAAAAATTACACAATTGTAATTTTTTTGAAAGATCTCTCACATTTTTAACATGGACATTAACAGCAATTTTTTAAACATTATCATATTTTAAGTGCTTCAAATGACTGCAAATTAAGTTTTTTGAAAAATATAATTTTTTGTGAAAAAGAGCTTCAAAAATCACATTTTTATAGCGCTTAAACGCCATTTTCTTAAAAAACGACTACAATTTTTTCAAAGAAAATTGCGATTTTGGACGAGGTTTTAATTCTTTAATATTTTGAAAATAATATTTCCGTTCTATTATTAGGAAACCGAAAAAGTAATGATATGTTTAAAAAATGAACTTTGGGCGGCGATAGATGGTAGCTGACAAGAGTATGTGTCGAGCCCGAATAGCTAGCCGGGACCAAAGGAAATGGAAAACTAATATGGGAACGTCTGTGCCATTCTTTAGCACCACTAGTTGCTATTAAGTTACACTGCTTGAAATATTGTTATTCATTAAATGCTTCTTAGCACATTTTAATTTTAATCTCATTTATTGTTCAATCTTAACAGGGTTATTATTTCCTCCACAATGTTACTATACTAAGCACTGTTTCAATATATACCTTTTTAATGTACATCTGATTAAATGTCAAGTAGGTATGTAAGTTTTCATTCAAATTTAATTTCATTTACATTACCTTCTCCACGGTATTTTAACCCCCTTAACAGGTGTAATCAATTTTTACGAATTTACTCAATGTCTCATTAATATCAATTTTAGGTTTTGTTTATAATGTAAGTCTAATTGTTGTAATTTTATTGTAATCTCTTAAAGGTGACCTAGTTCAGCGATAATAATCTGTCTAATATGGTTTCTCTTTTTCTCTTCTTGCTTAAAATAATGTTATTAGCGTGATGATGGAGGTAATTTACCATCCAAAGGTCGCCAAAAATAAAATTATCATGATGTAACATGAAGAATGATGTTTTATACCTAATACAATGCTGACTGTCTAAAAACAACTTATGGAACTTTGTGTGGTTTATTTTTACTTTTATCAATGATCAACAGACAGCCATTAGATTTTTTCATATAAGTTACTTATTTATTTACATTCCAATATCTAATGTTCCGCCCCTTATGGCTTGTTCAGTAATTTTGACTATCATTTATGAAAGGAGATTGTTGCAGGCAACAGAGAAATTTATTATCGTAGATCGACAGACTTGTCCGTACGGAATTGCAATAACGAAAGTATTATGTAAGGAATCTTTGTACTTGTGCAATTGAATCACTGGAATAATAAACAAAGAAATCAAAAAGATTCGTCTTTCTGGGAAACAAACATTATAATTCCATTTTCTCCAAGACTTACAATCTCTGTTCTCAATGAACATGTTAATTCCATACGAATGAAAAGAAACATAAATATTCTCCCAGTCAATTCCTCTCATCCGCACTATATTTACAATCCAGACATTATTACATTCACACATGGCCATATTTTCTTATATACTGATCTCTATCTTAATTTAGAAAATCTAATAACATTACTTGATTTTCATAGATTGTAAAATATGTATTATTGGGTGTGTCACTTCTCTTTTCGAGTTCTTTGCCAACTTGAACGATGATTGTCGACGTTTCATCTCCTGCCATCGGCGATGTCTTACTATGTGACGCTGGATCCCTTTTTATTCCATTTGCGACCAAACCTACCCTTTCGGTATTGCTTGGTTTGATAAATATAATCACAATCTTTACAGAGAAATTTGTGCATGAGATATGACTTGAAACTAGGAGGCACGAAGCCATTTATTTTAGAAACAAATCGCACAGAAAAGATAAAGTAGTTAAATGTTTAATTTGAAAATTTATTTCCAAAAATTACACATTTCAAATTTGGTGTCTTAAAATGTCGATAAATCTGAACACAAAGTGAAGTCACAAAAGTATGAGGAAAATTTTAAGAACAAGTTTATTTTATTTTGCGTGTACTGACGTTTCATCTTCTCGCCATTATTACACAGGGCTGTGACGATTTGCCGCTTTTGATGAAAATGGGTGATTATGAATCAATTTTTACATTCCCGTATACGTACCTATACATGGAGTGATATACGCAGTATAGGGAAAATTATGTAATTCTGTGCAAGAAAAAAGGCCAATTTTCGGCGAAAAGAAATTAATTGCCGCGCCATGATACCGAAAACTAGTGGTGCTACATAATGGCACAGACTTTCCCGTAATAGTTTTCTATTTCCTTAGGTCTTCGCTAGCTATTGGAAATTGCCACATACTCTTTCTTGCCAGCTGTCATCTATCACCGCCAAAAGTACATTTTTTTGTCATTTTCTTAATTTTTCGGTTTCCTATTGGTAGAACGGAAACATTAATTTTAGAATATTAAAGAACACAAAAACCTAATCATAAATTGCAATTTTCTTCTAAAAATGATGTGCCGCTTAAGAGAAACGGCGTTTTAGCGCTACTAAAAATGCGAAATTTGAAGCTCATTTTCACAGAAAAGTTCTGAGTTTTCAAATACATTATATGAAGTTACTTGAAGCACTTACACCCACAAATATAATAATATTTACCAATTGCTGGTAATGTGCATTTTAAAGATGTGAGAGATAATTCAAAAAAATTACATTCGTATAACTTTTGAAAAAATTAAGGCATACCTCAAAATAAACCTTACGTCATATCAAAGAGAGTATTTAGCACTATCCAATCGAAAAGTTTGAAGAAATTTTTTCTAGTCACTTACGAGAAAATGGCGTTTGAGCGTTTCTGAAAATACCGAAATATGAGCTACTTTTCACAGAAAACGGTTATGCTTTCGAGACACTTTACTTGACATTATTTAAAGTGCATATACTCGTTAGTATAATAATGTGAAAAATATCCAATAATGCAAATATTAACGACGTGAGAGACAGTCAATTCCATTTTTGCAATTTTTGAAAAAACAAAAGAATACAGCAATATGGCGTTTGTCATCTCATAGTGTACATTTAGCACTATCCCCACTAAAGGTTTAAAGAAAAAATTTGGAGCCGTTTTTGAGAAAATCTTGTTTTTGTATTTTTTTAAATTGCACATATTACAGGCAATATTTCGCGAAAATACTAAAATTTTCCAAAACGTGTACATGACCTTAAAGAATGAACTCACTATGAAGAAAAAATTTTATTTGAAGGAAAAATCTCTATATTCGATTTTGCAGTTCCAGAAAGACGCCGAAAAAATTTGAAACTTTTGCAAATTTCGAAAATTCAGAGTTATCCGCGAAAATCAGACCTATGCCACGGTAATAAATGTATTTTACTCTATTCTTACAAGAAATTTAAAGAAAAAGTTTGGAGCCGTTTTTGAGAAAATTTTGAAAATTTCCGGGGCGCTTTATGTAAAGTTCCCCCAAATTTTACAGAATCTTCTTCAAAATCTCAAAGCTTCGACTAAAGCCAGATCGACAGGAGAATATCCATTTTGGAAGAAACCGTACGTATGGTTTAGGCGCTAGCAGTATTCACAGACGGACGGACGGACGGACGGACGGACGGACGGACGGACGGACGGATGGACGGACAGACGGACGTTTTCCTTTCAATTGGTTTTTTCGGTATTAAGGACCCACAAAAGAGGGTTTCTGGCTACAACACGAGTTAGGGGATTTTTACTTTCCCGTATACGTACGTATACACGGAGTGATATACGTAGTATAGGGAAAGTAATGTAATGCTGCGCGAAAAAATGGCCAATTTTCGGCGGAAAAAAAATTCATTGCCGGGCCGTGATAACGAACCAGTGGTGCTACAGAATGGCACAGACTTTCCCGTATTAGTTTTCTATTTCCTTGGGTCTTCGCTAGCTATTCCGAATTGCCACAAACACTTTCTTGCCAGCTGCCATCTATCACCGTCAAAAGTACATTTTTTGTCATTTTCTTAATTTTTCCGTTTCCTATTGGTAGAATGGGAACATTGATTTTAGAGTATTAAAGAACACAAAAACATACTCATAAATGGCAATTTTCTTTTTAAAAATTATGAACCGTTTAAGAGAAAACGGCTTTTTAGCGCTACTAAAAATGCGAAATTTGAAGCTCATTTTCGCCGAAAATGTTTGAGTTTTGTAAATTGTTTATTTGAAGTTATTTGAAGCACTTACAGTCACAAATATAATAATGTTTACAAATTGCTCGTCATGTTCATATTAATGATGTGAAACATCTTTCAAAAAAATTATAAATATGTAATTTTTGAAAAAACAAAAAAATAACTCAAAATAAACTTTACGCTATACAAAAGAGTGTAATTGAAACTATCCGTTGTGAAAGTTTCAAGAAAACATTGCAGCCATATACGAGAAAATGACGTTTGAGCATTTCTGAAAATGCCGAAATTTGAGCTACTTTTCACAGAAAACGGTAGTGTTTTCGAGAAACTTTACTTGACATTATTTAAAACATATATATTCGTAAATATAATAATGTAAAAAATCGCCGATAATGTGAATATTAACGACGTGAGAGACAAGTAAAAAAATTTACATTTTTGTAATTTTGGAGAAAAGCAACCTATAGACCAATATGGCTTTTATATTATCTGATAGAGTACATTTACTACTATCCCTACATAAAGTTTAAAGAAAAAAAATTGGGGCCGTTTTTGAGAAAATCTTGTTTTTGTATTTTTTTGAAATTGCACATATTGCACGCAATATTCCACGAAAACTACTAAAATTTTGAAAAAAATTCACGTGACCTTTATGAAAGAACTCAATATGCAGAACAAGTTTTATTTAAAGAAAACATCTCTATCTTCAATTTTGTAGTTGGAGATAAACGCCGAAAAAAATTCAAACTTTCACAATTTTCGAAAATTCAGAGTTATCCGTGAAAATCGGACCTATTGCCATGTTAATAAGTGTATTTTACTCTATTCATACAAGAAATTTAAAGAAAAAATTTGGAGCCGTTTTCGAGAAAATTTTGATAATCCCCGGAGGGCTTCATGTAAAGTACCCCCAAGTTTTGAAGAATCTTTTTCAAAATCTCAAAGCTTTGACTAGAATCAGATCGACCAGGGAATATCCGTTTTGGGAAAATCGTACGTATGATTTAGGCGCTAGCAGTGTTCACAGACGGACAGACAAGCCCTCTGGGGATTATCAAAATTTTCTCGAAAACGGCTCCAAATTTTTTCTTTAAATTTCTTCTTTAAATTTACACTATCGGCAAATTTTTCTCATCATTATATTTATGTGTACATGTGCATTAAATAACGTCAAGTAAAGGTTATCAAAAACACAACCGTTTTCTGTGAAAACTAGCTCAAGTTTCCGCATATTTAGAAACGCTCAAACGCCATTTTCTCATAAATGGCTAGAAATTTTTTCTTCAAACTTTTCGAACGGATAGTTGTAGCTACATTCTTTAATATGACGTTAAGTTTATTTTGAGGATTTTTTTTGTTTTTCAAAACTTACACCTAAGTAATTTTTTTGAAGGATCTCTCACATCTTTCATATGCACATTACCAGCAATTTGTAAACATTATTATTATAATTGTGAGTGTATGTGCTTCAAATAACTTCAAATAAAGTATTTTCAAAACTCAAAACTTTTCTGTAAATAAGAGCTTCAAATTTTGCATTTTTAGTAGCGCTAAAACGCAATTTTCTTTAAAAGGGCACATAATTTTTAAAAGAAAATTGCCATTTAGGGCTAGGTTTTTGTGTTCTTTAATATTCTAAAATTTATATTTTCGTTCTAGTGATAGGAAACCGAAAAAAATAGGAAAATGACAAAAAAATGTACTTTTGGCGGTGATAGATGCTAGTTGGCAAGAAAGAGTATGTGGCAATTCGGAATAGCTAGTGAAGACCCAAGGAAATAGAAAACTAATACCGGAAAGTCTGTGCCATTCTGTAGCACCACCAGTTTAACCAATAATTACCAAGAAACCAATATCTTGACTACTAACCAGTTTCTTGACTACACAAAACAGAACCAGTGCCTTCTGAAAGCTGAATGAAAAATCCATCGTCTCCGTTGGCAGCTTAAATCCCGAGATGATATAGAATCTAAATGAGCACAAAAACCAGCACCAACCAACCCGGGCTAGAGGATCGGTGGGTGTGTCTGCGGAAACCGAGGAGGAGGGCGCGGCGTCCGTGGAGTGGGAGGTCGCGTGAACGGCGTCGCTGTTTAACGTGGTTTCGTACAAGATAAGGTACAAATGTAGAAAAGACATGTATTCCACCATTCTCAAAAATTCAAAAATTCAATATTTAGAAACGTTCTATCAGTATTTTGTTATTTGACACAAATAAAAAGTGATAATTAATAATTATTTTGTTAGATTTTAATGATAAACTTCCCTAAACAAATGATTCTCAAGAGATAGTAACGTATATTATCTTAATTTATGTTTATAAAAATATTCTGGTTTGATTTTTCCACATTTGAATGGAAAAGAAAACAAACTAATTAATAGCTTTTCTCAAATAAGCAAATGTACGTCTCCTCATTACTCTAAAACCACATACATTCAAACGATGTCGTATCTCATCAAAAGTTCACACGGAGAAACAAGTGAAGCTCCACACTTAGAAGGAAAAGGAGTCGCTTAGGTACATTAGACAATTAGAGGCAATACTTTTTTTAATGAATTCAGTATAAGAAAATATCAGGTCAGGTAAGAAAAAAGATTAATATTTTTTAGAAATATTAAAAAAAGTGAGACAATTTTTTTCATTCATTATTAATTACTAATTTACGTTTGAAAAAACAGCGTGAAAAAGTTCACATTACTCTTGTCAAACAAATTCTGTCTAAAAAAGATTATCAAAAATAGAAAACCTTTTATTAAATAACGTATGTTTACGTGTCTTTCTGTAAAAGTTCTGATGCTCCTTGCTATTATACATTCTGCATGCTCAATGAAGGAGCCAAATGATATTGAGCTACATAGTCAATTGGCTGCAAACTCCAACATCGATTGTGTATATACGAAGGTAGCACGGAGTGTAACGTATAAAAATCACGACCACCCAACACGTGCTAGAGGTTCGGTGGCTCTCTCTGGGGAAACCGAGGAGGAGGGTGAGGCGTCGGTAAAGTCATTGTATTTTAGCAAGATAACGATAGGAATTAACGTAGATGTTTCCAAAAAACAAAGTATGATATCCGATCATCCAGATCAACTAAGGAAGGAAAGCAGTCAAACAGCTTTTCAGATACTTGACAGTGCACCTTTGGACCAGGAAAGAAGCGATGACTATTCCGCTTGGCCGTGGGAGGAGGCGTGGACGGCGCGTCTGTTGTGGGAGGGGCGCGTGCCCGAGTTGGGCGCCCACGCCGCGCTGCTGCTGGCGGCGCCGCCGCGCCCCGCGCTGGCCGAGCAGCGCCGCCTGCTGCGCCTGCAGCGCCTGCTGCACGCCAGAGGCCTGCGCGCGGCGGCGGGCGGCGCGGCGGCGTGGCAGCGTCTGCGCAGCCAAGCCAACAGCCCGCGGCCGGCGGCGCTGCTGCCCGCGGGCGCGGCGGGCGCGCGCCTTCTCCGCCAGCTGCAGCCTTCTCCTTGTGCGATGGTGCTGGCGTTGGCGCGTGGCGCCAGCCGCCGCCTGCTGGCGCGCGCGCCGCTGCGCTTCGACAGCGCGCTGCTGCTGGCGCAGTGGCGTGTTGGTGGGCGGGGCGTGGAGGTGCGGCTGGCCGAGGCGTGGCGCGCGGGCGCAGGCCGGCCGCTGGAGCTGCGGCCGCTGGGCGCGTGGTGGCCGGGCGGGGGCGGGGGCGGGGGCGTGCGCCCGCCGCCTGCGCCGCCCTCGCGCCGCCTGCGCTCAAGGGCAGACCTCAGGGGCGTCACCTTCAGGGCCGTCTCTGGATACGTAAGTTTCTAGGGTAGAAAATTTACTACTTATATATTTATAACTATTTACGGATTATTAAATTTATAACTATTACGGATTCTTCTTTTCAGTTCCTATACTCGCCAAAGGAAGCGGCCAATGAAGAGTTATTTTACACGCGGATATACGATGAGATTTGGAGCATAATGGAAACTTTTAACAATTTCACGTAATGAAAAATCCTACATTTTAAGTAATACTTTCATTATTTGCATTTTATTATTTGAAGGAAAATTTAAGTTTTCACATATCTTTTATTGGGATTCCTGTATTGCTGCAAAAAATCCCATGTTGAGAATTTCACGAAAGTATTCCGCCATGGATCCCCAATGCAAATGTAGCGTTTTTTTAAAATGTTTCTATTCATTCTCTCTCTGAACAATTCAATCTTCAAAGAGTCCTATAAATCAATTGAACAATGAAAAATCATTTAATTATTATATTAAAAATTCTTGATATTTTGATTAATCGCAATTCAGCCTAATACATTTTGAATTATGCTTTGGTGAACGTGTTAAGAGAGCGCCGCGCCGCAAGCACAAATCTTTGTTCTGTACGTTTCAAGATATTATTTTATTTTTTAACGGTTCCCTATACGACGTCTCATTGACAGTTAGGAAATTGTCTCAAATGTGCTCCAAGTTTTTTAAAATGAATTTTCTTTCTTGTATCATACTAAGGTTGCATCAAAGATCATCCAAATTCAGCAGACCTTTTGAAAACTGTAAAGTTCAAACTGTTTTCGGTGTCTTTTTACAACTACAATATTTAAGATATATTTTTACTTCATGAAATTAGTTGTTCAAAGAGAGACCTTGAAAAACGTTAATCGCAAAATTGTTAGGAAATATGAGAAGTCTTTGCATAATATTTTTCGTGATACATGAGAAATTTTTAAACAATTTTTTCTCAAAAAAGACTCCAAATTTTTCTCATTCTTTTCCTGGGATAGGCCATTAAAATGGCATTTAAAAATGGCAGAGGTCCTATTTTCGGTGATCTCTCTGTAATTTCGAACATTGTAAAACCATAACAGTGCAAAAGTACAATATTGATGAACGAGATTTACTTAATGAAATTTGATTCACAAACTGAATAATCAAATGAGGTTATCTACATTTTAAATTTCTTTCCCTAACTTATGCAACAAGAGAAAATAATGAAATCATGACCTGTAAAACGACGAATATTCGACACAAAATCTCGTATGGCCAGACCCTGGCAACTGAAACGTTATTAGACGTTGTTTATACATGTATAGTAAATTACTTCATCTAAAATGTTGTGTTGTCAGATTCCATTTTTTGTGGATCCTTGATAAGAAAAATCGATTGACGGGAATAGTCTATCTTTCTGTCTCTCGATATGGCTGCCTATCTGTGACAAAGATAGCGCCTAACCTTTCCACCGATCTTCTCCAACATTGGTATTGCTCAATAGATCTGACTATTTTGGCCGTCCCCTGAATTTGAAACAGATATGTAATTTTGAAGAGTACAATAAGTCCTCGAGATATCTTCAAAATTTAGAAAAAAAGTCTAACTATTTTGATTAAATCATGTTGCCTAATAACGTAAAGGACGCTTAAGACAATGGTGAGGGTCTTATTGTCTTTAAAACCTCTGATTTTTCGAAAATTGCTTAAGGTCGCCTTTTTCGGCGACTTCCCACAATTAAAGTTTTAACTAGTGAAGCTGCAAGATGACAAAGATTTTTTCGTATTAGTTTTCTAATTTCTTTGTCTGGGCCAGCTTTCCTTACCCCATTTTCATGTTAGTTATCACCCAAACTACTTTTTTTTTTATTTTCTCAATTTTCGGTTTCCTGATAGTAGAGCCGAGATATGACTTTAAGAAAGTTAGAGATGAGTAATATGTCGTCCTATGTAAAAATGTACGTTCAAAAGTTTGGAGCTGTTTTTATGTGTTGTAAGCATTACTGTAAATGCGAAAGTGGAACGTATTTTATACAGACTTTTGATTTTTTGAGAAACTTCCCCGTCGAGGTGTGTTGGTCCACGTCCTGACACGGGGGATGCAGAGAAGGCTCTCAAGGGTTCCCTTTTCCCTTTTTTCATCGTCTTTCTTCCCATTTCATGTCACGTATATTGTTTTCACTCCTTTTTCGTCCTCGCTGGCCTTGTCTCTACGCTGAACGCCCACCCATGTGTTTGCCGTGCATGGCGACCCGTGTCGTAGGGAATGCGTGTCCTGGCAGTTGAGGGACCTGTTTGTTTCCTAACTAGTTCTGGTGCTACTTTCTGCCTTGCACTAAGGGATGCGTTGTTAACATATTTTGAGGAACATTTCACGTAGGTTTCAATACACTTGCTTTGGTTTCGGACTCTCTTAGACGGGCGGTCGGGAGCTAACCCACTCTCGGTTAACCGGCTCGGACTAGGTCTTGTACTGGACTCAAGGGTGAGCAGGAGGATCCACGGCGGTGCAGCGTTGTAACATCCCGCCACTACATCTCCGTAGCAACCCTGGCACTCCGATGGAGCGTCCCTTTGTTGGGCTCGGTGGTGAGTGGGGACCACGGGGATGAATCTGAGATGGAGGGATAAGGATACTAAACCTTTTCCCCCGCACTCTTCCGCAAGGAAGAGGAGATGTACAGAAAGAACGATTCGTTTGAATAGTTTTTTTCTAGAGATGAAAATCGGCCGAAGGAACCTCGTTTCCTCCTCATGGAATGTGTCGGGGAAGGTAAAACGTTTAACCCGCCGGTACTCGCGCATATTTTTGTTAGATTTTATCTAAGAATTGTTTATGTTGTATTTATTGTTTTATTACGAATCAAATGTTTACATTAATATTCCCAGAGTTTTGTTATTGATTTCTATAACTTGTATAAATGAAATAATGCGTAGATATGATAAGCAGGCTCATAATTGTTCCTTATAATAAGCACTCCAATCAAAATCACAGTCATGAAGTGAAGTGTTATATAAAGAAAAAATTATTTAAGGAAGGTAATCATAGATTACAATTAATAAAATAATATATTTTTACAACATTGAAACATACAGGAACGTTTAGGAACTAAAAGAAGCTTCCTCAGAACTACACTCATTGCGAACAAAAAGGCTTTCTTGTGGGATCTTTTTTGAGGGGTTGGAGCAAATATAACAATTCTATGTGAACCTGGTTTGCCTCTTTGGACAAAAAGCGCATTTTTTCTCTTTGCTGCTGCCCGTCATGTCATTACTCTAAAAGAAAAAAAAACTAACGCAAACTACAGCGAAGGGATGGCGGACGATATTCTTACTGAATGAATGTTGCTTTTGATTTAAGGTATAAAAAACAAGATCAAGGGGAGACACTAAGCTTTTCTGATCTTCACGCACGCATTAAAGACCAAAAACCAGCGTATAACTGACAAAAGAATGAATGTGATAATCATATCGAAATATAAAGCGGTTGCTCGCGCGTGAGAAAATATCTAACATGACGCGCAGCGCTATTCAGCACCTTCTCATATTGTTTTCCTTAGCAGAACTGATAAGAACGATGAACGGATGCAGAGTTGAATCATACAGTAAGGCATTGCTCAAGCGTTATCTCCGTGCGTTGAAAGATGTCAATGTTATTGAAACAAATCCAGAAATGTTAGAATTTTTCTAGCAGCGCGAGTAACGGCGGGTTAAAAGTATAAGTACTGTCCGTCTGGCGCGAGCCGTAGAGGAATCATACGGGAAGCTCCAAGCGGTCGTGCGACAAAGCAATAGAACGATTCTTTTTGAAGCGCGTACCGACGAGCAAATCAGTAAAATTCAAAATACCAAGCAGATTGCCGGCCTCCAGGTAGTAGTCACGGTCTATTCTACCTTGAACCTGTGCAGAGGCGTAGTATACCACGAGTACTTGCTTTGGAAACTCAAGAAGATCTCATTAACTTTTTCAAGAGCCATGGTGTGACTGAGATATACAGGATCAGAAAGAAGGAGCAGGGGAACGTGATCCCTACTTCGACCCTGATCCTTACCTTTGACTGACCATCCCTCCCGGAAAGGATTATTAGAGGATTATGCAACCTCCGTGTGCGACGGTATGTACCGAACCCTTTGCGCTGTTTCAAGTGCCAACGGTTTGGGCATACCCAGCAAAGTTGCATGTCTGTAAGCCCAGTTCGCAGGAAGTGCGGATCATCAGTGCACGACCCACAACCGTGCGACAAACCACCGCTCTGTGTCAATTGTGAAGGCAATCACCCAGCCAACTTTAACCAGTGCCGCATCTTTCTCCGAGAAAGAGAAATCCAAAAGATAAGAGTGACCGAAAAGGTTTCCTTCCCTGAGGCCAAAAGTAGATACCAAACCAGAAACACGGTAGACCTGTCACGATCCTTCTCCAGTGCCCTAAAACCTAAGTTCCTGGGGGTAATAGTAAGTTGTCAAACTTAGTGTACCCCATCTGTAGTAGCACACTTCAGTTGTCAGGTGTCGCCGATAGATTTCCCTGAAGATCCGGCGTGTATCCAAGGTGGGAAAGTGATCATACCCACGAAGTTTAAAAAACCTCCCCCAAAACTCTACCAGCCATCGATGACTTCCACTGAGGACCTTATGGAAATCGACCCTCAGCAGATATCGCCTCCTAACAAAAACACATCAGAGTCCCGTCCACCTCTTACTGCTTTCGAGACTCACACCGGACTACCCTCCAGCTCCTGTACATCTCGGTCACCTGTGGCAAAAAAGGGAAATCCCCCCGACACAGGCGACTATATCCAGCAGCAGTCAGAATGACTCCGGTGTTGACGAGGAACTCTACGAGAGTTCCTCTACAACCCTTCAGAAGGTGAGAAAGGAAAAAGCAACCAAAGAAATATTTCCTTTTGATAGATCTCTCATGGAACTTAAACGGCTTTCGCACCCACTCAGAAGAATTAAGATTATAATTTCTCGCCGTAGACCATCTACAGTCTGCCTTCAGGAAACCCATCTTCTTCCTCATCATCCCTTGTGTCTTTGCGATTTTATCATCTATCGGTTCGATCAACATGACTGACATCGTGCTCAGGGCGGTGTCGCGGTACTTATCCGCGACTCCCTGTTCTCTGGGCAACATAACGTTCGAACCGACCTTCAAACTGTATGCGTTGGGGTACACCTACCGTTCTTTTCGTTAACGGTGTGGAAGATATACATTTCTCCTGGCCAAATCGTGTTATAAGAGGAACTTGAAAATGTGTTTTCTTAGTTGCCCGCCCTTAGTTCTGAATGCGGGGGACTTTAATGCCCACTATCCTCTCTGGGGTGGCACGAGGACCTGCCCGAGAGGTTCTATTCTCGAAAATATTATTGACCAGCAGAACTCAATTCTTCTCAATTCCGAGAATCATACTTATTTCTCTATGGCCTGAAACATCTCGTCAATCGACCTGACGCTCTGCACCGTAGAGTAGACTGTTCTCGATGACTTACTTGGGAGTGACATTTTTCCTACTCTGATCCACTTTTATATCCCTAATTTAGATGTTATTTCGCTGGCTAATCCATCGAGCTGACTGGAATACATTTAGCGAGAAAATTATGTCAGATA
This sequence comes from Acheta domesticus, assembly GCA_031308135.1. Lineage (NCBI taxonomy): Eukaryota > Metazoa > Arthropoda > Insecta > Orthoptera > Gryllidae > Acheta > Acheta domesticus. Next base: position 22,388,325 of record JAHLJT010009436.1, on the reverse strand, counting down.
ATTGTTCAAATAATATCGATGCCTTGGTGGCCCAATTCACCAACGCCCTTCTTCGCGCAGCCACCATTGCAATCTCGACGTCTACGTGTCGGCCACGACGTGTCTCTGGGCCTTGATGGAATGCTGACTGTGCTACCGCGGTGCGTGACCTAAAGCGAGCACTGGCGAGGCTCAATAGGTTCCCCGCCACTTCAGACCTGATTGATTACAAAAGAAAGCGGGCCAGAGCTAGATTAGTAATACGGGAAAGTAAGAACGCTTCCTAGATTTCCTATATTTATTTTCTTTCTTGTCATACGGCAAAAGATACGACAGATAGGAGGAAGATTTTCCCCACCATCTGTCCCAGAACTTTTAATCAATGGAAATCTCATTATTTCTTCTGAAGGAGTAGTTGAAGAATCGGCCTGTTACTATGAAAATACCTCCAATTCCTTACACTACTCCCCTAGCTTCTTGAAAACGAAGAGTAGAATGGATAAATGCAGATTGGACTTTTGAACTTGCCTTGGGAGAAGATTATAACGCCCCTTTCTCCATGGATGAATTTTCCTCTGCCATCGCCAGTGGAAACGATTCTGCTCCAGGACCAGACCAGATACACAACCAAATGTTGAAACACGTACCGGAAGAGGCATGTATTTTTCTCCGTGACTTCAACAAGATTTGGATGGAACATACCTTCCCTAGGACCTGGCGCGAAGCGATTATTATTCCAATTCCCAAAGAAGGAAAGGACAGGACAAAACCGTCAATCTCGCTCACAAGCTGTGTGTGTAAGCTTCTAGAGCGAATGGTGAACACACTCTGGTCTGTTTCCTGGAACAGAGAAACCTCCTTCACCCATCCAATGTGGTTTCAGGAAGAACAGGTCAACCATGTACCACCTTGTCACCCTTACCACACAGATCTCCACTGCTTTCGTGCTACGGCAACACCTGGTAGCAATTTTCTTCGATATAGAGAAAGTATGTGATACTACCAGGAGGTACGGCATTCTTCGCACCATACACTCTTGGGGTCTTAAAGGAAGACTCACCCTTTTTTAGTAGCATTTCTTTCGACACGATACTGCCGCTCCGCCTTGACAGGTTATCCACCAATCACCATCTAGAAAACGGGGTCTCTCAGGGATCAATTCTGTCACTTTGTTTTCTAGGGCTATCAATAGTATAGTGTCGATAATCAGCCGGTGATAGTTTCTCTTTTCGTTGACGGCTTTTCCATTTCCTGCTGCTCAGAGAGTATGTAAGTGATAGAGAGGCAGTTACAACTTTTCCTCAACAAATTGCAGGAATGGAGCGATGCAACAGGTTTGAAGTTCCCCACCTCAAAAAACCACTGTATGCGCTTCTGCAGGATTTATCATCTCCATAACCGTTCCCGATCTTTTTCTTGGGAGCCACCTTCTTCCCTTTGTGGAGTCTGCAACTTTCCTTGGGCTTACTTCCGATAAGGATCTAACTTGGCGAAATCACATCTGTGAACTGAAAAGACGATGAGTGTCACCTCTGAACCTCCTCCGCACCCTTACAGACAGCTCTTGGGGAGCACACCACGAGTGTCTCTTGCGTTTGTATAGGACACTCATTCGCTCTATTTTAGAGAGATGGATGCATCGTATATGGGTCAACGTCTCCATCAACACTCCGGTCAGTAAATACCATTCACAATGCCGATTTAAGAATTAGTACAGGCGCCCCAGCGTTGCACGAAATTTGTTGCCAACCGACGAAGACATGACCTGGGAAACTCGCTACGGATGGTGCTCGGGAATAACGATTCTGCGTTCTGAAACGTTTTTTGTTTTTTGAGAAAAAGCGGAGTATATATTCTTATTTGAAAGATAAGAACAAAGTTTTATTTTACGCGCTCTTTTTTATGTTTTTCTTCTGCAAAATGTACTTGTATACTTGGTGGAGAATTGAAGCCCTTTTTTAGGCTATGTACATGTTTTTAATCAGCAGGTAAGTTGCATCTGCAACACTTACTAAATCCATTTTTACAATACAAGGGCGCAAATTACCACAGTAGTTGAAGGGCCCTTTAAACCATATTCAATCAATCAATCTATCTAGAAACTTCATTGGAAGCCATTTGAAGCATTTCCTATCACAAATGCACGTATACAATTAGCTGGAAATGTGTATGTTAACGGCCTAAGAGATATTAAAAAATACATTTGCGTAAATTTTGAAAAACAGAAGAATAAAGAAAAATTACTTTTGTGTCATCTTAAACAGTGTTTAACACTACCCGTACAAAATGTTTATAGAAAAATGTGGAGACGTTTTTGAAAATGGCGTCTAACTGTTACTTAAAATGCAAATATTTGAACTCAGTTGCTTAGAAAATTGCTGGGTCTTGCAGATACTGTATTAGACATTCAACACATTCATAACTCGACCAAGCGAAGAATGAAGGTTGCGATTGCGGTGCGTCGTGGAACTACCAGTGAAAACACGGGTCTGTACAGTCAGTTCAGCTAACAAAAGTCGCCAGAAGTTCAGAGACTGCTCCTACGGAATCACCATGGCCTCCTTCATAGAGGTTGTGAATCAGCTGATAAAATATAACTTCAGAGACACATTATGCGAGATTTGCACTGACCGTTTTATTTTTGTCCCTTTAAGTTGCTTTCTTTACTTTTCACCGTGTTAGTACAAGACTATTATAAAACGTTTTGTTTACATTGAATGTTTAATACTTATTCATTGAATTTAAACATATTGTATTCTCTTTCATTCATCTTTTTTTCCATAGGCTTTAGACGGTTCGTTAGGTATGCAATAAAGTACCAAAACATTAATTTTACTGTCATAAATATCTATATTACGCTTCATTATGGTGGTAGTTACTCCTTACATAAAAAAGAATTTTATTTGGAATATATTCTGAGAAACTACTTAAATTAAAATAAACGATTTATATGAATATTACCGCTCATCGAAAGAATTAGTTCCAAAATTTTGAATCGTTTTGCAGAGAAAAGTATACTTTTATTTCTTCCAATATGAGGTGCAGACATGCCCAAATATAGTTAAAATATTAATTGGGAATATATTAGATTTGCAACGAAATAAATCGCGCTTTCTTTTGAAATAGTTTGGCACGGTACCATTTTAATTTTGAATTGAGTATCCTTTTATCTCCGTCTCTGTCGTTCCAGTTGTAAACACAGACAGTGGCGCGCTCCTGTAAACATCATTCTCAAGTTGGTCGAGCTATACTCTTGTAAATGCGTTATACGCTTGTATATACAATAATGTAAAAATATAATACAAATCGGTTCTACTGTAAATATTAACGACGTAAGAAAGATGATGAAAAATTACATTTCTGTAAATGAAAAAGAAAAGAATACTCAAAAACTACGTTTGTTATTTTATGCAGTAAATTTAGCACTATCCAAAAGTGTAAAGAAAACATTTGGAGCCGCATTTGAAAAATAATTCTTGTTTCTGATATTTTTTAATATGTCACATTGTTCGCACATAGGCTGCCAAATTAATTCAAATTTGGTGCTGTTCGTGGAATTCAATTATTTATAACAGTTCTTTGTCACTAATTCACACATATTTCAAACACTGTGTCTTCGATTTAGTTTCATTTTTCCCAGAAAAACGCGGATTGAATCTCCAATGTGAGCGGGAAATTATTCCTGCCTATGATCTTTGGAATTCTGTATTACTTTGAACTGGTAAGGGGTTGCGTTTAAGACGCTAAAAAAGCATTGTTTGAAAATTCAGTGCTACAGCAGGGGGTTTTCAGTCGGTTTGATCAGAACCGCAGGTAGTAAACGCGTGTGTATCGAGTGACGCGAAGGTTGTATGGTTGATATTCACATTAACGGCGATTTGTTCACTGCTTTTACGACATGTGCCTCAAATAATGTCATAGATTTTCTCAAAAACGGCTCCAAATTTTTCTCAAACTTTTCGTACGTGTAGTGCTAGTTGCACTGTTTGAGATGGCTGAAAATTAATTTTGCTGTAACCTTTTGTTGTTGCTTTTTAAATTATGTAAATATATTTATTTATACCTCTCACTCAGTTAATATAAACATTTCCAGTGATTTGTTTACATTTTTGCATTTTGTAGTTCATCAAATTACTTCCAATAAAGATTTTCGGTAACTCAGAAGATTTCTGTGAAAAAGAGTTTCAAATTTCGCGTCTAGAGTAACGCATTCTTTATAGGACGAGGTTTTACTCTTCTATAACATTTGGAAGAAATATTTAGGTTATAAAAATGGAAAATTGAGAAAATTTCAAAAAGATGTATTTGGAGCAGTTGTAAATTGCAGCTGACAAAAAACGTATGTGGCAAGGCAGAAAAGCTAGCCCTGCCAAATAAATTATAAAGCTAACTAGCACGAGTACGTCTGTGCCATTCTTCAGCAACACTAGTTGGTTTATAAGACCAGATTAATCAAAGGTAATATAAAAACTAACTGGCTTTCTTATAATTTTTAAAAGGGCGTCTGTAAAAGTATTCTAACATTTTTGTGCAGAACTGTTTGGCTGTCCCGAAATTTCTCAGATTTTGGAACACTGCGTGAAGATGGAACTTGGCAAGGGATAATGAAGGCATTGAAACAACGAGATACTGATGCTGCAGTTTGTGATATGACCATAACACTCCGACGACTTGTTGATGCTGATTTCACTGACACCATCTGCGATCAAAAGTAAAACATTTGCATTTCCTGACATTTTTGGCTGATGGAGTAATTTCATATTCTTCAAAATAACTATTTAAGTATATTCGTTTACAGTCTTAATAATAATAAAGTTAATGACATAACTTTCTCTTCTTACGAAGTATTCGTAAGGCGAGAAATTAAAAATTTATATATATATATATATATAAAATATAAATATATATAAATATATATAAAATAATATATGGGTCATTCCATATTAAATCAACACAGTCATTTTACATCACCATCTCAGATTCAAATGAAATTTGACATATAGGTAGTATGCATGGAGAATAAGAAAACTACAAATTTTGAGTAAAATATGTCCACCCGTTTCTGAAATACAGCCATGTAAAATTTTGCAAAATTGGCTTCTCGAAAATGTTTAAATTAATGTAGAACCTCACCAAATCAAGATAGAGAGCAGAAACGGGTGTCATTTTTCAGCTTTCTTTATGGCCTTTTATATGATATACAACTCAATAGGGGTTGCGTTCAAAAAAATTTTCAAATTTGAATTTAAAATTTTGATTTTGAGTTTTTTTCAAAATGCTCATCTTCAAAAAAATTGCAAAAATTCTATAATAATCCTTGTATATATCCAAACAGATGGTGCAAGTTTAAAAATGGGACTGCAATGGGTTCATATGGTAATCTTTATTTAAAATGCACAAAATTTACTTACTCTAGATTTTTCTGATTTAAAATGCATTTTATTTCAAATTATAAGACCTAATATTAACAAAGTTTTTGTTGGTGAGTGTATCGTGTTTTATTGTTATTGTTATTATTAATATTATTTTTATTATTATTATTATTATTATTATTATTATTATTATTATTTTTATTAGATCGCGGAACTTCATGCAATTGCAAATGTTTTGACTGTGCATATCGAAAGGAAATGTATATAACTTTATCTATCACCAAAAATAAAACAAATCTACCCTATTTTTATTTTGCTTGTTTGCAATTTTTAGTTAAAATGCGTATTTTAATGTATGCGGTATATTTTAGTGCATGTATTCCAGGTTTTTGTGGAGACGAGGATCGAAGTCAGATCTTTTCGGGTATTTCTCTTTCAACTTAGAAGTGGCTTTCTTCTGACAACGCGGCTAGGAAAATGGAACTTCCTTAGTACCCTTCGCACGGTTTCGGGATTTAGTTTCTTGCCAATTCCAATTTATAACTGTGGAGTAACTTTTGGTGCATTAATACGAGGGTCCTTCTTTATTATTTTCACAACAAGATTCTCTTCTGGATCAGAAAGTCTTCGGACGTTCTCCACCGGGTTGCAGTTCAATCGCCTATTCATTGATGGAGCATGAGATTGTCACTCACTCACTCATTTTTTCATTAATGGCATTTTGCAAAATTTTGGGCATCATTGACCCTTTGCATGATGGTAAATAACCAGCTGACGCTGCTCAAAGTTGGTGTTCATACCTCAACGATTCATTTTGCTTAAATGTTTAGTTTCCCACGTATCTGGTTCATCAACTGAAAGGTGACCATGGTTTGTTTTATTTTTGGTGATAGGTAAAGTTATATACATTTCCTTTCGATATGCACAGTCAGTAAAAATATGCAATTGCATGACATTCCGCGGTATAAAATAATAATAATAAGAAGAAGAAGAAGAAGAAGAAGAAAATTCATAACAATAAAACACAACACACTCGCCAATAAAAACACTAAATTAATAATTTGTATATATTAGGTCTTATAATTTGAAATAAAATGCATTTTAAATCAGTAAAATCTAGAGTAAGTAAATATTGTGCATTTTAAATAAAGATTACCATATGAACCCATTGCAGTCCCATTTTTAAACTTGCACCATCTGTTTGGATATATACAAGGATTATTGTAGAATTTTTTCAATTTTTTTGAAGATGAGCATTTTGAAAAAACTCAAAATCAAAATTTTAAATTCAAATTTGAAAATTTTTTTGAACGCAACCCCTATTGAGTTGTATATCATATAAAAGGCCATAAAGAAAGCTGAAAAATGACACCCGTTTCAGCTCTCTATCTTAATTTGGTGAGGTTCTACATCAATTTAAAAATTTTCGGGAAGCCAATTTTGCAAAATTTTACATGGCTGTATTTCAGAAACGGGTGGACATATTTTACTCAAATTTGTAGTTTTCTTATTCTCCATGCATACTACCTATGTGTCAAATTTCATCTCAATCTAAAATGGTGAGGTAAAATTTTAATTAAAACTGTGTTGATTTAATATGGAATGACCCATATATAAATATAATAAATATATATAAAAAATTTATAATATATATATATATCATAAATATCGCCCTTAAAACTACTCATTCTGTCGGTGATTACTTTGGGTAGGATCGGTGCCTTCATGGGCCTGCCCGCGCGCCGTTCTCTGCAGTGGACGGACTTCTTCACGCCGTTCAGCGCACTCCTGTGGGCAGCCGCTGTTGGTGCAGCCGTGTGCCTGGCGCTGTCCCTAGCCTTCGTGGTGCGGGTGGATGGGCAGAGGAGCGTCACGCCCAGAGACGCCTGGCTCTTCGTGTCCGCTGCCTTCTGCCAGCAAGGTATGACGATCGGAAAGCGAATTATCACCTAACCGATTATTTGATTTCAGATGTTTTTATACTCAGAGCAGCCTCTACCGGGTGCGCAATGACCGCAGTTGGTGATGATGGGGAAGAAAACTTCTGGCGGAGCGGGTTTAAAGTGAGTTGAATATAAGTTGATTGTGAACCAAGATTCTCGTGCCCTCAGGCAAACTGCGCCAGTTCCGCGATCTGGGTGCGTGCTCAGTGTACGCATTGATTTGGTGTCGATCGTGAAGAAAACTGCTGGCCGGAGCGTGTTAAAACACAGTATACGCATTATACAGTAGCGCCGCTCAGCCTGATGTTTTTGCTAGTAAGAGATGCGCGCGCCTACAGCTAGCGAACCTGGAGAAGAGCAAATGAAACTACGGATAGCTGCTACAGAAGTACAAGGATATGTTTGTGAAATTGCGTTTATTAAGAACTAGTTAAAAACTTAAAAGATTATTCGTACTATTCATTGATTTTGTTGTTTTATATTTCTTAGATTTCAAGGGAAAATCATTAAATAGTACGTAAAATTACATCGAACCAACGTTTTAACCTTACATTTGAAAAGTATTCGAACATACAAGTATTTGATATGCACCAACTTAATTTTTATACTTTTCCAGTTAACACATTGATAATAATGCATTTATCGAAAGGATCCGCACAGAAAACATTTGATACTATTAACAAATTCTAGTGCAAGCCACGCGATGCTTTCCTGAGAGAATATTACTCGATTGTTTCACCGTTTACGTGGAGGAACGAGATAATGCTCAGCGCAGGAGACACCGCCGCCTGCAGTTTCGTAGAGGCCGGTTTGAATTTCGTGACCGGAAGTGATTTTTAAACTCAATTTTCTTAAAGACAATTTTTTTTCGGAAAAACTGGACCTGCCATTCTTTATGACGTGCAACACCATATTTGGAGTATTTTTTTGTAACGGGAGTTTCTGGACATCCCTATATCACCTTCTGGACACTCTATATATCTTCGACACTGTAACGTTGTGGGTAGGGATGTATACCACATAGGAACAGATATGAGAGGACATTATACAAATTATTTTCATAAATATCTACTATATTTACAAGTCCTCATTCTGAGGCGTTTGTCGGAGCTACCTAACTTCAGCCCCCTCTCTACACGCGGCTTGCGGCTGCACAAGGCATCTGATGTGTCTCGCCAGATACACTATCTGCCCTTCAGTGGTAGAGATCCACTTAGCAATGCACGAACTCCTGCACACAGCACTCCGCGCCAGCGTCGGAGGACAAAATTGTGCAGACTATCTGAACCACGAGCACACTCGAACCAAACCAAGAACATGATCAATACACATTGTACACTAATTGTTTACCACAAACACGAATTAATTGCCATTGCCGTTTATGGAAAAATAATTGTTAAAAACTGAAGCATATTCAACCATGCCAGATATTCAAATACGTTTGTAGAGAGAACTAACGAGCACAATCGAACCAAACCAAGAACATAATTAATACACATTACATACTATTTTTTTAAAAATAAACACAAATTAATTGCCGTTGCTGTTTATGAGAAAAAAATTGTTAAAAACTGAAACATTCTCGTCAAGCCAGCTCACACCCGTTTTCGTACTGAAGATACGTGGCAATTAATTCGAAATTGTGGCAATTAATTGGCAATTAATTAGCAATAAATTATCTGAGTTTCCGTAGACCTGAGACCCGAATTTCACTGATGTGTGTGCTGGCGTCGCGTCAAGCCAGCTCACACCCGTTTTCATCCTGAAGATGCGTGGCAATTAATTCGAAATTGTGTCAATTAATTACCAAAAATTATCTGAGTGTTTCCGTGGGTCTGCGACCCGAATTTCACTGATGTACGTGCTGGCGTCGCGTCAAGCCAGCTCACACCCGTTTTCACCCTGAAGATGCGTGGCAATTAATTCGAAATTGTGGCAATTAATTGGCAATTAATTAGCAATAAATTATCTGAGTGTTTCCGTGGACCTGCGACCCGAATTTCACTGATGTGTGTGCTGGCGTCGCGTCAAGCAAGCTCACACCCATTTTCGCCCTGAAGATACGTGGCAATTAATTCGAAAATGTGGCAATTAATTAGCAATAATTTATCTGAGTGTTTCCGTGGGTCTGCGACCCGAATTTCACTGATGTGTGTGCTGGCGTCGCGTCAAGCCAGCTCACACCCGTTTTCGCCCTGAAGATACGTGGCAATTAATTCAAAAATGTGGCAATTAATATGCAATTAATTAGCAATAAACCATTAGACAGGTTTCATTCCGGTGAGCTGACATGGCTGTTCCAGCTTTACGCAACTGTCATCTTCCCCCAAACGCGCTGCTCTGAGTCATGTCTAGCCGAGTCTCTTTGCACACGATACCTTCGCACCAGCCACCTCCCCTCTTAGAAGTCTCTCTGGTCTGGTGGGGCAGTCTTTGAGTGGCAATTTTTAGCTCCCTCACGCCTTGCAAGCCCCTCTCTCTGATCGGGAAGCCAAGCTTATGAAGTTACAATACGCTTTCTTTTTAGCGACCGCCGGCCGCGTTCCCTCAGATTTCGGGCACGAAAGAAGAATATGTCCAATTTTAGTTGGAAGAAGGACAAAGCACTTATTCTGTTCTTGTTACTCTTCAACACACTGCAACCTCTACGTTAAAAAGAGTAAACTCCTGTCTCTTAGTAAATGGTAGTCACTTTGAGCATTTGCTAGCTAAATTTCGTTTTGTCATTTTAAGGAAAATATATCTATTATTTTTAATAATTATTAATTTACAACTTATTTATATTTTATTAGTATTTTTAATAATTTTATTAAGATTTTCTTATTTGCTTACTACTGCAGATGCCATAATAATACATTATTATTTTTACAAATAATGAAGAACTTGCCGGTAATGTTTTATGAGAACTTTCTGATTTCTCTCTAAGCAGGATGTCAAGGAATACTAATAACCATTAACAATTTTTCAAACTCTTACAAAGCTGCGGTAGAACACTAAATGAAAAGCGCACTTACTAGGTAAGGCTGCATGATTGATACAATAAAGAAGGTGAAATTTTAAGCATTGCAAAGTATTCTGAAGCCCATTAGGTACAAACGAATAGTTATTCTAAACACATGTCTAGACGTTATATACAAGACTAAACTCTTCTCCTCCTTTGACATATCTGTCCAGTAGGGGGCTCTAAATGCACTCAAAATGTATTTCGCCGAAACAAAATACCCGCGGGCTGGGTTAGCTCACCGTGATCTGCACTTCCAGTCCAGCCCAGTCCATTTGCCTGTCCTCGCACTGTCCTCGCCTCGATCCCCGGCTCCCTTGTGCCGTCTGAGGCCAGCCAGCCACGCCTTCCCCCGTCTACCGCGAGATCACTCCCGGCGGGCAGGGGGAGCTAGTGGCCGCCGGTCGGGTGAGCGGGCGGGTGAGCGGGCGGGTGAGCGGGCGGGTGAGCGGGCGGGTGAGCGGGCGGGTGAGCGGGCGGGCGGGTGAGCGGGCGGGCGGGTGAGCGGGCGGGTGAGCGGGCGGGCGGGTGAGCGGGCGGGCGGGTGAGCGGGCGGGTGAGCGGGCGGGCGGGTGAGCGGGCGGGTGGGAAGTGGGGGGAGAGCGGAGAGGCGGGCGGCGTGGCGACGTGGCGTGGCGTCAAAATGCGTGAGGCAGTGCTCCATGCGGAGAGGCGCAGGGGAATCAATATTTATTTATTTTCTTAAGTGGGACGCGTGAAATTCCCGTTCGCTCCTCCATAACACACTGGTGCTCCATGGAACTCCCAAAACTGGTGGGATGAGTACTAAGAGCGGCTCAGTTGTGCGAAAGTCACTGCAACTATAACCGCGCCGGGAAAATGTGCTAACACAGGCTCTCATTAAATAATTATTGTTACGTTGCTGTTAATAAATCGATAAATCAGTCATACCACTTCAGTCTTCCACCACAATCAGTCTTCCACATCTTCAGTTTTACAGTTTTGTTTATTAAATATACTGGACGGAGTCGCTTAAAGAGGCGTTTTTGTTTCCCGCTCATGCCTTAGCTCGCCCAACCTCACTCCACCCAGTCTGTGCAACGCGAAAATATTCCGGCGTTTGAGCCTGCGTACCTACCCGCCTAAACTCTTGAATGGGGAAACACAGAAACAGGAAAGCTGGTGCAGCTTATACCTGACGGTCACCTCCTCTCGTGTCTCGAAGTGCCAGGCACGGCTATATTAGAAGGTGGGAAAGAAACACGATTACGAAAATGCTCTCAGACATGGGTTGCGAGATGACCTAAAGACACTGTATAAAGACATTTACTTTCTGGTTGGGATTTATCAAAACAATGCTGTTTTACGAATTGTAAGGTGGCGTAGTATTCCTTGATCGCTGCGCTGATCGTTATAGTCGCAGACTAACACGTCGGCTTCCGGCATTTAACACAAAGCTGCGCTAAGGTATAAATAGTATATTGAGTTTAAAACGTAATTTTATACAGAACTGATTATGAACGAAGATTCTTGTGTTTTTAGTGACTCCACACGGAGTGCGTGGTCTGGACGTGTGCTCTGTGTGTGCGCGCACTTGTTGCTGAGAATTGGTGGTGGAGCGTGGATACCCTTGCGTAGTCTGCTACTCCACACTTGGTTGTATTAGCAGGAGGCTTTTATTCCCAAGGGTGGGCACCTAGTCTTTTTTGCCTTTCTCCTTACTTCCCACGCTCGTACAAATACATCTAGGATCCCTCTCCACTAAAGTCTGGATGGGACTATCCTGCCAGCTCGGGGCTTCTGGCTGTCCGGGTTAGCTCCTTGGTCTAATTAAGCGCCTCCCACAATGCGCCGGGGAAACCCAAGAGTATCTAGCAATGCCACGACGAAGTCTAGTGACCAACAGGGGGAACCGCGACTAAGAGCCGAGTTGCTGGGGCCCCCAACTCGTTTCCTCACTGCACCCCCCTTGACAATGCCACGAGTATTACCGGAACCTACAGCAAACTAAGGGGATATTTCAATGCCCCCACTCCTGCCCCCATTAATCCTTCTCCAAAGGTCAGCGAGGAGGGGCCGAACTAGTGAGTTACCGGGCAAACATGAGAATCCAGGAGGTTAGCACCCCCTCCTAACTACAACCACCGCGGCACTAACGAAGTGAGTACCGCCGAGAAACTAGGGCAGGGTGGAGGTTGGAGTCCCCACCAAGAACTTCACAGTCTTAGGCCATCGTGTCCCTTAACATACTAATGGCGGAGAGGAATGAAACGTGTTCTATGTGGTGCTGAAATTTAATTTTGTTCTCCTTAGTTAAGTTAAGTTAAGTTAATGCCTTATTTTACGTGGCGAGACTCGGGCCATCAGGCCCGCTCTTCCGTCTGACCACGCAAATTTCGCTACGCTCCTTTCACCTAGCGGAGAAAGAAGGTATTATCTCGGGCGACGAAACAGGTGATTTGAATTTATCTCAGAGGCGTCATTTAGGCTTGAGGATCTTTTACATGCAAGTAAATCTACTAACATGGGTCAGCTGGCTTTACTTCCCCTCCGCGGAAGGCGTACGAAGGATTTTTTCGCCCTTAAAAATCCATGGCTTCGATCGGGTTTGAACCCGCGAACTTGGGTATGACAGTCCGGTACGAATCTTTCTTGAGCGTGCGTATTTCGGCGCGTGATCCGTGGTCAGAGGTGGTCAGAGGCGCGTGATCCGTGGTTGGAGGTCAGAGCTAGTTGTGAAGAGGAATGGAATTTGTTTTACGTAGCTTATTATTATTAGTTTTATATATGCTGATTATTATTGAATATTGAAATACACGCCGCCTGCGTGGTCTGGGCGTGTGTTCTTTGTGTGCGCGCATTTGGTACTGTTGGTACTAAGAGCTAGTGCTGGGGGCAATGGAACTTGGTTTGTGTAAAGTGAATATTTAAAGAATTGTTTGTGCTCAGGTCAGCCCGCGCCGCGTGTTTGGTCTGGGCGCGTGCTCTGTGTGTGTGCGCATTTGGTGGCGCTGGTGCTGGCGGCTGCACACTCAGGAGCCCTCATCTCTGCGCTGTTCTCTGGCGAAGAGAACTTGCCCTTCAAGTCCGTCCTGGAAGCGCTTAACGATTCCACCACACGATTTCTCATACCACTTCACTCTGCATTCCTCAACAGTTCACTGGTAGGTAATAGTAGCTTTTGTGTTAGAGAATTTGATATTCTTGACAACGTGCGTTTTATCGTTTTAAGTTTTTTCCGTTTCTCCTTCGCTTCTTTTTCTACTTTTTACTTTCTCTCTATCGCTTACGCAGTAGAAAGAAAGATATGTAATGCTGCAGAAAAAGGGCGAGTTTCGACAGAAAAAAACTCTTTTTGCTGGTAAAGAAAAATGGATCGATCCAGTTACGACGTTTAGAAAAGAAAATACTCTAACATGCTGTAGCCAGAATTTATGTTTTGTTGGTCCTTGGCTACCGAAAAATCGATTGACAGCAAAACATCTATCCTGTATGAACAGCGCTAGCAGCTAAACCGCACAGGCGATTTTCTCCATAATTGACAGACCTTAATCGATCTAGTTGATGTAGCGGCCCCTCAAATTTGAAAGCGATATTGAATTTTGAGGGTACTTTACATAAACCCTCTGGGATATTTTAAAATTTTAAAAATATATGGCTCCAACGTTGTTGATTAAACTTTGTTATTGGATAGTTGCAATGGCGTGAAAGTGGCAGCACTCATGGTTGTTGAAAATCCTGATTTTTCTAAAATGCAAAAGTTCAAATTTTTCCGAAGTCTTCCTACAACCAAAATATTAAAGATCACAATTTTTTCCTCAATAAAATAAGTTTCTTAAAACAAGATTTGGAAATAAGAATGCGTACATTTTTTCGAAATTTTCAATACTTTTCGCATAATTGTGCCTGAAATGTAGACAATTTCTAACTTTATTTAAACAATTTTTCTCAAAAGCGACAACAACACTTTTGATTAAATTTTGTTCTTGGAAGCGTATAGAGCGCTTAAGAGAATGGTGCCGGCCTCACGTTTTTTGAAAAATGTGGTATTTGAAAATTGCAAACTTTCAAACAATGTTTGGCGGCTTTCTACAAATACACATATGAAGATAAACTTTTTTTAATGAAATATGTTTATCAAAAAGAATCTTCAAATAAAGTTACGTACAATTTTTCTAAAATATGAGTATTTTTTGTGAAATTTTGTGCTAAACATAGGCAATTGTTACTTTTCTTAAACCATTTTCTCTTAACCCGAGAGAGGTGGCGCGGGGTCCCTTGTGACGCCACGCATTCTTTCCTTAGCTGCAGTTGCCTAATTTAGCGAGTCAGAAGCTTTACATTTCACATACCTTTCACCACATTCTACAGCTTTTGTTTGAAAGATACACGCTCTTCGTGACAGCGTGTTAGATTCCTTGACGAGCGATAACAGTCGAGCCGTCGTGCAAATGATCTGCTGAACCCGCGCCGCCACTTCCATCGGCAGTGCGAAGAGCTTGCAGCAGTGCTTCAGTCGTGCCGGTACATCTGATAGAATGTGTCAGTGTGAGATGTATTGTTTATTTATTTGACATTATGAATAATTTGAGAAAAACTAAACTAAATGCAGAAAACAAGTTTGTAAAGATCATAGCGATGTTTTGTGTAAACGATATAGTTCAGTGAGAAGAGTAATAAACATGCATGCACAGTGCACAATAAACTTAATTGACATGCAATATGTTCCTTTCCAAACTTTATATGCAATAATTCATTTATAACTATTTGTGACACCAATACAAATCTTAAATTTCGTACTTTTCTAAGTTGTTTTATTTGATTTAGAACCATTTTCAATTGTTTACTTGTTTTTGTGTGAGACAATGTTAGAAAATGAAACTCTTTGAGTTTTCTTATACCTTTGTCATTGAAATATTCAGGAAATTGTAAATGGGGTCACGACATAAAATTAAAGATAAATGATAATTTTGTTCTTTTATTTTTTTCAATTCCTCATTT
The DNA here is from genome assembly GCA_031308135.1 of Acheta domesticus. NCBI lineage: Eukaryota > Metazoa > Arthropoda > Insecta > Orthoptera > Gryllidae > Acheta > Acheta domesticus. The sequence continues at coordinate 22,373,068 of JAHLJT010009436.1, read as the reverse complement.
GCATGTTGGTTTGTAATAGTGCATTATGTTAATACTACTTTATAAATGATAGATTATTAAAATAACTAGTTTCACACTTATTTGTTGCTAAATATAATATTATAAAGAAATAACTTAAAGGGTCAGAAAGGACCCCGCGCCACCTCTAACGTTACTCCGGCGACTGCCACCTCTTCAGGGTTAAGGACGGCACAACATTTTTATTAAATCTGTACCTTAGCGTAAGGGACGCTTAAGAGAATGATGCAGGTCTGATGTTCCTTGAAATGACTACTGTTTTTGAACAAATTTCGGCGTCTTCCTACAACTGCCATTGAGTCGAGCACTTGCAAAACCTGTTGAACGACCATTTAAAAAATAGATTTATTTGTGCTCATTAAAAGGTCCCGCCGCCCTCTACAAAGATATGTATTTATTAACTAGTATAACTCACTGTAATCGCTTCATAAACTCGTTAAAAAAGTCTCGTCAACAAGAAAAACCTGTCAAAATTGCCATGGCTACACTTTCGAAACTTGTTAAAAAAAGGTTCAATTGCAAAATCAGCTAAATCATAGATCTATTAGGGGCGCATAGAGGAGTTAATATGCAAAACCTTCTAATATCTATTTTAGAACTTTAAGATTGAGGGATTCGAAGACAGAGTTTAGCTTTTTTTCTTTCTATATTGTTTGTTTCATCAGTGCATATTTTTACGGAATTGTATTGTAGACATCGGATTCAACTGCTTTGGTAGCTAGAATTAACAACAGTTAATTTACTTCGTGAAATTGAAGCGTGAGTTAGCGTTCTTTCTTTTACGTAAAATTTTAGTTATTTTACGATGAGTGTCAGGAAAAACAGTGCAACTAACATTGAAGGAGTAGTCATCGAGACTAATTTAATACATGTTGACCCTGCAGAGACAAACTCCAGAAAGTCAAAACTTGAAAAGAATTTGAAAGTAGATATGTGTTCATTTTTACGCGGGAACTAGGAAAATAACTATTTCAAAGCAAGGAAGGTGCGAAAACATCATGTTAAAATAATAAGATATGCAATTAGGTATAGAGTATATGCGATGTGAATAACCATGAGTGGACAACATAGATATGCAAACGTCGGTTTTCTGTTCTTCAGATACCCTTCCTAAGAATTTCCTATAATGCCGATGTCACTCACATGAAGTTATGTTAACAGTTGAAGTCATTTTGAGAGTAATGTTTTTGAGTTTTGATGAAATTTATAAGAAATCTCTTGAAGCACTCACAGTCATATAAGCAATAATTTATAAAACGCGTATAATGTACCATACATATTAACGTCGTGAGAAATATTATATACAACTTAATCGTTCATATCTTATGTGATTTCTTACACTCACAGACTTAGTGTCCACGCACTAAGACACATGCCCCTGTCACATAAGACCGGATTACTTGAATGTACTAATTGTAAACAAGTTACGGATTTTTTAATACGATAAAATGATTAAATCAATACTACAATTAAAAGTGACCTTTGATGTGTTATGTTAAAACATAAACAGAAATAACAGAAAACAAGTGTTTATTTGTTAACGTTTTACAAAATCCAACATCCAATTCGTACCAGATACAAGCCAATCTACTATTTACATAGGAGAAAATACGAAAGCCATTGAACATATATCGTGTTCAGTTAATGTCCGTATTTTCAGTACTGTTCACCAACACTCCAAAATGTAAATCAAATCAGACACAGTTCGACGTGGGCAGAAGGCAGGATAACTCTGATAACCAAGTATCTCCCACCAACGGGGACGGCCCCAGCCGGGACAAGCTCTAAGCTTCCGAACGGTCTTCCTGCATATGAGGTAATGTAGTGCATGTAAGTGTGTGTGTGTATAAGTAAAGGGTAGGATAGGACAAGGAGTGGGAAGCAAAGATCGCGCGCAGTTCGTGACCTGTTAGGGTACTGCTCCTGCATTCGCCTGGTATTGATCGGATCAAACACGGTCGCTTATGGAAACGACCGATCAGAACAGGCGACCGCTAGAATTCTCCTCCGGATAACGATAGAACTGAACCGAGCTATGTATCTAGTGTCAAAAATCCTGTCGGGACTCCGTCGGGACATTATTGTAAACCAATGAACGTTTAGTGGCATTCCTTGAATTTCGAGAAAACCCGACAAAACGTTTACCGTTACCATATGCCGCGTGGGAAGCCGTGTCCTGTAAGCGCCAGTTCACTCACTGCCATTTCGCCCATTCACTTACTGCCTTTGGCAGGTGCGTAAAGGTCGCCTTCATTTTCTCGCGGAGAGACGTGCCTCCGGAGAGTTTGTTTAGTTCGAGTGCAGCCATTGGTGCTTAGGCTTCGTGTTTAGTCTTATTGCTAGTACTCTACATTCAAATGCAAACCCTGGGAGACAGTTTTTATTTAAAAATATATATTTCGATAATTTTTTATGAATTTTAAGTGTGCAAGTCATTTTTGTTAGTGCTCGTAACCTGTGTTCCCTTTTAGAAGAATGTCGAATCAAACTGGATTGTCAGGTGCAGCCACTGAGCAAGAACTTTTGTTGGAGGGTGACGACGACAAGTGATTCTCACTGGTGTAGTGACTCCGATGCTTCGTTCAAAGACGGAGACGATTTTATTGGGTCATGTGATGCCATCAGTAATACATTTTCAAATGTGTTTACGTGGTAACACGAAAGGCAAGAAGCACACTTTATTAGCGAACATGGACCATAAAATAACGCTTACTTTACAGTGAATGTTTTTTTTTCATTTTTAAGCTGCTTTTTGATTTAGAGTTAATTTCAATTATTATACGTGAGTCAAACCGTTACGCTCAACAGCTTGTTGGGATCGCTCTTTCCAATCGGGATATGCTCTTTCCATTGTGTCCAAGACTGAGAGACTGACAAATTGTAAGCATTTATGAATCGTACATTACAATCGCTGTATCTATTGTAATGGAAATAATTGTTAAAAACCCAATATTTCCGCCATATTTTCGAGAAACTGAATCATATTTACTCCATTTACTGCAATATTTTCATCGGAAATGTCCTGGGGTCATTTTGAATCGATTTGCAATGCTATTTTATCATTTTTGCCCAAACAGTATTTTACGTCAATAAGGTATCTCCCACCAGCAAAACTTAACACATTGAGGTCGCTGCTCGTAGAATCTACAGGCGTCGTCAGATTACTTTAAATTACGAAATCCGTGGAATTTCCGAGAGAGCGGTTCACACTGTGTATCTGCTAAATCATGCCATTTTTCCGTTCACTAACCATTCATTGAGGTTTCTACATCAATAAAGTACGTAAAAACACCGCTAGATTTCGTTTGAGGCCATTTAAGTGGTATTAAATAGCTTTGGAAGACAGGGTTGTGGATGACTTCTGCACTGACGCCTAAGGAGCGCTCTTTAAAATTACCACACCGAAACCAATTATTATGATTCGAGAGTAATGTTTTCTTCATTATTACAATTGATACTAATGTAATGTTATGTATAATGTTCTAATATTAACAGAATTTGTAACAATTTCATGAAAATAAACATATAAAACTTTTTTGAATTCAATTTCTATGTTAGTTATATTAAAAATATTTTTAAATATTAATGTAAACATAAAAGTTAGAACTTCATTTAAATGTACAAAATTGTTTATTTAAAATATAAAAGTATATTGCCTTTGTGTTTATTGATTTAGACAATTATTATCCTTTAACCCGAGAGAGGTGGCGCGGGGTCTCTTGTGACCCCACATATCTTTGCTTAGCTGCCGTTACCTAATTTTGCGAGTCAGAAGCTTTACATTTCACATACCTTTCACCATGTTCTTTAGCTTTTCTCTGAAAGATTTTCAAAATTTTATATGTAATAATTCATTTATAAATATTTGTGAAATCAATACAAACATCTTAAATTTCGTACTTTTTCTAAGTTGTGTTGATTGGCTTTGAAGCATTTTCAATAAATTGTTTGTTTTTATGTGAGACAATGTTAGAAAATGAAACTGACTTAATTTTTTGATACCTTTGTCGTTGAAATATTCAGGACAATGTAAATGGAATCAATACATAAAAAATATAAATGATAATTTTGCTTTTTTATTTGTTTCAATTCCTCAATTACATGTTTGTTTATAATATTGCATCAAGTTAATACGACCTTATAAATGATTGATTATTATTAAAATAACTAATTTCGCACTTATTTCTTGCTAAAAATAATTTTATTAAGAAATAGCTTAAAGGGGTCAGAAATGACCCCTCGCCACCTGTAACGTAACGCAACCGCCACCTCTCCAGGGTTAAATATACCCCGAAACTTAACGAACTGTAGTGGAAAAGTTGGGCTCAGGTTACGAACTGAATGCATCAATATTTTAAATAACAAAAGTGAATAGCATGTGTCCACCTGAATGATGCATGTTGAATGATGCATGTTGAATGCGCTGTTGAGTGCAAAACTCTCCCGCGGCAGGGTCCGCCCGCCTGTTTGACAACAGCCGCAGTCAGGAAAGCAGCGCTTTTTATCTTTGGATGCAGTAGAATGACGCGACATCTCTTTAACACCTCTTGACAAATAGTTATTACAAGGCGAGCTATTAATTGGAAGGGTTTCGATCTCACTCATCAATAAGTGAGCGAACCAACGTTTCGATGAATCTTTAGATGTGTTTTCAGAATAACCCTCTTTTGTTCCTAGTCAGCTTCGCTTAGCCATCAACAAAAAAAGTTTGATATAAAGAGTAATTCTCAGAGCAAATTGGCAGAGTGAGGGAGAGAAAATATTCGCACTGCGATTGTTTATTTTTTTAAGAAATATAAGTATTGTGTTTTTTCATCATTAATCCTATAGTTTAGTTTCGTTCCGAAGTTCCATATTAGATGCCTTACACCTAATGTTTTATGTTTAAATGTCAAAGTAAAGTGTTATTGGATTAAGTATAATAAGGCGCAACGTAGTCTTTCATGAAAATCGGCATCATCTGACGAATTCCCCGATAGGTGTTTCTTTCGTTTTATTAGGAATATATGTCTAAAGTTTTTTACTTAATATATATTCCATTTTATTTAAATCTAATAAAACCTTCTAATAAGTTTCAGGAACGAGGATGTAATGTAACAGAGAAAATCTCTTAATAATGAACCCCTTCATTTCTAGGGACGGGAGGCAAACGGGATTGCCTTGTACGAGAAACTGCACCCGCACGTGTTGGAAGGTGATTTGTCTCAGTTCGTTCTGGACGTGCTGCATCGCGTTTGTGATGACCAGCGAACAATAGCGCTGTTGCGTGGAGATTTCTTGCCAGTGCTCTACCGTCGAACTACTGGTACATGCGTCGTCAAAGAGCTGCCTTCTGCCCAGACCGCCAACCCCATATCCATCGCACTGACAAAGGGGAACCCTTACGTCCAGCTAATCAGCTACTAGTAAGTGTTATATTTACCTAGTACTCTCTGCCGAAAAGTAAGTAATTGGAATTTTACAAGAAAGACAGGGTTAATGATTCAGTTTCCCATTGAATTTGCTATGTTTCGCCTAAGTCACATTTTGTGAATATTGGTGAGTTATAAATTCCTGATTTTAAAACTTTCTCCTTAGAGGAATCTTCAAAATTGACTTGAGTAAAGTTTTGTGCACATAATATTTCGTCAGACGTTTTGTACATGATTTCCGATACAATAGCTTACATCCTTTTTTATAGATGTGATTGCTTACATCCTTTTTTGTCAAACGTATGTGATAGCGTACTTTCTTTCTTTTTAAATAAATTCAAATATTCCCCGAAAGTTATTGAAACCCGGAGAACTGGTATGGCGTTAACGTGCAATTCGAGAGGCAGAGGTATAAGGCACCTTGCCACCGTTCTTGCTGCAGTTGCCGCCATGGAATCGAGAAAGAGAAAGATGCGACAATACCCCCCTCCCCGCAAAAGTTTCATTTTCTTTGGTTGATATGGAAAAGAAAATGGAACAGAATTAGGTCATACGTTAGGAATGGGGACAAATGTATTTTGCACAACTAATTTAACCCAGGAAAGGTAAGGAAAGGGAGCTGAGAGGATCATCGTTGATATATTTCTAATATATAGAAGTCGCAATATTTTCGGAATATTAAATTTATTGCTATTGAGTATGATGTTCTTCTTATTAACAATAAAAAGTGTTTGCTAGAATTAGAATTATCAGAGTATCTTTGGCTCTGGGTAACAAGTAGTATGATATTCACTTGAAAAAAAATCAGAATAAATATTCCAAATTATTTTAGCATTTCCAATCTTAAAATAATACAGTTTAATATATATTGTAACATTATAAAGATACATTTATTACTGTGAAATTTTATATCCTACGAAGAAATATAAATACAAATATTGATGCTAACAATGTAGTTCCAAGTTCATTTAGACAACCTCAAATTAAACAATATTTTTTTCTTTAAAGAATTCACATTTATCTAATTAGAAGCATCCATGAATTAGTGTCACCAAACCGTTTAAACTATCGATAAAATCACAATTTACGCTGAGAACTCTGAAGTCTCTCCTCGCTGGAATTGCACTGGATCGTATCATTGTACTGTTTTTGTTAATAGATCGGGAGAAATACTAGAAATAGAAAGATGCGACACGACGATCTCTTACAAGAGATTTTTTAAAGCTATCTATTTCATTCCTGCTGAAAAAATATGTCAGTGCCCCTCCAAAAATATAGTTCCTGTTTTCTTGTGCACTGTGATCTGATACTCACATTTAAAAATTAATTCAAGACGATAGGGAATCGGTGTTTTCCGATAACTACGTTTAATTCTCAGAAAATGTGTATCCTTCTCCCAATAACACTTTAGCACTTGCACAATACCCTTAGGGAATTAAGCTCTAATAGCGTACCCGTGGGGAAAATCTCGCATGTTAAATTCCACTCTCTTCCCTATCTTTCCTTTTCCTTACTAAGAGGGGGCGTTGTTAACAAAACGTCATTTGTTTTAAAAAGGTTACTTCCATTGTACTTAGAGAATTACAAAAAGAACAATGGAATTGGTTTGAAACGCATTTTGAATAAATGGTTATTTAATATTACAGACATGTTCTTGGAACAATTCCCAACATTTCCATAAAAACATTTGATGTAATTATACAATCTTCCTTCACAGTTAGCTTTTAGCTTTATTTGATAGTCACAAAAATATTAAAAATGCTTTTTACTTTCGAGAAAGCTACGTTAAGTTTTGCAAACGAAAATACAGGATCGGGCAAAATAAAATTCTACTCTTTGGAATATTATTTAACTTTATTACCAAACTGAGAGGTAGTACCGTGTAATTTAATCGTCAAAAATATCAAGTAATAAGTTATTAAGTGTAGTTTAATTTTACATACAGTTGCGGATTCTGCACTGAATAGGTGGGGTTGGAGCGATCCTGAGCTCGCTCAGGAGCGCTAACAATTTCTCAATAAGAAAGACATTGTCTGCGAGATTCGCCGCGCGCTCGCGTAGCCGCGGCGGCGACCCCGTCGCCTTATCAGCGGTCGCTGGAGGGGGGCGGGGGGGAGAGTTGTCGCCCCTACGCGGCGAAGGGGCTGGGTAGTAACGGTCTGAGTGAGGAGAGAGAACAGAAAGTTTCGAGAAGCGGAGGTGTGAGTTTGGACTGAGCGAAAGGCGTGGCCGCGCGCCCAGTCAGCGGAAATTGTACCACGTCAAGACGGACGCCGTCAGGCTTGTTCTTGCAGCACGCTTTGTTGTTTGAGCGAGCTAAATCTTCCAGCGGACTAAGGTCGGTATTACAATTCTTATGTGCCACATCGTGTACATTTCAGCCGAACTTTAGTTTGTGGCCTTCTGCCTCATATTTTCCAATTTCAAGGCCCTATTACGCTTCGTTTCGCGGTTATTCAGCTAAATAATTTTAATATAGCTGCATTTTCAACAAATTCTTCATGTTGTTAAAGTCACAGTGCAAATCGTCTCATCTCCGTGAAGTTCTTTCTATACACAACTCATTTATGGAGATTGGTTGCGGGTGAAACTCGCTACTGAAATATTTCGTAATATAGGAGATGATTTTATATATTACGAACAATAAAACTTGGGATGAAGTAGCAGCATCTGTACTATCATACCTGTACCAACTACATTTCCACTTATTTTCAATGATTAATAATAAATTTAACTTGCTTGCACGTAACATCTAGATCAGGGATCCTAAAACTTTTTAAACGGGGGGCCAGTTCACTCAGACCGTCGGAGGGCCGGATTATATAGTGCGATTTTATAACTCTGCCTCTCAAGCCCCTTTGCCGATCACACGGCATTTCGCATCTTTCTCGGTCCTGCCGCTAGATGACGCATGGTCACAAGCACTGCTTGATACGGTCGCGATCATGCGATATCTAGCGACATGACTGAGAAAGACTCCGGGTACCGTGACATATTCCATCGTGAAGACAGGCCTTGAGAGGCAGACTTAGAAAAGTCTCGGCGTAACTATAGACCGATAGTAAAACAAAAACTATCAACAAATTCTTATACACACTGCATATATCTTATTTTGAAGTAAAGAATCAAAACGGGAACAAATACAAGCGGATTTGCGGATTTTAAGAAAAAAAATCTTTAAACTATAAGAACCCGGCGGGCCGTATAAATGTCCTCGACGGGCCGCATGTGACCCGCGGGCCGTAGTTTGAGGACCCCTGATCTAGATCTTCTACTCACTTCCTCAAAAGATCATTTACAGTATTAAAAATCCTATGATTTTTCTTACAAATGCTTCGATTTGTCCAAGATTTAGATCAATTTATTGAAATTACAAATCACTCTAAAGAAATTATTATTTATTTCCCAGCTTTTTCAATACAATATCATGACTGAACACTCTGACTTAGAAATTTCACCGAATCACTGCTGTTAACGAAAATACTGGCACAGGTAAAGCAGAAATCACTAGTGTAGTTGTAGTACCACTAGTTAATTCATGTTTTCAAAAAATATATTTTCCCTTTTTGAACTGCCTTGTCCATAAATGTGTTCGCATATTGACTTAGATGGGCAGAATTTGAAATTTGAGGGGTGAGCGATGAAAACAGATTAAAAGACTTTGAATAAGAATAAAATGAGCGATTAACAGATATGATCTGGTACCATATCAAGTGCGTAAGTAGTGTAGATTATGTTACAAATTTTCACTGAAACAGGAATGTCAATACTTATATTCGTGTGTTGCATGGAACGAAATCCTACCGATGAAGAAAAGAGAAATTGAAACATGAAAACATGTGGACCATTTCCATCATAGTTACCTCTACAAGGTACACAACACTTGCAGGCCATGGTAAAACGACAAATGAACGGCTGCACTGTACACTTAAAAATCAATCTTGATTGGTATTAAACAACTATTAATACTTCTAGTTGTTGCTGCGTGAGCAATTAGGCTTATTTGCATAATCTTGAATTAATGATTAAAAATAAACTTATCAGTCGGCGCAAACAACGGTGTACAGAGAAAGCACACATTTAAGATTGAGGAATCTAAGTCTCCTAAGAGTGACGTCACAAACAGTGACGACCTCCAGAGCCGAGGCCTGGAGTATAGATCGCATTGGATAGTATCAATAAGCACTGGACCAGCAAAAATTAAATATAATGTCCAAGAATATATTATCCTGTAGATTGCGGTATGAAAAATGTTTCTTAGAAACCTGCACCCTCAGTAGCCTGCGGTCTCAAAATTTCAACATTTAAGTCCCTAGAATGCTTTGTTTATCAGTTATTTAACTATGTAAATGTTGACAGTGCTGTCGTATGTTGTGGGTTGCATTTGAATCGAATATATAGATGCATCTTCTAATACAAAATCCTTCATATTTTTAATGCCGAACTGCAATTCATCACGTCATCGTGAAATTTTATATCTTTAGAGAACTCATTTACAAATATTGATTGCCTGTGAGAGCAGCAAAGGAAAAGTATACTGCTGAAATAATATGAGACGATTAAAAGTGTGAGATGTGAGGTGCCTTGCACTGCGACCCCGAGGAACTAGTATTTTGGTTGTATCTTTTCCTTAATTTCCTCTTTTCCCATTTATTCTTTCATCTCACACTTTTATTCAGTCTGACGTCCATAACTAGGATGTCTTTCGCTTACCATTTTGTGCGTAGCACTCGGCGCATGCGTCGCACGGGCGTGTTGGCACGCGTGCTACGCAGCCACTGGCCGCAGTGGCCCCAGCGCCAGGACGAGGCCTCGCAGCCGGCCGTGCGCCTGGGGGACGTGGCGCCCGTGTTTCCTGCCTTCGCCGCCGGCACGCTGCTGGCGCTGCTTATCCTGGCCCTCGAGCGCCGCCTGGGGGCTCCCACCCAACGCAACGGCCAACAACTCGCGCATCCCTCCGATATCTCTTGAAACCGCAGAGATCCCTTCTCTCACGTATGTCACTGTGTCAGGGGCGTGGAATAGCAATTGAAACCCGGAACCCAGTACTGCACTTGCGATGTGATGCTGTCTAGCATTTTGCAGGCTGATAATGCCTGCCTTATGGAAGTGCCGTCATGAGGCTTGAGGTGTTCGTTTTGGCGAGTGTCTTTGATGTGAATTCGTGGAGATTGTTAGTCATGCGAAGCTGTGGAAGTGGAAGTAAAGAGTGCCCCTTTGAACGGTGTCGAGAAGGAAGGGGAGTAGATCATAGATGTTTGCTGCAAACAAAATAAATTACGAGTAAATTAAAATAACAATAATAATATTTTACTTATTATATCAATATATATTATATCAATATATCAATTTTAATTTGTAATTAGTGGTGCTACATAATGGCACGGACTTTCCCGTAATAGTTTTCTATTTCCTTTGGGCTCGGCTAGCTACTTCGATAGACACTTACTCTGGTCAGCTGCTCCCAGCTGCTCTTGCCATCAATCGCCGCCCAAACTACATTTTTTTGACAGTTTTCTAATTTTCCGAGTTCCTAATAGTAGAACGCAAATATTGTTTTCAGAATATTAAAGAAAAATAAAACAACGTCCGAATTGGCAATTGTCATTGATAAATTTGGAGCCGTTTCTAAGAAAATGGCGTTTAAGCATTACTGTGAGTTCGAAATTTGAAGTTCTTTTTCACAGAAAACATTTGAGTTTTCGAAAAACTTCATTAAAAGTCATTTGAAGCACATTAACTCACAATTGCAATAGTGATTACAAATTGCCTGTAAATGTAGCGTAATAACGATGTGAGAGGATATTTTCAAAAAAATACATTTGTGTAATTATAAAAAGCAATATAATACAGCAATATTAATTCTACGTCATCTCAAACAGTGTAATTAGCATTATCGGACTGAAAATTTTGAAGAAAAAATTTGGATGCCATTTATGAGAAAATGGCGTTTTAGCGTTTTTGAAAATTCGGAATTTTGAGCTAGTTTTCACAGAAAACAGTTGAGTTCTTAAGAAACTTTACTTGACATTATTTAAAGCATATGTAATAATTAGAAACAGGATTTCCATGCACTACCAAATGCTAACAAATGCATGCAAACATGCAGTATCAAATAGCCAAATGTGCACTACGCAGCCTAAAAAGGGACAAAACATGCACAATCAAGTTGTATTTTACTTAAACTTTTAGGTATTTTGTCTTTTGCAAAAGTGAAAAATTAACAATTTTTCTGAACAGTTCTATGTTAAATTCATTCTTTAGTCAGAAAAAATGTTTTTGAATGTACAAAATGACGTTTTTACGTCACAAGACGTAATTGGAGCATACTTCAAAGACGAAAGCTAAGCCAATGTAAGCTCAAATTCTTCATTTTCTGATTTTTCACTACAATTGTTTTTTTTACATTTTCGAGAAATTTCAAATCACGATTTGAATTTCACACTTTATGTAATTTCTCCGTAACATCTCCAAATATTAATTCCAGACACTTTAATGTCTTCAACAATTTTTAATGACTCCACCAGAAGAAAATGTACTGATTCTAATTTCCGAAGATAAGGAAGATGCATTTTTCTTCATGTTTATGGATCCGGGATGCCCTGTCTTGTATATCTCTCTAAAAATCCTTTAAACGTTGGATTTGCTACTTTTTCGAAGAGTATAATTGCCCCTACACACATTTCCATTAAAGGTGAATTTGTTACAAGCTTCAATGTTCCCTCAGTAACTAAAGTTTGCACAAAGTGTGATATATTTTATTTCCTTTCTCTAGCTTTGACACTATGAGAAGTAGGTGCAAGGTGCTGGCTCATTCGAAACTGTTTAGAACATTTAATCTGTATCTATTTCATTGATATTTGTTTATCATATGCTGAGTTTCAGTATTTCAAATAATATAATTTATGCCGCAACATTAGACTTGAGCACTAAACATTTGACTAAGAAAACCCCACCAGTAGATATATTTTTTTTATTCATCAATTTTTGCAGTATAGTCCACTTGTTTATTACAGCAATTGCAATAAATTACATTCCATCCGTCCTCCAAAAAATAGTTGTTTCCAATTCTTTGTTTGACAACTGTTGCACACGAAGCCTTAGAAGACGCTTTTTTAATCTTAACTTCTCAATTAAGAAACTTGTGTTAATCCTCTGTTTCACACAAGCAGGCTGAGAGCCTGCTCTTGACTATTTTCCTCTCTCATTGTCAGTTATCAAAGGACATTAAGTTTTGGCTTCGTGTATCTTCCGTATCCTTTGCGACGAATCATATGGCATGTAATTCGTTTCGCAATCGTTACCCACCATACGTGTACTCGCGTCGCAAATCCATGTAATGTACAGGAGAGTTAAAATATAAAGAATAACAATAAGCACCGAAGAGAACTGCGTGCTATCAGGATCTAAGATCAATATACTATTTATACAAAATATGCGTCAGTTATAATATTCACAAATTATTCAGAGAAATAATTAGAAATTACCTTAATATGCTAGATACATGTCTAAATATGCAGTATTAATTTCAAAAACGTCCAAATAAGCATTATGCATGAATTTCTCCAAAAAACTACCAAAACATGCAAACATGCACGGAAAAAGTATGCATTTTTTAAACTAATTTTTCATGAAACGTGTATTTACAAAGCTTGAAATCTCTAAGAAGCTTAAATAAAAATATTAATTTGCATATAAATCCGATCTCTAGTAATAATAAATATGAAAATGTGTACAAATCGCCGCTAATGTAAATATTAACACCGTGAGAGATAAGTTAAAATATACATTTTTGTAATTTGTACAAAAACATAAGAATAGAGCAATATGGCGTTAATATAATCTCATAGGGGAGATGTAGCACTATCGCTACCAACAGTTAGAAGAAAAAAATTGGAGCCGTTTTTGAGAAAATATTGTTTTGTTATTTTTTAAAATTGCACATATTGCATACAATATTGCGCGAAAACTAATAAAATTTTCAAAAAATCTACAAGGCCTTTATGAAAAACACAATTAGGAGAAAACATTTTATTTGAACAGAATATCTCTATCTTCAATTTCGTAGTTGTAGGAAGACGCCGAAAAGCCATTTAACTTTTGCAATTTTCGGTAAGTCAGAGTTCAGCGAGAAAATCGGACCTATATCACATTTATAATATAGAATTTAAGTATAGTATTAGCATATAGTATATAGTAATTTAAGTATAGTATTTGTATAGTATATATAGAATATTTTACTCTATTCTTACAAGAAATTTAAAGAAAAGATTTCAAGCTGTTTTTGAGAAAGTTTTGAAAATGTCCGTGGCCCTGATTTAAAGTACCCCAAAATTTTGAAGAAAGTTTTTCAAAATCGTGGCGCCGGGGAATCGCCCGGGAAATATTAATTTTGGAAGAAATCGTACTTATGGTTTAGGCTCTAGAATTGTTCAGACACCGGAGAGACGGACGGACAGACAGACACACGTTTTGAAAAAAACAAAACAACAGTTTTTCGGTATCAGGGGACACCAAAGGTGTATTTCCGTTAAAAACTCGAAATCGATTTTCCGCATTACATAACTTTCCCTATGCTACGTATATTACTCCGTATACGGGATAGTACCCGTACGTATACGGGAATGTAAAAAAATGTGGGTAATCTCTACAAGTGTTGATCCAATACCAGTGAAAGGTTTGAAGTTCTGGATTACTTTAAGATAGGAATTTACTCATTGTAGACATCATGACCATTGATGAAATAGGGGTTGTATTTCACGCATTGGTCAGTATAAACAATCAGACAATTAGTTTGTCAGTGTTTCGGAATTTTCTAATTCCTTCATCAGGACTAGAGTAGGGGAGAGTTAGGTTAACTGGTCCACTTTTTTAAGTAGTCCCTAAAATGTTATTTACTTGACCTATACATGTGAAATTTCCCATGATATTTGAGAGAGGCTTTTTCCTTATATTGTAAGAATAAACATCATAATTGTGTTTACAGTTATTGTCAAATACAGAATATTGTATACATTTGCAATAGGACCAGTTAATCTAACCGGTAAGGTTAAGTGGACCGGAAATTGAAATAAGCTGTGAAAATAAAATTGACGTTTAATAGACTGTTTTAATGAAAAAATCATTCTTCTACACATTGTCATAACCTTTTTCACACATAAAGAAGAAAACGGGCCACGGAACGCGCGCCGTTCCCCAAAACGTGGCATCTAAAATTAAAACTTGGAAATAACAGTGGTAATGAATTAAATTAATAAAATAATGAAAGGCGAATAAATTATATAACATACCAGATTGAATAATTGCAAAGCTACAAATTCTATTTCTGAAAATAATAGAGCGTAACTGGGACGGTTTACTTAACCTAATTTCCCGGCGGTCCAGTTAACCCCACAGCTCATATTTTCTTTATATATACAGGGTGTCCGGAGAGGAAACGTCGAAATTCAAAGATAAGCTCTTAAGACAATTCTAAGCATATATTGTCTCATAAACTACGTGGATATTCCGAATGGTTGAGCCGCAATAAGCACTCAAAAGTTGGTTGGAAAAAATATTTTCTAGGCAAAAATCTGCATTAGCATAGAAAGCATAGAAAGCATAGAAACACTTCAGAAACATGTAAATTGTTTATTATTTACAAAAGAAATGAATATATTTGTTCAGAAAGAAAAATTACGCGATAAATATAAAAGCACCCAATTTACACAATTCAACTCCTTTTTTATTTCTCGCTTAATTTTTCTGTCTGAGCAAATATGTTCATTTCTTATGTAAATAATAAACAAATTATGTTTCTAGAGTGCTTTTATGCTTCCATAATGCAAATTTATACCTAGAAATAATTTTTTCAAACCAATTTTCGAAATATCCACGTAGTTTATTAGACAAAATATGCTTAAAATTGTCTTAAGAGCTTATTTTCGAAGTTTCGACGTTTCCTCCCCGGACACTCTGTGTATACCCGAAAACACACAAGCCGCGACGTATTATTAAAAACAAAACACACTATTTATAGAGCATAAGTTCTAACAATTAATTTGGTGTGAATATTATTCTTGTAGCTGTTATTCAATCACAATAAAATTCAAAGCAAACGAGTGGTAGAAAAAACCTCGAACTTTTCAGAATAAAAATTCCTTACTGCACTAAACAAATAAAGGCCTGCAACTTATGATTGTGGCTTAGATTATCAGCCCTGTCTTCCTACGAATGCCATCCAGTGGAAAAGACAGGAAACATTTCCAACCAACATTTAAAAGCGTGGACCACTTAACGTAACCGGTCTAGTTAACCTAACTCTCCCCTACAAACAACAAAAAACAAGAATGAAGACATCAACCTCAAATTAACAAACCGCAAAATTGTGAATGCTACCTACAAATAAAATACAAAATCATATAAATTGTACACATTTTACTAATATTTTTTTTAAGGTGAAGCCTTATATCCAGCCTTCAAACCAACTCGAACAAGTTGCTGCAGCACGTGGGTCCATACCGGAAGAAGTCATAATCGGGCAGAGACCCGAACGCAAAAGGGCTCGGGTTTCGGCCCGGAAATATGAAGAAGTCTATAAGAGAATATAAAACCTACACTTTCTATATTGCTTGGTTTGATCAATTATTCACAATCTTTACAGAGAAATTTGTGTATTAGATAGGGCTTGAAACTATAAGGCGTGATGCCTTGTTTTTGGAAAAACATTTGGCATAATTTCTTGTGGATAAGATAGAGTAGCTTAATGTTGAATTTCTACCTCCTCACTACGTACTTACGTAGTAAAGAAACAGAAATGCAATGCTGCGGTAGAAATCGGCCATTTTTAACAGAAAAACTTTTGTAGTGAGTCCTGGTATTGAATATATGAATGTCTTTTTCCTTTACATAGTAAAATAAGTCCTCAAATTCGTTATTGTAGTCAGAATTCACGGTCTGTGGGTCACTAATCCCAAAAAATATGTCGATGGCGTATCGTTTGTCCATCCGTCTGTTTGTCTACCTGTCTGATGTCTAACTTGAAGCCTAAAACTTTCAGACGATTTTCTCACAATTTGATGCTACTAGAATTCTTTGACTAGATAGATGCTATCTAAACGAAATTCACCCCCTGTGTTTTTGAAATATATTTTGATTTTGTGGGTTACTTTACAAGAAGCCTAAAATATATTTTCAAATTTTCTAAAAAATGGCACCAAATTTATCAATTGAACTTTGTTCTCGAATAAGGGATGAGCATAGTGAAAAGAGCGGAAGAGGGAGCGGAGTAGAATGAATAAGACCATGAGGAGCAGGAGTGAAAGAAGAGAAAGCAGCTGGAGGAGCAAGAGGATCGAAAACGAGGAGTGAAGGGCGGAGCGGAAGAAGCGGACGGAGAGGAAGGAACAGAGACAGTTGAAAGGGGCTTTAGGCGTACACACCTAATGTGGCAAGCCCAATAAATGTGCGGGTAAACAGGACAAAGGGTAAGGTTCCAACAAGGCCGTTGATGAGATGGATGTGATCAATAAAAGTCGGACAACGCAGGGTAAATAAATAGGTAGGAATCGATAGATTCTTTTCTAAGATTAATGTATCAAACTGCCATTGCTTTCAATGGAAGATGAAATGAATGTCATTTTACTTTGATTGTTTTATATTAAAAGTAGATTTCAATTGAAAGTGGATAAATTAATTACATAAATATATAACAGTTATAAAATGGAAGAACCAATTAACGATTGAAATATTTTTTTCAAGCCACAGATGTCAAGAAAAACAAGAAGAAAAAGTCAGACGGATTGTCATGTAAGTTCACTTTCTCCACATTAAATGTTCAACTTTTCGATCGTTTTAAGGGAAATATATTACTTCTCCCTGACACTAAAAGTGAGAAAAATATTATAATTATTAATTCAGTGGATAAGCCAGTGGATAGAACATCAAGACATTCAATTTTATTAACTAATTTTACAACCAATTACACAAAATGAATTTCCAAAAGTTACACATTTTAAATTTAGTGTAGTAAAATGCGTTTAGTGTAGTAAAATTTAGTGATATCTGAATAAAAATAAAGTGCAGTCACAAGAATGTGATCAAAATTTTATAATATCATTATTTATTTTGCGTGTACTGATGTTTCATATTCTGGCAATTATTATTGGTTTCTTGACGACACAAAACAAAATCAGTGCCTTCGGTAAACTGAATCAAAAATCCAACGTCACCATTGGAAGTTCAGTTCCCGAGACGATACAGGATCTAACTCGGCACACAAATCACGACCACCCAACACGTGCTAGAGGTTCGGTGGCTCTCTCTAGGGAAACCGAGGAGGAGGGTGCGGCGTCGGTAAAGTCATTGTATTTTAGCAAGATAACGACAGGAATTAACGTAGATGTTCCCGAATACCAAAGCATGAGACACGATCATCGAGTTATGCTAAGGAAGGAAAGCAGTCAAACAGCTTTTCAGATTCTTGACAGTGGACCTTTCGGAGCACGAAAGAAGCGAGGACTATTCCGCTTGGCCGTGGGAGGAGGCGTGGACGGCGCGTCTGTTGTGGGAGGGGCGCGTGCCCGAGTTGGGCGCCCACGCCGCGCTGCTGCTGGCGGCGCCGCCGCGCCCCGCGCTGGCCGAGCAGCGCCGCCTGCTGCGCCTGCAGCGCCTGCTGCACGCCAGAGGCCTGCGCGCGGCGGCGGGCGGCGCGGCGGCGTGGCAGCGTCTGCGCAGCCAAGCCAACAGCCCGCGGCCGGCGGCGCTGCTGCCCGCGGGCGCGGCGGGCGCGCGCCTTCTCCGCCAGCTGCAGCCTTCTCCTTGTGCGATGGTGCTGGCGTTGGCGCGTGGCGCCAGCCGCCGCCTGCTGGCGCGCGCGCCGCTGCGCTTCGACAGCGCGCTGCTGCTGGCGCAGTGGCGTGTTGGTGGGCGGGGCGTGGAGGTGCGGCTGGCCGAGGCGTGGCGCGCGGGCGCAGGCCGGCCGCTGGAGCTGCGGCCGCTGGGCGCGTGGTGGCCGGGCGGGGGCGGGGGCGGGGGCGTGCGCCCGCCGCCTGCGCCGCCCTCGCGCCGCCTGCGCTCAAGGGCAGACCTCAGGGGCGTCACCTTCAGGGCCGTCTCTGGACATGTACGTTTGTAGTGTAGGAAAATTTGGAACTTATTTCTTTCTATAACGAGTTTTGTATTTCAGTGGCGCTTCCCGGAATTAAAGAATGCGAAAAGAGGACTTTTTCTTTTTACGTATCTACACGGAAATATGGAGAATATTGGGAACCTTCAATAATTTCAGGTAATTTCTATTTAATATTGAGTGTTTATTTTTAATATTAAATGTTATTGTGTTTACTGTCTCGCTACGGAGGAGAGAGAATGTTATGTAATGCCGCGCGAAAAAACGGCGAATTTGGGGCAGAAAATCTCTTATTACAGGGTCTGGTAGCCAAAAATTGAATACGATTGAAAAATTGAATACTGAATAATTTAGTATGTTCATTTGTCAACAACGCTACCGCCTAAACCGTTCAGCCGATTTTGCCAAAATTGATATACCCCAATCGATCTGGCTGATGTCGCAGCCTCTTGAATTTGAAACCTATCGTTTAATTTTAGAAGTATTTTACATGACGTCTTTGGGACATTTACAAAATTTTCAAAAAAAGTTCCACATTATTTTTGAGAAAATTTTGTTGTTGGATAGTGTAATGTACTTTCAAGAGAATGGTGCAGGTCTCATTTTCGTTGAATTTCCCAGGTTTTTCGAAAATTGCAAAATTTTTTTCACTTGTTCCTAGATCTAAAATTTTAAAAATAGAGATTTTTCTTTAATCCGATCTGTTCTTTAAAGATATGTTTTGAAATAAGATCATGTGCATTGTTTAAAAGTTTGAGTATTTTCGCGTAATTTTTCTTGGAATGAAATGTTGAGAGCAAAAGTGGTGTAAGTCAAATATTGTAAGATTTGAGTTAGATGCAGTGATATGTGGTTTTAACATTATTCCATCACGGGCTAAAACTATGTGAGTGACACTTCAGCATTTCTTTGCTGGAGGCCAGCACAATGCAGAAGTAGCCAACAAGTTGCTCATATGGCTGCATGCACTTTGTGTATGTCACAGGTGGGACGAATAAAAGCTTCCAAGAAATAGGTTTTTGTTTATCTGTACCCATCACAGAAGCATCTCTGGACAATAACATCTAATCGCATTTAATAATACGTGTACAGGTTAAAATTGCTCTCAATCAATGTCAATCGAGACAAAATCAAACATTTAAACATTATTGACCGTACACTTCTTGTATCACGGTATCAGGGCACCTATTTATGAAAAATGACTCCAATTTTGGAGACATAGAATAAGCTGCAATGTGAAATAGCCCAAACGGATATTAACCCATTAAGTCCCGAAGTTGCGTAAATGCAACATTTTATATATATATATATATATATATATATATATATATATATATATATATATATACGGGGTGTCCGGGGAGTAAACGTCGAAAATAGCTCTTAAGACAATTCTAAGCATATTTTGTCTAAAAAACTACGTGGATATTCCTAATTGTTGGGCCACAATGCGCACTCAAACTTGGTTCGAAAAAACTATTTCTGGGCAAAAATGTGCATTATGGAAGTTTAGGAACCCTCTAGAAACATATCAGTTGTTTATTATTTACAAACAAATTGAGTATATTTGCTCAGACAGAAAAAATTAAGGGAGAAATAAAAAACAGTCGAATTGTGTAAATTGAGTGTTTTTTTCTGGCTTAATTTTTCCTTCTGAACAAATATATTCATTTCTTTTGTAAATAATAAACAACTTATATGTTTCTGGAGTGTTTCTGTGCTTCTATGATGCAAATTGTTACTTAGAAATCGTTTTTTCCAAACCAGCGTTTGAGTGTTTATTGCGGCTCAACCATTCGGAATATCCACGTAGTTTATGAGACAATATATGCTTAGAATTGTCTTAAAAGCTTATTTTCGAAGTTTAGACGTTTCCTCTCCGTACATTCTGTATATTATTCCGAGTGAAGAAAAGGTATCACAACTGTAATTTTGCTCTTACTTTGCCATGACTAATGAAATCTGAGGCCTGTGCAAAACTTAAGTGAATGTAATAATGTGTCAACGAATACACAGGAGACTGAAAAATCCTATTTTGGTCAATCCACAATTCCTAACGTATAGAAATACTTTATTATGATGTAAGGATACCAACCGATGTGGCTCAGGGCATATATTTGTCACTGTAGTGCCTCTGACCGCGGGTTCCTAGTGTTCGAGTTCTAACAATGGCAGGATTTTCAACACTAGCTACACAGCTAGGTCGAGTTCAGCGGCCGTCCGGAGAAACATAATTGCGGCCGGCTGATCTCGTCGGTGATTTTCCTTGGTTTCTCAGATCAATACTAGGCAAATGCAGGAGCAGTATCCCAACAAACAGGCCACGGACCGCAATCATTCCTTCCTCATCTTTTTCCTATCCTCAATCGTTACTTGCCCATCTCACACTTGCTTGCACTTTTCTACCACACTTGTCGGGAGACCGATCGGGGGCTGAGAGGTGGTCCCGGCTGAGGCGGTGCCAAGCTAGTGGGAGATACCTGCATTGGGAAAAACCCGCAAGCCGACAGCTAGGTCGGCGTGGGATCTCGCCATCCACCAGGGGAAAATCACCGCCACCTCCCGCTTTAAAAAACATGCACTACGTTTGCAAGACTAATGAACATAGCTTTTCAGCCGGAATCATCTTTCAATCAATCATGATGTAGAGCACGTGATTATAAAGGGAGAAACCAAAGCCAGAAGGAGGCGCAGATTGTGGAAAAGCACTTTCGTTTACAAATGTAAAAAATGCAATATTCATCTCCATTCGAACTGTTTTCGATCGTTTCTTGTCAAGATGAACTGATATACTCTAAGGTCCCAAATTTGCATATACGCAACAATGTAGTTGTGCATTGCCTATTGGATAAAAAATATAAATGATTTTTTTTAATTTTTCTGGTGTAATATTGGAATAAATACATAACATTATTTAAAAAAAGATTATTATTTCAATGCTTGGTCCTTAATGGATGTGCGGGTAGAAGCAGTTAGGGAGTGAGTCCTGGAAGCGAACATGATCGCGAGATTCAACTTGTTTTAATGAAAAATATTTTAATTCTTAAAAGTTTAAAGTAGCATATGTCTATGAAATATATTTTTTTAAATTATCACTATTGCGTTAACATTATGACATTTATTCGATGCCACTAGTACGTGTAAAGATAACGTAACAACGTAATTTACGTACGTTAACTAACTTTCTCTGCGCTAACTAACGCTGCGTTTTACGAATTTGGACACCATAACCTGTTTGCAAAAACTATGCAATAAAATACGTGTTAAGTTCCAATGAAGAATGTATATATTCATCTGCTAATTCGTACATTCAGATACTAGGTAAAACAAGTATTACCTATAAACAACAGGGAAGATCGCAAATCAACGAGCATTGATGAGCCACCGTGGATCCTCGGAGATTATATTGTCATATTAGTACTATTTGAATCTATAATAGTACTATTTGAATTAGTACCATTTGATTCCCGATTGGTATTCAAACGTTTGTCTGTCATATGTACCAAATTTCATCATTAATTAATTCTTCTGTTACATGTCATACATACTTCCACTAAATTGTCTCAAGGCAACTCTCTCACTATGAAGTTTCACTATCCGTTCACTTCCATTTTAAAAGAACTCCATATTTCGTTTACTTGTTTGATAAGGACTCTACCTGTCTAGGAGATTTGAATTTTTGCATAGCATTCTTACTATATTTGTTCCTTATGACACTTTTTGCTATCTTACTCAGTGGCATAGACTCAATGTATGCGAGTGATTTGTTACATCCCCTAGTTTTCCATCACATAAAAATCTTTTCAGTAAAGTATTTTACTTTTTTCCGTAAGAATGTCCCTCCGTTTCTCTATGCCCACTCGACATTTACGTGAGCTGCCCAAAAGTCATTAGTGCCCTCGCTGGATGTGACGGACCGAGAAACATCCCTTAAACGACTTCGCTTCGTTGGCGAGGTCATTGATCGCACGACCATGCGCTGCGTGAAAGTTGTGTGGTTTTTGACTGCCGAAGATGTGACACTGCCTCTCACATCAGAGGCTTCTCATTGGCGTGTGTGTATCCCCTCCCAATAACCTTCCATAACCCGTCCTCTGATGTGGTCATAATTCGGTACACGCCTGGGAATCCCACAAGTCACGTGCCATGATTGGGAGCCCGGAGCGGGAAGCAGAGGGCAGACGGAACGACTGTCTTTTTTCACAACTCATGCAAGTCTGCCAACTATGCTTAAGCACACTTCAATTTGATTCAGTACAGCTGGGTAACTCGATGTGGGTTAGCAGGCCCGACAAAACAAGATCACTCCCTTCATGTAAGAAAATGGTAAGACAGAGACAATCCGTGAAGTCGAACCGGTGCAGTGCGATGTCGTTTCGTTTGTCGTGTGTGTCCTGCGTTCTAGCATAAATGCTGTTTACTACTTGATATGCGTTAAATATACTACTTTGTCTAATCAGTGATGCGTTAAAGAGAAGCGTGAATTTGATATTGTAACGCGAAAGAATAAAACGTGTGTGTGTGTGTGTGTGTGAAAGGGCGCGGCATGGCGAGCTCATCCAGTTCATTTGTGGTAGTGGATGAGTTACTTGTGGCATGAAACAGTAGTGAAACTTTTCACTGTGCTATAGACAGGATTCTTGAAATTCGTGTAGTTCTTTCTCCTATTCCGAAACACTTAAGGTAATTATGATGAAGAACCAAGACAACGCGAATAGATCTCGAGTGTAAAAATTAGGTATATACTTTTTTATGGTTATTTTTTGTTTTACTCTTTTGTTTATGTAAGTTAATGCATGCAATGAGAAGATGGTGATTTTCAAGGAAGATTCAGAAGGTATCTAATTTGCAACATAAACTTCTAAAATACTTCAGAGTATAGTAGAATGACGCAGACTTTAAATATTTGAAATTATGCGTTCAACCTGTAATATCATGATCGCATCCCCAAATCTACCAGCCAGGAGACGCCAATGTTCTTACTGCATTTTAACATAAGATTCTATTCCACTCTATTGTCTTACAAATACAAACCATTCTCTTCTGTCAGTTCAGTTCATATGCATCAGACATTGATTTTAATCATGGTTAGAACCACATGAATAAGAAATATTTAATAGCTGACGGCCTCTCATATGTGACTTTGCTGACTTATGACGTCAGCTGCGTCGTAAGCAGTGCCCTCTATGTAGGAGAATTCAGTGGGTACGTGCAGTACGAATATCCGTTAATATCCAGAATAACACTTCAAAATATTTGCATCTTTCAGACAAATCGAAACTGTTTAATGATTTTCGGATTTTTCTCAAATTTGGAGGTATCTAAGAAAATCTTATACGGCCAGAGGCGGTACAGTTTTCTTTCAAATTTTGCGGGCATTGGAAATTAGTAATATAGGTACTTCCTAGTGGTAATATCACTCGTGGTTTAGTTTCACATATTTAACAGACACTGTGGCACTGATATTTGCTCTCTCTCTCTCTCTCTCTCTCTCCCTCTCTCTCTCTCTCTCTCTCTCTCTCTCTACTTCAAAGCATTTACTTCAATTACTTTTTGAGATGTTTCATAATCATCAAAATCAAATGTATTAATAAATATGAAAGTAATGCACTCTTAAAATGGTTTTCTATGCACAACGAACGTATTATATCTCTGTGACAGAACTATTTGGCATTCCCGAATTTACTCCAATTATGGAACATTGCGTGAAGACGGAACGTGGGAAGGAATAATGAAGATACTAAAAGAACGAAAAGTTGACGTCGCACTCTGTGACATGTCTTTAACCCCCCGGCGACTCATTGATGTTGATTTCACAGATACTATCTGCGATCAAAGGTAAGTAGAGAGCTTGCTGACATTTCCGTTTGCACGCCGTTCTGCTATTCGCCATCTTCTGTCAGTCAGAAAATGCGAAAAAATACAGGTATCCAGACTTAGGTGAACCAAATAAAAAACCAAGGTGGTTTCGGCCATGGTATGGTTAAGATAATCATTAACTGGATGAAGTCTGAAGTGATCCGTTCATCGCCATTCACAGGACTGTACCGTTTGAGAAACGTGCGAATTAAGAGGGTAGTTCGCGAATTATCCATAGTTTGTAATCTAACGCTAAGATGTATACCCTAAGCAAAATGTTTTCTTTCTTTTGTAACGGAGAGAGTATGTCCAGAGTCGGTGCTTTCATGAGCCTGCCGGCACGCCGTTCTCTGAAGTGGACGGACTTCTTCACGCCGTTCAGCGCACTCCTGTGGAGCAGCCGCTGTTGGTGCAGCCGTGTGCCTGGCGCTATCCCTAGCCTTCGTGGTGCGGGCTGGAAGGCCAGGAGAAGCGTCACGCCCAGAGACGCCTGGCTCTTCGTGTCCGCTGCCTTCTGCCAGCAAGGTGTGTTCTTTGGAAAGTCCAAATTCTTAAGTCCAAATTGTGGCAATTAATTAGCAATACATTATCTGAGGTTTTCCGTCCAGCTACTACCCGAATTTAACTGATGTGTGTGCTTGCGTCGCGTCAAGCCAGCTTACACCCGTTTACGCCACGAAGATACGTGGCAATTAATTCCAAATTGTCGCAATTAATTTGCAATAAATTATTTGACATGGCCGTTCCAGCTTGACTCACCTTCGTTTATGCTGACTCCAGCGCTCCTGAACAGAGGCTCTACGCAACCCGCAGCACCCACACGTATTAAGCGCGTTTTCGCTGCATATCTTGCCCCTGCGTTTGTGAAATCACGGCCAAAATTATTACTTGAACTCTATCTCGAACAAGTAAATCAAATGTCTGCAAAATATTGTCATAGCGAATGCATGCCCAGACTTGAGGGAGAACTTAGGATACTTGACAACCATGTACAAACCAGGACATAGAATAAACCCATATTCGCAAGAGAGCTCTTCATTTATTAAAATTTTGGCAGAGCATTTTTGTAAAACGTGTAATACCCAGCAATAGCAATGTATTGCCGGATCCACTAGTGTTGCTTATAAAATGGGTATGTGTCATGGGCATTTGACATCATATGCAACAAACGGTGGTCATCTGTTCACTTTACCGCCACTCCCAATGATCCTCGTTGTGATTGTCCAAAAGTAGGAAGATGCAATTTCCGTACCATAAACGGCAAAGACTGCATAATCTGTGCCACACGATGTCATATTACGAACGATTTCTTGTAAAAACAAAGTTCTTTTCTAATGCTGGTATACAAAACAAATATTTTTCCCGCGTTCTAACTCAACTGTCATTAACTGTCACCAGATAGGATCGTGTTAATTTCACAAAAACCGCCATTATAATAACTAATGGCGCCGCAAGCGCAGCTCGTATAAATTAACTTGTACGAATCTACGCAAAATCAAGTTGGCACGTGTTTCCGTATATAAAATGGTATTAAATTGGCTTGGAGTGCAAATAACACATTATGACGTCATAATTAGGAGGAATGCTTTACACATTGTTCAAGAATAACAGGTATTCTACTGTTGAGGGCAACCCTTGTCGAATATACGGCGGATGTGCGATCACAAATTATAACGATGCTGTTGAAAATGGATAGTAAAAAGGAATGAAAAAATTAATGTAGTTTAATGGTCTGAATAATACTTTTGTTTTCAGCAGACCTCGCCGGGTGCTTAAATTGGACGTGTGCTCCATGTGTACGCGCACATGTCAGCGCTGGTGCGGAGAACGAGTGGAGGAGTGTAATGCAACTTGTTTTATGTAGAGTTGGATATAGAATAGCATTTTTGTGCTTCGAACAGCGCGCGTCGCTTTCGTGGGAGTGTGCTCCGTGTGTGAGAACAATTTTCAGCGTTGTTGCTGAGAACGAAGGGTGGAGAGAAATGAAATATGTTTTGTATAAAGTTGAATACAGTCGGCTCCGCGGCCGAGATCACTAAACAGTAGTGCCGTAGTCATCTCGGACCGAGGGTAGCGTGTTCGAGCCCCCCTTCGGGTATGGTTGTATGTGTCTGTCTTTCACCCCCTATCATCACCATATTGTTTCATCCCCATACCATAACGTTAAATACAAAAGTGGTTGCCAATGACCTAGTATTTAATGCGATATTAAAAAATGAATGTAGAATCATTTGTTTCTGCTTCACCAGCGCGCGTCACGTTCGTGGTCTGGGAGCGTGCTCTAGGTTCACGCGCACTTGTCAGCACTGGCGCTGAGAAGGAGAGATGGGAGAAATGAAACGAGTTTCATGTGGAATTGAACATTGAATGAGTGCTTCGTGTTCAGGTCAGCGCGCGCCACATGCTTGGTCTTGGTGCGCGCTCTGTTTATGCGCGCACTTGGTAGTGTTGGTGGTGAGAACAAGTAATCAATAGGAAGGAAAGTTGTTTCATTGGGAGTTTAATATTAAGTAATTTGTTTTAGCTTACGTCAGCACGTTCCGAGTGCTTGGTCTAAGTGCACTCTGTGTGCACGCACTTGGTGACTTTGATGCGAATAACTAGTAAGGAGGAGAAAAGTGGTTTTATGTAAAGTGAATATTGAATGAATATTTTGTGCTTAGGTCAGCGCGCTCCGCCTGCGTGGTCTGGCCGCGTGCTCTATGTGTGCGCACGTTTGGTTGTTTTCGTGCAGAGAACGAGTGGTATAGAGGAATGGAACTTATTTTACTTGTTGTAGAGTTGTATATTGAATGAGTGCTTTGTGCTTAGGTCAGCGCGCTCCGCGTGCGTGGTCTGGGCGCGTGCTCTGTGTGTGCGCGCACTTGGTGGCGCTGGTGCTGGCCGCAGCTCACTCTGGAGCTCTCATCTCCGCGCTGTTCTCTGGCAAAGAGCATTTGCCCTTCAGGTCGCTTAGAGAAGCTCTTAATGATTCTTCTACTCGGTTTGTTATACCCATCCACGCGGCGTACCTCAACAATTCATTGGTAAGTAATAGAAATGCGTTCTCGACCATGGATATTACCCTGTAAAATAACTTCAATGTATCCAGTTTGTTTGTCTAAAGTCAAATTTAACGGAACTGAATGTTTAAGGTTTTTATCTAAGAAGATCTAATACTAATGTTCAATGTAACATACTTGCTGTAGTGCAGTAGATCTAATGAAACGGAAAGCATGTTATACAGATAGTCCAAAACACAGACATTCGAACAGATGTGCATAGTACGTTTAAAAAATATGGACACAAATCTATTTGGCCTTCTAGGAATCATTTCCAATTCCAAGTTTCTGTAAATGATCAATTCTCATCCTTGTGGAAATATTTGTAACAGCTGAAAAGGGATCAGAGGAATAACGACGTTCTGAACACTCTATTGTCGGCGGGCATGCAAGAGCACAACACTCAATTACTGTGTTCTACCTAATTAATCAAATGCAAGTATAGCGAGTGATTAGCAATTTTCCAAAATTACAAAGATCATTGGGATGTGGGCGTACACTTGCGTTCTTTGAGTTACACATTCAACTACAATATTCGTGAATACGTCAATATGAAAACTGAAAATTTCAAGACTTCTTTAAATATATGTACGTTATGTACTTTATGAATTAAAGCTTTTCATTCCATATTCTGAAAATCGTTTCTAGTGAGACCGTAGAATTTACTTTCCTTGACAAGCAAATACTCGACTTGCTCTTTCTCTAGCTCAGGGGTCGCCAACCTTTTAAGCGACTGAGCTATCTTACAGCTCATGAACCTTACCGTGAGCTACCCTTTAAAAGTAAAAAAGTAATCAGTTTCCCATTCCACATGAAAATTATATTTTTTTTGTTTTTTGCTGGAACTCGCCATTATTAAAACCGTCTGAAGTATCCCCACAAGCTCCCGAAAATATCCTTTCGAGCTACGAGTAGCTTGTGAGCCACGGTTTGGCGAAGGTTGCTCTAGCTCATCAATGCGTTTTCTTCGTAATTTAGAATGGCTTCTTTCGAAGTTTTGTCAACACGAACGAGCCTTTGAAGAGTAGATCTTGAAAAGAGAAATATTTTCAAACCCATTTCCTTGCTTCTGACTGTCTCAGTTGCATTACAATGTCTGCAGTATTCCAGTTTCCTCAAGTGGTTTTTGGTTTTGAGCTTATAATATTTCGTAGCATCTAGAACAAAAGCAGTACGAACACAAGTTGTAGTGCATGTAAAATGTACTTGTAGGAACACAAGTTGTAGTGCAAATTAAAACTGTAACTAAAAACCAAGGACGTAGCTTTCAAAGTTTTCAGAATCTAGAAAACACGAACACCTCTGTTACACATCAGCTGTCATTCACAACTGAACCACATATCTATGATGGCAAAAGGAGTTTCCAACTAGCTCGTAAAATCGTTTCCGTTAGGGTGTGTGGTAATGTATGAACAGGTATGAAGGGGGCTCATATTATATACAAGGCTCATATGACCACTTTTGCTATAGTAATGATAACCTGGAGAACATTATTTTATATATTTCTTTTAGACGAAAATTGTTTAGATATTCATGTCTTTGGACCAAATTTTATTGGACTTTTTGTCAATTGGGCTACTTTATACCAGACATTTTTAATAATTCCATCAAACTTTAATAGAAATGTTTTCCTGGACCTCCTTATTAAGTCTTAAATTAGTAGTACTACAACAGCCCATAGTTTCTCGCATCACTTCTACCTGCTCCACTATATTATACTACTATACGCACCTGCAAAAGTGTTTTCAACCACCAACATTTTCTTCCGCGCCGAGACCAGAACTTAGGTACTCGGAGTTACCTCGCCGGAAGCCTTCTCTCTACGCTTGGAAAATTCTGTACGTTTTCCGACCAAAATCCCTACCTAAATTTTTAAAGAAAAAAATTGGAGCTGTTTTTGAGAAAATTTTAAATTGTCTCTGGAGATTCATGTTTTACAAAACACATTTCAATAATGTTTTCAAATCCCAAAGTTTCGAGTCGAGTTAAATCCACCGGGCAATACCCATTTTGGAAAAACTCTTGCATATTCTTTAGACGCTGGTTGTGTTCTCGGAAGGACAGACTGCTAGACGAACGGACCTTTTGAAAACAACACTTTTACGGTATCAGGGCACCCAAAAATGTATTTCTGTTGAAACCTCGAAATAAATTTTCCACAGTATTAAATAATTTTCTCTACACTACGTATTTTAATCCGTATGTACGTACGTATACAAGAAAATAATAATAAACATGTATGTTTTCAACAGGGCAAAGAAGCAAATTATATGGCTTTATCTGAGAAATTACACCAGCAGGCAGATTCGACCAGGCAGGAAGGTAACAATATGCGTGGACTGGACATGGTACGGCGCGTGTGCGAGGACCAGCGGACAATAGCTCTGTTGAGAGTGCATTGGTTGCCCATCTTCCTGCACCGAACGCCGTGCGTATTAGAGGAGCTGCCTTCAGCACTCGTGGCCAACCCGTCGTCGATCGCACTCACCAAGGGGAACCCTCACGTCCAGCTACTCAGCTACTAGTGAGTAATAAGCTTCCTAATTTCTCGTATTACTTGTAACGACACCTTGTACATACACTGTACCAAGGAAGGACGAAGCTTATTTGTAACTGATTAGAAGTCCTCAACACAAATCCCACTGAGTTTCATCTGCTGCTCACGGGATTTCCCAACGGACCACAACAAAGCAATTTAAGATGAAGAACGTAGAAACTAGCAGATTATGGAGGAGGTGCGAAAACATCCTCACGCAACCATCATCACAGAAAACATTCGTGCACAAATCGGAAACGATGCGTTCTAAGGTTTTTCAATGTTTTCGTGTTCATAAAGGAATACACGTTATTTTCTCATGCCGCAATATTTAAGATGAAATCTTTTTTTACGTTATATTACTTTTTTGAAGCTTCTCTCACAACGTAGTATGTGTTGCCAAAAACTTAACGTTAAAATAATGATATAGAAAATGTTATGTTTTGGACATGACAATTCTTGCGAAAAATCATATCATTCTTCTGATTCATTCTTTGGCGTTTCCACCCTTCTGAGCACTCTAAATATTAAGAACTTCTAGTTACATTCACCAGAAGGGCCTCTGCACTAACCGGCGCCGTAAGTTTAAAAAGTATTTCTAAAAAAAAAGCAATATATCTCTCAACATCCAGGTTAATATGAAAATTTGGGAGATCACGACAAAAACCTTGAGGACTACTTAAGAGGATATGAGATACAAATAAAGGGAAAATTCGGCGAGAATACACATGTGTATTCATGTATAATACATTACATGTATGTAGTTAAACTTGTGAGAAAACATGTAGATCACTATAAGGATATTACGCGGTAATCATGTAGGATACTTGTAAGAAAAGAACAGAACATTCGATGCATACGAACATACGTTGTGCAGCATCCGGCGAATGCGTCGCACGGGCGTGCTGGCACGCGTGCTACGCAGCCACTGGCCGCAGTGGCCCCAGCGCCAGGACGAGGCCTCGCAGCCGGCCGTGCGCCTGGGGGACGTGGCGCCCGTGTTTCCTGCCTTCGCCGCCGGCGCGCTGCTAGCGCTGCTTATCCTGGCCCTCGAGCGCCGCCTGGGGGCTCCCACCCAACGCAACGGCCAACAACTCCCGCATCTCTCCGATATCTCTTGAAGCCGCAGTGGCCCCAGCGCCAGGACGAGGCCTCGCAGCCGGCCGTGCGCCTGGGGGACGTGGCGCCCGTGTTTCCTGCCTTCGCCGCCGGCGCGCTGCTGGCGCTGCTTATCTGGCCCTCGAGCGCCGCCTGGGGGCTCCCACCCAACGCAATGGCCGACAACTTGCACATTTTTCCTACAGCTATTGAATGTTAGCAGGAATTTTGAAAGCAGAATGTAAAATTATTTTCTCAGGTTTCATATTTAAATTTCAAAGAAATTTCTCCGTTTGGTTGGAATGTTCCCGATAGAACATGTTGAGAAACTCTTACTTTTGCAATATTTCTGACCGAAAGGTTCTGAAATACTAAACCCGAAGGCAGATTTTTCGTAATTAGCCAGATAGCGTGTGTGTTCAGCCGGCTGTTCTTATCGGTTGTTTTCCACGGTTTCTTCGATCAACACCTGGATACTCTGTATTTGATTATTCATTGTCTTCTTAAATAATGTGTATTTTTTGTTAATTTCTCGTGTCATGCTTCATTTAAAGTTTTTATTTTCAACATTCTATGTAAATGAATAGTGGTATTAAAATGAATTTTGTATTTGTTACGTTTGTTTATTCAAAAGTTGATTTGAAGAACTAAACTCATTCCATAGATTTCAAAACATGTCAAATGAAACAGAACTAAAATTAAGTTATAGTGTCTTTGACTCGTGGGTTACAAATAAAAAAACATCAATTTCTTTATTTCTGAATGATCTTTTATTACTTAGCCCTCGCTTCGTGAAATAGTCTTCAATATATTACTCTGAAGATCCACTGTCACAGATAATCGGTTAACTCAGAATCTCTTGGGGTATTGCCATAAGTAATACTACGAGGGTTTGGTAAAATGATAAATCTCTGACTGGCGAAGGGAGGTGATTTATCTGAGAATTTCCAAAACACAAGTTGTATTTAATAGGACTATGAATACTCGTATTCCTAGAATGAAATTAAGCGAAAAAGTGTTCCAAAGTGCTCCAAATATTGAAAATATACTAGTGTTTGTAAAAATTGCAACACTCGGAAGGAATTGACGAAATTACTTAAAAATCGATGGATGTGTAATAGAATGTATCCATAAGACGTGATAAAATTTGTATATAGATGGGGGCATGTTGGCCTAGTTGCGCCCTTTTTTGTGTGACAGGTCAGGTCAGTGTTACGCCATTCTTAGTCGGTGTAGAGCTGTCAAATGTCGCAGGAAAAGAGCAAGCAAGTGCTGGTACGCCTTGTCGACGCAAAGGGCGCACGATCAGCATCGGAGTGGGTTCGAACGGGGCAGAATGATCGGTCTACAAAAAGGGGGTAGTCGTACCGTGACGTTGAGGCTCGAACGGAGCAAGCTGCTACGACAGCGATGTGCAACCAATGAATAAAGCAAGGTCGTACACACCGACGGTACTGGACGACACAATATGACCACAGCGCGAGACGACCGCAATCTTATACACATGGCCGTAACCGACAGAACGGCGTCGCCCACAGTGTTAGCTCGACTCTGGAGCACCGCTCTGGACATGCGCGCGCTGGAGGCATGCACATCACTGCGTCAGATTCCATTGCTCAATTTGTGCTAGAGCGATGGCCGCGTACGTTTTGTGCGCTACCGTGGTCATCGCAATCTGTCAGATTATTGTTCTTCGCAATTGAAGACAAACGCCAAGTGCGATGGTTTGGGGCGCCTTTGGCAAAAATGGGCGATATCGCCTCATACGTACTGACGGAAATCTGAACAGCAACAGCTACATCAGGGCGGTTTTAGAACCCATGATACTGCCCCTACTGCAAGCAGCTCCACATGGCATAATTCAGCAGGACAATGTCAGACCGCATATGGAGAGGAATGTACAAGCCATCTGCGAAGAACTACGGATACCATTGCTTCTCGGGCCTGCATGTTCGTCGTCTGACATGTTTGGGATATGATCGGTCGGCAGCTTGTTTGTTCTGGTCCTCCTGCAGCCACTGTCGATGCTATGTGGCCTCTCGTAGAAACCGAGTGGAAATGTGTTCCCCAGCAGTATATCCACGCTCTCTTTGAATGCCGCGGCGTCTAGAGGCTCTGATGGCAGCGCGTGGTACTAAATACTCAAGATCAAATTGCAGATACAGTTCTATAAGTCCAATAGTTTGCATATTGTGATGTTCTTATTCTGTGGAATAAATTTCATTGTAAAAGTATGTCTCCTTCTTGGTGTTGCAATTTTTACAAATGCCAGTGTAAGTGAAAGTAAGATAAAATCAAAGTGTACATGAGCGATTTATTGCCATCGACACTGCGATCGAACATACCGCCTCTAAAGATACAAAAGTCGCAGCTTATTATTGGCCGTCGGGGAGGAGCGTCAGAAAAATCGACTTGAAAACGTGATAATTCTTTTTAGATATACCGCCCGTTCTGATATATGTATTTGTCATCACCTTGTCACCATTTTGGTTGCGTTTACGCTCTGACATGTTCCGCAGTCGTAAAGAATTCTATGTTGTGACCTTGTAACTAAGTAACAATGATTAAAATACATTTGTCACTCCACTCAGTAACAAGGTCACAGCTTGGTATTCTTCACGTCTACGGAACAAACATCTGAGCGTAAACGCATTCAAAATGGCGACATGGTGAAGACAATTAAATATATCATAACGGGCAATACATCAGGCCTAAGAACTTGTTCAAAGAATTAGTTGTCACGGTAGCTTAGTAGTTAGAGCAAATGTGCGTGAACCAGGAGACCCGGGTCCGAATCCCGGTCAGAGTGATAATTCTTGGAACAAATTTAATTTATTTATGTACTCTTTGTACAATATAAGAAGAAGATCAACCCTGTAAGTCAACTCGGATAAAAGGACTATTTTCACCTGCTTTTCGATTAGAAGATGGCATTTTGTGTAATATATTCATTTGTATGTACAATGATATTTCTTTGAAATGTTAGTATCACATGTCAATGTAGTCACTAATGAAAGATTTGAATTTAAATAAATATTTTTTTAAACGCACATGCCAAATACCAGAAGAATCTTTTGTTTAACGATTTATTCATTTTTCTTCTATAATAGTTCAAGAAAAGAATATAATACATAAAACACTTTGGTGTTTTCCGCAAAAAAAGAAGCAATAACTGGATCTGAATAATGATTCTCTACTATTTGATTTGAACTCACTGAGATGGTTCTATCATAGATAGCTTTGTCTTTAAAGATACTGTAGTTTGTAGATGATGGTGTCAAATAAACTCTTAAAAGATATTTTAAATTATTTCTGTCATTTGAAACTATTTCATTTTCTTTATTTCCACTTCAAATCGAGTACACACAATATTTTAGGTAAATGTCGGCGACACGATAATTATGAGCTAAACTCTAGAAGAGACTGTTAAATCTACAAAAAAATTTATAAAAATATTCTCTTCACAAAAACTTTAAAAAATTACCACGTATTGATTGTGAATTCCAGTAGTACAAAGTCAATTAATACATTTTGTGTACAGAAAGGAAGTCATAAAGAATCGATTGTTATTTCAATTATTACTAAGTCAAGTAAAATATTCTTATCAGCTGACGGATATGAGGATGTTATTTGATTATCTTTCCATTCAAATAGATTGCATTTGAAAATGTGTAATAATATAAAAAAACGTAACATGACTAAGACCACACAGAGAGTGTATAACTTCCTTATTTAATCAAATCGATTTTACGATGAAATATTTTCTTAGAGCTACAGACATAAAGGGAAAAAAGCAAGAATTATCCAAACATTTTGCTACATCATTTTATTTTCTCCACATGAAAAGTAGACCAGGCGATAACAACAGCAAGGTATTCATTCGAATTTTCTTGTAATCAAATAGAGTAAATATAAATATATAATTCAGTTAAATAGGCAATAGATGTTATTTTATTTACAAAATATGCAACAGCATAAACGCAAAAACACAATAAAATTATATTTCCAAAAATGACACTATATAATTAAAGTGTTGAATAATGTACGTCATTTTTTAATAAAATCAAGAACAGTCAAGTAAATGTAACCATTTTTGAGAACCATTACATATATCTATGTTCCCATGTTTCATGTTATTGCAATTATTCTCGTTTACTTATCATTACAAAATGAAATGAATGTCTTCTCTAAATTGACTGAAAAATCTCACATCTCTCGGATGTTGGGTCTCGATTTGAAACAGACAGTCAATACGCACAAAAATCAGCATCACAAAACCCGGACTGGAGGTTCGGTGGCGCTCTCTGAGGAAACCGAGAAGCAGGGGGCGGCGTCCGCAGAGTCATTGTTCTATAGCAAGATAACGACAGGAATTAACGCAGATGTTTCCAAAAAACAAAGTACGACACCCGATCATCCAGATCTACTAAGGAAGGAAAGCAGTCAAACCGCTCTACAGATAGTTGACAGTGCACTTTCGGAGCACGAAAGAAGCGAGGGCTATTCCGCTTGGCCGTGGGAGGAGGCGTGGACGGCGCGTCTGTTGTGGGAGGGGCGCGTGCCCGAGTTGGGCGCCCACGCCGCGCTGCTGCTGGCGGCGCCGCCGCGCCCCGCGCTGGCCGAGCAGCGCCGCCTGCTGCGCCTGCAGCGCCTGCTGCACGCCAGAGGCCTGCGCGCGGCGGCGGGCGGCGCGGCGGCGTGGCAGCGTCTGCGCAGCCAAGCCAACAGCCCGCGGCCGGCGGCGCTGCTGCCCGCGGGCGCGGCGGGCGCGCGCCTTCTCCGCCAGCTGCAGCCTTCTCCTTGTGCGATGGTGCTGGCGTTGGCGCGTGGCGCCAGCCGCCGCCTGCTGGCGCGCGCGCCGCTGCGCTTCGACAGCGCGCTGCTGCTGGCGCAGTGGCGTGTTGGTGGGCGGGGCGTGGAGGTGCGGCTGGCCGAGGCGTGGCGCGCGGGCGCAGGCCGGCCGCTGGAGCTGCGGCCGCTGGGCGCGTGGTGGCCGGGCGGGGGCGTGCGCCCGCCGCCTGCGCCGCCCTCGCGCCGCCTGCGCTCAAGGGCAGACCTCAGGGGCATCACTTTCAGGGCCATTTCTGCATTCGTGAGTAATCTGCAAAGTTTTATTGTTTTTTTTTTACCAACTGTTTTGGAGAATTTAATCTTTTATTTTCAGAAACATTTGTGGGGTGATACATATACAAGAGACCAAGATTTTCGTCAAAATATTTTCTCGAGTCTTTGGCTTGCTCTTGAACGCTTACATAATTTTAGGTAAGTTATGCAATTTCTTATTTACATTTAATTGAAAATACCTCTAAAATTCAGCTCTCAACGTTTTCAGGAACACTTTTTCTCCGATTTTGAGGAAAATTGACCTTGAAATGATGAAAGATATGGAAAGTTTCAAAATTAATAGAACATTTTAATCGAATTTTTAATTTAAATTATAGTTGTTCATTTATTTCTTTTTGGTTTTCAATACGAACATGACTAAAATAAATCTGGAGAGAAAAATCTAAAGGACGTAAATCGTAATGACAGTCGTGAAGGCAGTGAAATAATAATGTATTTATTTGACATTAGAACAGATGTGGGGGAAGCGTGACTTTATCATCTTTGGACAAAAAAGACCTGATGGATCCTGGGAAGGAGCTATTAACGAGCTTTTCGCTGGTCGAGCTGATGTCATCGTTGCTGATATGACTTTGTCCGTCCCTCGGAAGACAATCGCCGACTTCACGGATGAAGCGTACAATGAAAGGTGCATTTGAAAGATAAAGATATGTTCCTCTTTTAATTGCTATAAAACCCGGACACAAGTGGCATGACCACGTCTTGATATGCGTCATTTTTATATACAATATGTTAACAACTAGAGAGGATAAAACAATATGCTGAGGGTCCTCGAAATCAGGAAGTCAAGTTCACACCCACGTGTCAATAAAGAGGAGTTGATAGATCCACATTTCTTTTGTAGAATCGGGGCGTACATTCGGCTGCCCGGGCGTCGAGGGCTGCAGTGGACGGACTTCATGGCGCCCTTCAGCCGGGGGCTGTGGGCGGCGGCGATGGGGGCGGCGCTGCTGCTGGCAGCGGGCTCTCGCGCTCGCCCTGCGCGCACCACCACCACCACCACCATCAGCAACACCACCATCACCACCACCACCCCCACCACCAGCACACCACCACCACTACCACCACCATCATCACACCACCACCACCGCCACCACCACCACCACCATCATCATCACCACCACCACCACCACCACCGCCACCACACACCAACAGCAACAACACAACACCAACGGCATCAACGCCACTTACATCTTCTTGTCTTAATTGCCTCCTCCACAACCTCTTTCATCACCAACTACACCATCACTATCATCTTTAAGACGAGATCGTGTGGCACCCAGAGACGCCTGGGTGTTCGTGGCGGCCGCTTTCTGTCAGCAGGGTGAGTACGTTTCACAGGCGTAGCAATGTGTGTCGCTTTTGGGCAGGTATAGAGGCTTGAAGTAGTGTTTGGTTGCTTGAAAAAACACTAATTTTATCTGGGGGTACATGCTTCATAACTATAATAGTTTTTGGAAACATATCCTTTTTATGAATGATGAGTAGTGCATGTACCATAACATTATTTGAAGTCAAACTATGAATGTTATGGAAGCCTTTCGTTATTATTAATAAGTATTAAGTATTATTAATATCTAAAGGCGTGCTCTGTCTGAACCAACATTTTGGGGCCCCCGAATGTTTACATAATAGTACTTAACTACAAAGAAAAGAAAATGTATTAGCGAGTTGTGACAGATTTTTTTTGAAAATCTGTAACTCGCTTGGTAAAGGTTTCGAAGAAAATGGTTCATATAAAAGTTGTAATTATATTTCATTCTCTTTAAAATTGATTTCACATCATTCATTAAAAATAATTTTCTATATACTTAGACATAAAAATCTAAAAAGAACAAACTGAAAACAAGTCAAAAAATATAGGGTTTTCGGGCCTTCCAGAGTTATCATAGGATCTGGGAAGTCAAAAACTTGGGGTTTTAACAAGTGCCTAGGTACACACAATTTACTCCAAAACAGTTTTTAAGATTTTTTGAGGAAACCGCCCTTTTCAGTACCTACCGACTAGACTATAAAGGGAGAATGAAATTATTACTTTAGTGATACAATACCAATAATGTAATTGGTTTTACGTTCAACTATTTGCAGTGCTGCCATATGGTGTGAAAAACATATTTCTCTAATGTCGTGTATCAGTTCCTCAAAAAGTCATTTTAAATGTTTAATTACGTAGGGCCCCCCTCAAAGGCCCTTCTTGGTTCCTTCTGTGTTCATGCCTTTAATTAATTGACATATATTGATTTATATTACCATCAGTATTAATATAATTCTGTTTTGTAACGGAATAAAACTGAGATTGAACTGGGTCTTAAATATAATTATTTGCAGTAAGACTATGTTGTAAAACACGTGAATCAATCGATCAGAGTCAACCAAGTCATTGTAAGTGAAGAACTGATGTTATAATTGTAATTTATTTCCAATTATCATATTTAATTATTTTCTTCAGTGTGATAAAATAATTCAGACGAACTTGTTCTGAATTATTGAGAGCAACATAATTTAATTTTTCATTAAATGGAGATCGACAGTCTTTTTACGTCTGTGTTGAAAGTTAAGGATTATTTGCGGGTCATGTTCAAGATTTTTTATTCCACTTATACTTTTTAGTAAGACTTACCGGGAACAGGAAGATGTACTTTTTTAATCTATAAAACATTTTACACGTACATTCTGTATTGGTCTTACTACATTAACTTTTAAGTTCCGCATGAATGTAATTTAATTCAGTATGCGATATCGCATGTATTAACTAACGACATTAGAGAATGATACTGAGACCGACCACTCACCATGCGAACTGGAAGAAGAGCTTTAAGAAATTTCTTTTTCAAACCATCTGCGATATGAAGGCGAAAAATGATGAAGCGTCGCCCAGAAAGGAAATAAGTAGAACCAGTGGTTTCATGACGGCCAGCTTCTAAGATCGATGTTGTAAGCCGGAGCTCGGATGCAACCATGTACAAGTGTGTGAGTGTGCCGAAGCAATACTTCTGGTTCTGTACCGAAGAGCTTTGGAGGAGGCGATGGTGTGACGGTTAGCATAACGGACCGTAAGACTTACCCAAGTTCGTGGGTTCAAACCCGATCAAACCGTGAATTTTTTAAGGGCGAAAAAATCCTTCGTACGCCTTCCATCGGAGGGGAAGTAAATCCGAATGTCCCATGTTAGTAGATTTACCGCATGTAAAAGACCCTCAATCCTAAATGAAGCCTCTAAGCTAAATTCAAATCGCATTTTTCTTCGCCCAAGTAATATCTTCTTTCTACGCTTGTTGGTGAAAGGAGCGTAGCAAATTATGCGTAGTCAGACGGGAGAGCATGGCCTGAGTCTCGCCACGCCACGTTTCGCATCAATTCAATTAAATTAAATTCAAGCTCCGGGGGTGGGCGTCTGTGCCTCCCTCTCCTTCGCAGGCGCAGTGCCTCCGTCAGACGGATAGCCTCATCTCGCCGTTACGCGGGCGAAGCCTTCCCACTCAAGGCCTGGATCCAGTCGCGCTGCGCCAGCCGACAGCTGCAGCCAACTAGGCTTTTCTCACTCGAGACGAACCCCTTCCGAAATACCTGTTAGGTTGGGCCACTGCCACGACGAAGACAAGAGTCAATCAGGGGGCTATTCGAACTAAGGTTCGAGCGGCTTGGTGCCTCCTTCCCGTGTTCGAACTGAATCATCTTTACACTACTTTGGAATTACAATCAAACGGTTCAAGGATGATGCTTTTAATTATCCTGTGTGTGAACACTTGGCATCTACGCTGAGAATTAGTGGTGGAGAGGAATGAAATTTGTTTTCTGTAAAGTTGAATATTGAATAAATGTGCTTGGGTCAGACCGTCCCGCGAGTATGTTTTGGGAGCATACTCTGTGTGTGTGCACACTTTGTGGCGCTGCTGCTGAGAACTAGTAGTGAATCAACTTGTTTTATGTGTTAATAATAAAAGTCTTTGCTTCGCTTAGGTCAGCCCGTCCCGCGTGCGTGGTCTGGGCGTGTGCTCTGTGTGTGCGCGCACTTGGTGGCGCTGGTGCTGGCGGCGGCGCACTCGGGTTCTCTCATCTCCGCGCTCTCCGCCGCCGAGCAAGGGCCGCCTTTCAAGTCTCTGGACGAGGCGCTTAAGCATCCCCATTCACGTGTAGTTGTCGTGGTGAACATGAGTTATGCAATAGAAGTGGTTAATAGTAAGGTGTGTGCAATGCTATTTATTATCTGCAATTTTCTGCGTTTATATACTCGTTAGAATATTTTGTTTCACGCATGTCATAATAATTACTAAGGAAATGGCAATGCACTGGTAAAGCAGCACACTTTGCATGATTAAATGTCATGTAACTCCAAAAAGGTGATTCGTAATCAGACAAACGCATTTTTAACATCTTGACCTTATTGAGCAGTTTGCAGCACAATTTTCATTCAAGGGTTAAGGTTACGTAGATCACAGAACACCCTCCAACATTGTTTATATTGTGTGTGTTTATTTTTTTAGTGCAGAATTTAAGGTTTATTTTTGATGATCCTTCTATACATTTTCATATTATGCAAAGTTTTTAGAAGGGATTTAACCCATATATGCTCAGAACTTTTTTGTCACCAAACGTAATAATATTTTATATTATGAAGTAATTGCTATAACTGACACATTTAAAAGTTACTGTGCGCAAATTTGACTTTTGATAGGTGAGAAATTGAGTGTTGCGAAAACGCAACACTAGGCACAAGGGGGTGATATAATAATTAAAAGTTACTGGACTTTTAAAACATTTTTTATTGAATGCAGACAATGTCTATGTACTTGAAATATGAAACATCTACTTGAAAATGTAATATATATGCCTTAAACATTCTGTAACTAATATAGGTCAAATCAGTTATTGTACAACACACCACAGTCTGAAATAAATTATTTTAGTTTGTGGAATTCAAAAAAAAAAATTTTTCATGTAGTGCCACTTTACATTTGTTGCACATTTTAATTGCAACAGATTTACATAATGCACATCTCGTCCTCTTTTCTTTTGAGACTATATTGAAATATACCTTTATCATCGTCTCATCAAGAGTGTGGTTGTAATTATGGCCTGTTCCAAATTTATATTAAGATTTGGGCGCCAGAAACAGGTTACATTAATTACCACCAAAGTTTTCCCATCTAATTTAAACAAAATTATATAAACATCCAGCTAGCTTGGGTCGATGGGTCCGGATACAAATACTCGCTATCGCCTCGATAGCCGATTACCTGATCTGCCAATTATACAGTATGGCATGGAATCTGAAATGTAATAATTATATGCTTCCAACTAATTAAAGATTATGATTGACAAATGAAAACTCCTTTCATTTCCAAAGAACAAAATTCAATAATTTATTTAACGTTAAGTTTTAACAATTAATTTTATGGTCATGACCTTTTAAATACGTTATCTTTTTTTGTACTGCAGTATTTCTTTACCGTTTTGCTTGCCGACGCTCCGTAGTCGCTTCTCACTTGACCGTTGTTGGTTCCAAGTTTCGCTTCTTTCTTCCGGTCTTGCGCTGCTGCCGACACGTCCGGTCCACACTGCATAAACTGTTTATCGGTTCTTATCCGATGCTCTCAGTTCCTAATCCTTCCCACTGGTTATGTAAAACATTAAAGTTCAACTGCAATATCCGAAAAATTGTGCAAGTCCTCCGCGAATTCACTTCTGGCAAATAATTCTCAGAGTCCGAAAAAACTATTACTTCTCTCACAAAAAATATACAAGTCCCACTTTCCTAATATAATGTCCGCAAACGATCTTTACACCACGTCGTCTACTATCAAAATCCGCGATCTTCACTCCACGACACCCAGAATCAGAATGTTCTGTTCAATGCGTTCTTTAACCCTTTATGGTTCGGTAAGCGTCCCTCATTCTATTTTTTCAAAACACAGCGGTAAAATTAGACTGTCTACTCTTCACTAGCCAACCCGTGCGTCTCTTACGAACTCAAGTAGCCGCGACCTTCGTCAGTCATTCGTTTCTGAACCAACCACATCTTATCTTCTTTAGCTATCTAGCCCGCATCCGGACCTCTTCAAGGCCTGTGTACAGTTTGTTGACGTTGCCAACCTCTGCGCTGTCGTTGCTAAGGCCGCATACCGCCATATTGCGTACCCATTTATCCACCCTATGTAAGCTAATATTGTTAAATAAAATTTGTCATATTCTGGTATATCACAATATAGTGCCCAACGTTGTCAAACCTTGTACAAAGAGAAATTCTACTTGGAACTGTTGTCTTTACAGGGCCCGTCTTGCTTCTTGGTTGGCCAAATCGTTGAATCAATTCCATGGCTATTTTCCTTCTGAATTCCAATAAATCAAGGGCCATAGTATTAGTTTTTTCAGCCGACCTCCTTTGCAAAATCCAGGCGTTTTGTATGCTTACATCGAGAGCCCAGAGAAAGATTGGCGTCTACCACTTTTTAGATCGAATATTGGACCTGTAAGTAGAGACGTTCTGATCCATGCGGTCAGTACTTCCCATGTTGGCGTTGTACGCTCTGACGATATCTGGCTGAGTGATGTGTATCTTCTTTTTCTCCAAAGCTGAGTAACGAGTCGTTACTGAAACAGGTTCCACACCATTGCAATTGGACAACAGTGTAACGACGGAATTGTCATTCCATCTGCATAACAATTTGGGTAGTGCTTTGTCCATGCACATATCAGATGTTCCGCGGGGTTTCCTCTTCATTTCAGTGACATCGGTCAAGGGACATCGTTCCAGACGATTTCCAATCCATTTATTTTTCAGGACATTTTTCTTAGGTAAATCACTTTTTGTCCAATCTCTAGAAAATCTTTTGTTTAGCTTAGCATATTCTAAAATATTTTGCTGTATTTC
Source organism: Acheta domesticus (assembly GCA_031308135.1). NCBI lineage: Eukaryota > Metazoa > Arthropoda > Insecta > Orthoptera > Gryllidae > Acheta > Acheta domesticus. The sequence continues at coordinate 22,330,005 of JAHLJT010009436.1, read as the reverse complement.
TGCAGACGCTGTATTTTTGTTTATATCAGTACCAGACTCTATCTCATCACCTATTGGGAAAATCTCTTCCTCCGCTTGCAAAACACGTTCCGCGTCTGCAGACAACTGATGCGAATTCAGGTTGTCAAAGGTTCCACCATTTTCTTCGTCTCCACTGTCCTCATCTGTATCCTCACGTACATCTGGTGGTGCCATGTAAACATTAGCACTATGAGAAGCAGTGAATATTTCCGACTCATTTTCTTCCAATATTTGTAAATATTCCAGTATTTCTTTTGTCAAAAGTATCCTAAAAAGAAAAAAATGTATTCAATGTGTAACTGATATCCTGTATTGAATTTATATCGTATGTGCTTAGTGTTGCGAAAACGAAACACCCAAGTTTGAATACATTTTGTGAACTTCCTTTGATAGTTGACATATTATTGTTATAAACAATTAATAACACTACTAATAATGAAATTATATCAGTATACTCAATGAATTTAAACAATTATTTCCCATTTTACTTACCGTTTTCGGGACATTGTCGCAAAGAATTCCGCACAGAATATAACTCCAAATTCACACGTAAACTGCTACAAAGAGAATGCAATTACAAGCACTATTCTATAATCATCCGTTTGATTACAGATTAGTCTGTACTTGGAACCATATATAAACTTTACTCCAAGAACACAATCGTAGAATAACGTCAACAATGCAATGAGCGTGCACTGTTGCGAAAACGAAACACTAGGCATAAATGGGTTAATGAATATCATGTACAAAGTTTTAAGAATAAAAATATGCGTTGAAACAAACTTACCTTCAAAACCTTGGACTTCAAAAATTTTGTGGAGTTCCTCAGCTTTATTTTCTTCGTTTTTGTGATTATGTATTGTAGTTCGTAATTATCGCATTATTTCTATTCCAATGTATCTATTATTAATAACAATAATTACATTATTACTACATTACACTTCAAAGATCGAACTATCACCATTACGGAACTGGTTTTGATCTTGTTCGAAGAGATCTTATGATTTTCATTTTGCTGTTATTTGGTTATTCATGATTTATAATATTCTGGGCCGGTCTATCACCACAATTAAACCCAGCGACGAATTAATGTATTGTATTGACCCGGAAAGATCAATTTGTCTAAGACGTGTCTTTAAGGATAGACTTCTTTAAAAACCATGTATGATACTTACATTGAGGTACTTCTTTACAATGAAAGTCACCAAAATTACGAATAATCGGCTCTCAAAAATCCTTAGCCTACGAATGAGTTCAACTCTCGATCATATTGAAAACTCTATAAAGATTGTTTTCACGCTAAATTATTTTATTCATTTTGCACATAGATCTCCCTTTTCTTAATTTTATTTAACAAATTCCTTGCTTCCTATTCGTACGGAAATTACCTCTAAAATGTCTATAAAGGAACAGTTATTAACTCCTCTTAATCGCGCCTGTCATTAGCACGGCAATGGCGTAGGGAATTAATTGAACATTTCAATGATAATAACCTTAATGCTTGTGTTCCAGAGTAAAGAAAAATGGAATAGAAAAGGTTACAATGGAACAGTGGCGGTAGATCTGCGCGCTCTCAAGTGTAAAAGTTTTGTACAGGATTAATGTTTTTCTCGTTTAGTAGGTTTGGTTAGATCTGTCAAATAAACCAAGTTTAATTTAAATCGTGATGTCTCACGACAGTGGCTTCCCCTTGTAAAAATAATAATAATAAATTATTAATTATTATTATTAATCATTATTAATAATTATTATTATTACTATTATTATTATAAGTGAATTCTCCCAATAGTTGGAAGACGCTAAGCAAGAGGCTCAATTATTTTTTCTTTCTGTTCTTATTTTTCCAATAGGCTTTCATTCTTTCGAGAAAGCTTGTTTACGTTCATCAGATGAGTTTGGTCTGTGTTGTTTTTGTTTCGGTTGCTCTGGTGGAACTTCCCACTTTTCAACGTTGTCTGAAGGTATCTCTTTCTACAGTAATTATAATAATAATAATAATAATAATTAGTAGTAGTAGTAGTAGTATTATAAATGCCTACAATTATTATTACTGTAATACGTAGGTCATTCAATAATTAAAGAGAAAAATTGGTCTGGAGAAAAAACAGTGGTTAGGAGAAGTTTGGTAATTCTAGTACTTTAAGTTGGCATCACTGGGATGAGCTCTGGTCATCTGGAGCATCAACATTGTTGTGTTAATAATCTCAAAATTAAGTTGAACTATGGGAAGTACACTTAAAAATTCCACATTGGTTGAACAAAGTTCGTTCTGTACTCGCTGAAGGCAAAAAACTAGCTATTATATAGTCTAGAATTACTTAAGTGTATGGTGAAAGTTGTAAGAAACAAGCGGGTAGAGCAGTTCAAAAGTGGTCGAGACTCAGTGACTGACAAACGCCATTCTGACAAAGGCCGCATCAGTAGGAAAAGTCATGTTGACTGTGTTTCGGGACGCTGTAAGAGCGGTTTTTTGTTATTATCACGAAGAGCAGCATATAACAAACAGCCAATACTGCTCAGATATATTTTTGAACAAGATGAAGCCAACTATGAACGAGAAACGTCGTGGATATCAGAGGTGTCCAGAAAACGAAAACAGCACACGTACTAACAGTGCCAAACAAAGTCCTGAAACTATCGGCAAATGGTTTGGAAGGCATTGTCTCATTCCTCTTAAAGACTCGATTTAGAACCAACTGATTTCCATTTTGTTTGGTCCACTGAAGGTGGTATTAAGTGGGAAGAAGTTTCTAGATAAATACGATGTCAAAGAATTTATGGGAAATTGGTTCAAACACCTAGATAAAAAGTTCTTAGTAGCTGTTATAGAAAAGCTAGTAGCTCGTTGGGACAAGTGCATAAATGTTGGGAGGGATTATATTGAAAAGTAGAAAAAGTTCTGTTATGTAAAAATAAATGTTTATTTCTCCAGATCAATTTGTCTCTTTAATTATTGGATGCTCCTCGTAATTATAATAATAATAATAACAATCTCTCATTCGTGACGAGATTCAAGGCATAAGACCTGTTCATCCGCCCAACCATTTAAATGGATCTCCATTACAAGAGCGGCAGTGGCATAGGATCCGAACGTGCTTCTGCGCGAGAAGCTGCGCGCCGAACAGCGGAGGGGCTTCTCGCGCCACGTAGCAAGAGGCCCTGCTGCGCAGCTGCGCGCATGCGTACACCGTCGCCATGGTGGGGCAGGACTCCGTGCCCCTGCTGGCGCCGCGCCTGCCCTGCGACGTGGTCGAGCTGCCCTACGCCCAGCTGCGCAACCCCGTGTCTTTCGCCTTCGCTCGCGGCAGCCCTTACGTCGCCCTCTTCAGCAACTCGTGAGTCGCGCTGCGCAAGAGCAGAATACGAAGCGCCTTCTGCATGCTTAACATCTGCCAGAGAAATCCATGACAGTAGTGGACTGTAGTTTGAACACCTATTGCTGAAGCTTTTTATCACCTACCTTCGATAACTCCCTCTCTTCTCAAAGGACCATACTGCTTTTTGGGATGTATTCGAACACTATTCCTGAAATTGGGCAATTACAGGAGGCAATTACTTGGGGGCATGCTGTCTAACTGTTCCTGGCTAACTCAGGTCGATAGCCGACGGTGATGGCAGTGAGTAGACAATAAAGCTAAGCTCCTGGTTGTCGGTTCAACCCAGCAACCCACCAGATGGGACCTCTAGCGAGTCGGACTAATGGTTAAGGCAGGATTGGTATGAAGGAGACCCTGACTCGTGTCCTGTGCTGTGGAATCCACAAACAGAAGTCCGACGGGAAATTACCTACCGGCAGTTTGCCTTGGTTACGGTCCAACTCAGGTCGACAGCCTAAAGTATAGGCAGTAGGGAGACGGGAAGAGGGCCAGGAGCCCCCCGGACGTGTTCGGGTGGTCCTCTGACGGACTTTCGGATTCGTCGTGGTAGTGGCCTGCTAACCCAATGGGTATTGGGTGGGGTTCGCCCCGGTGCAAATGAGGCAAGTTTAACCCGACGGTCGGAACGTGTGAAAAATCCTCCCCTCAGTGGGAACGTTAGGTCTAATAGACCCATTCGTTGTTATAGGCTATTTAAAGCACTAATTAATTACACAAATGTGTTATTATGAAGTAAAAGGTGCATATAATTCATAGATCCCATATAAAGCACAAAATATAACACAATTTTTTAAAAGTGACAGACTTGTGAACAAAAAATAAAATTGAATGTAAATGAATATCAAATAAAGTCAAGAAAATGTAGCATAAAGTTAATATCTGCAATATTAACAAAATATGTCTACATGTCTTAAACAAACATAATTGAAGCATTTTTACAGTAATGTTTATAATATGTTCTAGGGAAGTGAAAGTAAGGTTTTCGACCATTTTTTTGGTTTTTAACCTTCTGAGAATTTTTTTGTGGCCTACAAAAATTTAAAATAATTTACATTTCTTAACCCTAAAATATCGATATTATGTATACGCTTTGACAACAAATAAATAAATGGATTACTTACAAACGTTTCAGGCTCTATTTGTTGATTCTCAAGTTCAGCGCCTTCAATTTCTTGTTCAGAATCTGAATTCTGAACAACAAATTTCGAGTTCAAATGATAAATCAGAAACGTCATCGTCACTTGATAAACAATCATTCTCTATCAGCTTGATAATTAATTCAATATCCTTCGGATTTTATGCATTAAACTAACACTTAGATGAGCCGGCCATGTTGTAAAAATTCATGTAAGCGGAAACGTTGGGTCTGATGGACCCATCAACAACTTTGAGCAGAAATAGCACACCACTTTTTTGTGAACTCAAACTAATGGTGGTCATCAGTTCAAAAAGATTCAATTTGAAGGTAGACTGGCGGATAAGTCTAGAACTAATTTCGTTCACTTGATTGATCGCTTCAAAGATGTCACTGGGTCTGACAGATCCAACGTTCCAACTGCCGTGTTAAAGAATTTGCATTCTATGGCCAGTAGGGATGTCAGCTGGACCCAAGGATTGTATGGGTAGGCTTTTGACTAAGCGCCGACTCTTGACTCGTTTGCCCCGCTTGCGGATGGGGTTGTGGTTGAAGAGAACTCCGCCGCCTGCGAAGCAGGAACGCGAAGTATGCGCGTCGTAGACGACTCGGGGTGAGGTTAGACCCCAAGAGACAAGATACCCACTCGGAGCTTGCTCCCCAAAAGATACAAAATTCGAGATTGACCCCTCCCGGACGGAATCTCCAGCTTTCCTACCTCCGAAACTTTGTCGCTATGTTGTGACCAGCCGCTAATACTGACCGCTCTGTCACACGCATCGCGAACTCCAGATTTTCTTGACGTGAACCACACTTCGGGCAACTGGGACGTTTGGATATATTACAGAACGCCACAATATATATACACATATATATTTCTCTGCAGAATGCTGAAGGGGCTGTGCGTGGTGTGCAGGCTTCGGCGCATGCGTCGCGTGGGCCTTGTGGCCGGGCTGCTGCGCCGCCACTGGCCGCACTCGCCGCCGCCGCCGCACGAGCAGCCGCAGCCGGGAGTGCGCATGCGCGACGTAGCGCCGCTCTTCACGCTGCTGGCGGCGGCCGCGCTGCTCGCCTCGCTCCTGCTCGTGGCCGAGCGCGCCCTCTTCTGCTGCCCGCTGCGCGCGGCTCGGAGGGCGAAGGCCGCGCCACCACGCCGTTTTAGCGCCAGGCGAAAGGAGAAGGCTTTTGATCACACGACTAACGTCGCTATACGGTCGTAAGGAACAGCACTCAGAAGAGCTCAAAGGGCACTGCGGTGTAATAAAAGTAACGCTTCAAGCTTTGTTTGATCAAAGAAGTTGCGTAATATACATGCACAAAATACTTTTCTTTGATGTCTTTTTGTAGTTATTTATCAAAACTAATGAACTGAGACGTTTACAAATTCTGGAAATATATAATCAGTATTCACTGTGAACACCAATTTATATAAACGTGTTTCTGAAAACGTATTTGAAACGGTTTATGTTTATCAACATCTGTAAATCTAGTATTTTGTGAATTATAACAGGAAATAATGTTGTGCACTATAACCTAAAATCGTAATGCATCAATTATAATAACTACTGAATCTTTTTTTTGTAAGAGCATGTCTGAAAATTGCTGAATATTACCTTTATATGTACTCGTTCATTTTTGCATTAAAAACGCCAATTAGTTTTTGAACTTAAAAAAATTTATTCTACAAAAGGACATATTGTGACTCGTAAAACAAAACACGAAGACACTAATGCCCATGAAATGTAAAAGGGCTTAAAAACGACGTAATGAAAAAATGACGCCAGGTAAATGTGAGTTCTATTGATTTTAAAATATTATTAAATTTCAGTATTTTTACTATACTATGGATTAATAAGAACAGATTATAACTCATCTACGGCCCTAGTTTCATTTAAAGCAAAAATCGCAAAATTTGGTTAGTAGAAAGCTCAATTTCATTTCTAAACGAAAACATTTTTTCTAAATATACACATGATACCAAGTACTTACATATTTACAGATGTATCGCGTAGTAAAAATCATTCTATTGCGCTTACGCAACGATTGATTAGCAGTCATAACCCTTCCATAACGCCATTTACCACAGGACAACTTAGTATCTGTCCGTCTAACATGATGTCGTCATGCGTTGGTCCTTGGTGACGGGTGACGCTTTCGGGCACGTTTGCGTCACACGCTTACTGCACAACTTGCGTTGCATCTGTTGAGCGTTAGAAGCTCCAAGATTCCACGCGTGGAATCCTTCACATTCTCTGAGAGACCGGGAAAAGGGGCAGTTCCCAACGCCTCGACAGACGAGCTCTGGCCTCGATGACTTCTACGCCATTCATCTGTAGTTATAGGCATTTATCTGTAGATATCTTATTGCTTATTTCCAAAGCGCAAAGGAATTGAAAGAAAATTAGACAGCATCCAAATATTGATTCTGTAACTTCGCCTATTCTCATACTGCGCGTACCGAGTGAATTATCGTACTCAGTGGATTACTGATTACGACACAACTGAAGTCATGCGACAAAACATTCCAAGGAAGAGACCACCCGCCAATAAGTATTTGCTATTTATGAGTTGAACTTGGGAACAACTTTGTTGTCATGTTTGCCATGTTTAGCAGGCTTCTCATCTCGGTTGTTCTTTGCATGTTACACCAGTTTCAAACTTGCAAAGCCATCGAGGGTAGTTCTGTCCCGTCTTTTGGGTCAACAGCCCACTACAGGCCTTGTCCGACCATCTGTGGCCCATACTCTCGGCCATGAGATATGGGGTTCGTGTGGCTAGCACGAAGACATCCCTCCATTGTATATACTCTGGTCTTCATAACCTTAGAGGTGGGCTTTCTCATCACACAGCAATAAATACTGAGACATTTGTAAGGAAAGCGCACAGTTATAATTTTGCTCCAGCCGGCATTTGAAACTGAAGTTGCGCCGTGGAAAGCGAGCACGCTAACCAACGAGCCACCAAGGGTCTATTTCACGGGAGTATGTTCTTTAAATCGTCTACGGTGAAGAACCCCCCAAAAAACATTTAAATGACAGTAAAATCTCCGGTTTTAAAAATGGTAAGAAAAAAACCTGGAACCTTACAAGCCTAATTTTCTATTAAAAGAAGTTTTAATTAGTGCAGGCTCTTACGGGTAAACCTTTCGCGGGCATAGATTTATAAAGTTATTTCTGTTATACTGAAAGTACCTTTTAGTTTTACTTGCAATAAATGTTTTTAGAAATCAGGTGATATTAAATGTAACATACCTTACCGGTAATTCTGGGAAGTAATCATTAAAAAAACTGCTGCAAAATTCATCGTAACCGGAAGTACTGGCTCTTGGCTTAGGAGTTATGCTGTACAAATCATGCTATTGTCAGCACTGTTTCTTTTGGAGGCATGAGAGAAAACTACTCTAACTAAAAATGTAGTGCCTACCACAAACAGAAGTCTATTTGACGATAATTCACTTTCAGTGTAGACTATTATTCAATGCAGAAAGAAAGATAACTACGGGCACCGAAGTCAATCTAACCTACATTCAGTATTTTAAACTTCAAAAATGAAAAATCATGCGAGAGACTAAATTTTAAAATAATCATTATTTTTCTTTAACAACTATTCAAAACTTCTCTTTTAACAATTTACAAATAAGTATTTAAATGCTCCGTTCACGTTTACAAGAAGCAATTGGAAATCTAATGATGAAATAAATGATTGAGGGTTTGACTGACATGAACATACCACCTTAAAACGATCGGGGAGTATCAATTTGGCGAGAATCGACTGAACGGTTTAGGGGCTAGCGTTGACCAGTCGGACGGACAGCGCGACAGACAGACGTATCAATCGATTTTTCGGTATCAAGGACTGACAAAACAAATTCTGACAACACAAAGTTTTAAAGAAAGTAATTTACTACATCCAAGAACAAGATTTGTCATTTTTTCTCTACCAGAGCTTGGCAATAAGAGTTTTTCTGTCGATAATTTGCCGTTTTTCCTGCGCAGGATTACAATTCTCTTCTTAGGAAGTAAGGGTAAAGAAGTGCAAAGTGGAGCCCTTTTCTTAAACATTTTCAAAACCTCCTTTGAGGCTTCATGTAAAGTAATCCCAAAAATCAGAACATCCGTGCCCAATTTAAGGGGCCGCCACTTCAGCTAGATCGATCATAGAAAATCAATTTTACTGAAAATTGAATTTTTGTGCTTAAAAGTTCCGTCCTTAGCTGCAATATATTTTTTTCTGTAATATGTTAGTAGAATGCGAGAAAGAAAAAAATACCTTCGTTGAAAAAGACGGCATTGTTCTGTTAAATTAAAGCTTTATTGCTATTTGTGAAATTAAAGTGAATCGTCTATTTTAAAGTTACAAGTGTATGACTATGTAATTTCATAAATGAATTTTACTTAGCGAATGAAATTGGGATCTGACATAAATCAATCGATATTGCCTGACAGTAAATTACATTATGATGTCTTTGTCAAGGGAAATGGTATAAAAACAAATTTGCGTTAACAGCAATCCTTTATTCAGTGAAAGAAATGGCACTCGTTCTTCGAACTGGTATTTTTTCGTAAGTCTTGGTGAATTCAATATAACCATAATGTAGCAAAGAATTTACATTATGAAACACACTGATGCATCACGAATTACACTGTCCTAAGTAATTTCAATTACGTTTCATGTTTCCTTTATGTACTGGCTACATATTTGTTCACTAAATAATACTACAAAAATCAAGCATATTATTCTGTTGCATTAAAATAAATCAAAAAGGTCGTCGTGTCGACGCAGCAAACGAAAATGTTTAACTCATAATCCAAGGTCATTATTTAATTTTTGCATTATCTATCAATACTTGTGTCACTAAAATATATATATTCGAACATACACATTTTTTTATAATGATAGCTACATTTTCATTTGTTATTGAATATCGTAGTTTTACGTCTTCCTAATACAAAAATATAAATTATTTTTTATATAATCATATCTTTCCCACTTCCTTTCTTTTTATTTGTATGAAAATCATAAATTTGACAAAGGAAGAAGCAAAATCTTCATGAATGATTCTGTAAAAACGTGCTCATCGTCATAATATATTTTCAGATACAATTCCATCGAAATAAACGCAATGACGTGAAACAAGAAGAGTACTTCAGTTATCTTATCTTCATCTTACTTCAGTTATTTTCAATGACAAGTGGCAATGAGGCATCTAGGTGTCGGTAAAATTGCAAGACTCACGGACAGCCGTTATATTTTTCGAAAAAATCAAACTTTTTATGAGATATCTTGTGCAAAAGTATTACAAAAAATATCCTAGAAAATTAAAAAAATTGAAAAAAAATTAACCAGATTAAAACGCATCAATTTGTTTACCTAATAAAGTGAACGTCAAATAAATAAGAGAATCGTTTCTCATGCTCTATTCAATCGACCATGCTAACGACAATTTTCTTTTTCATAAAGCTGCTAATTTTAACAAAAGAGAGATCAAAATCACTGTATAAAAAATAAGATTGAAACATCGTACAATGCATTTGTTTCTACTTCTCTTGTTTGTTGCTGTTATTCAAGATAATTATTCACAAATAAATTCCAATAGGATGACACACACACAGACAACGACTTCAATTAACTTGAATGTGTCGAGAAACCAATGCACGACAACTAATCATCAAGTTCTACCAAGGAAGGAAAGCAGTCAAACAGCTTTTCAGATTCTTGACAGTGCACTTTCGGAGCACGAAAGAAGCGAGGACTATTCCGCTTGGCCGTGGGAGGAGGCGTGGACGGCGCGTCTGTTGTGGGAGGGGCGCGTGCCCGAGTTGGGCGCCCACGCCGCGCTGCTGCTGGCGGCGCCGCCGCGCCCCGCGCTGGCCGAGCAGCGCCGCCTGCTGCGCCTGCAGCGCCTGCTGCACGCCAGAGGCCTGCGCGCGGCGGCGGGCGGCGCGGCGGCGTGGCAGCGTCTGCGCAGCCAAGCCAACAGCCCGCGGCCGGCGGCGCTGCTGCCCGCGGGCGCGGCGGGCGCGCGCCTTCTCCGCCAGCTGCAGCCTTCTCCTTGTGCGATGGTGCTGGCGTTGGCGCGTGGCGCCAGCCGCCGCCTGCTGGCGCGCGCTCCGCTGCGCTTCGACAGCGCGCTGCTGCTGGCGCAGTGGCGTGTTGGTGGGCGGGGCGTGGAGGTGCGGCTGGCCGAGGCGTGGCGCGCGGGCGCAGGCCGGCCGCTGGAGCTGCGGCCGCTGGGCGCGTGGTGGCCGGGCGGGGGCGGGGGCGGGGGCGTGCGCCCGCCGCCTGCGCCGCCCTCGCGCCGCCTGCGCTCAAGGGCAGACCTCAGGGGCTTCACCTTCAGGGCCGTCTCTGGATTCGTGAGTATTGTAATGACATTCTTATTTTTGTTATAACCTCCGTCTTTTATGTGTATTTCGTGTTTCAGTGGCGTTTGTCGGGATTAGAAGAAGTTTATGATGATCTTTTCTACGTGCGTGCGTATGAAGAGCTTTGGAACATCCTGGAAAACATCAACAATTTCTCGTAATCATTTTACTTAAATATTATCACACGTATTGTGCTTTAAATGTAGTTTTTAATAACATTTTGGAAGTATTTTTAAGTATGTTATATTTTCTGAATGTTATTATGAGTTTAAAGAGTTGTGGGAGTAGAAAAAAAATTACAAATGTTTTTCGTCAAATTGAAATGAAATGCGACACATTTCTAACTATTAATACTTCTAATGTGCCGAATGTAATCTGGTTTAATGATTGGTTTGTGATAGAGGCGTCTGTGTGGTCTTGGCCGAAATGGGCTTGGATTCGAATCAGGCTTTTCTCTTTCTTTTGCAACGGTGTGTGATGGAACTTTCCCTGTCACATTGAATCACCGTTCAACCATTTTCCCACCATTCCGTTCTAGTAATGAGGCAGCGATAACAGAACAATGACGTTACCTATTATTGATGATAAACATCAATGCTAACAATACGTCAGTCAAACCCATCTATATTTTTGAACGTTCATATTTGAAAGCTGGTTTAGTAAACTCTAACATAAATGTCGTACGCAACATAATTTAATTTGACAGTGGTGGTGTTTATTAATTTATTATAAAAAATTAATTAAAAACAAAGTGAAAAATAATAGTAGTGGACAAAGCAGTTCCTCAAAACCTCAACACTCTTCTCAAACGAGTCAGTCGTCAGTTTGCCGAAGAAGGGTTTTGAAAGATGTGGGGAGGCCCTACAATCACGGCACATGCTCTGGACGCCCCTGCGTGTGCGAAATACGTGGAGAGATGTAGGAAATTGCAAGGCATCGGAGTTATCTCCTCGATGAATGTAGCAAAAAAAAACGTTCCTTTGGTTCCAACACATTAACTAACTGTGTTACCACCAGTTATTGTTCCATATTTTAACTTTATACTTTAATTATTTTGTGATTGTTGGAATTTTTCAGCTGCAAACTATACATTGAAAACGTAAAGACATCGATTCCTTCCAAATGGTGAAAACATAAAAAAGTGCATTTAGTGGTTTACTTGCGTTACTCTGTCACTCTTCCCTGAAACATAAAACTGCTGATAGAAAGGAAATGTTAATTGCGATCCAAAGCTATGCCTGATTAAAGAACAGTGGACGACATTTTGGTTCTTTTATTTTGAGAAGCATTTGCAACATGTTTGGAATTTAAAAAGACCATGATCTGTTGCTCGTTGTACAAATCGGCCTGTTCATTTAGGGCTCTATTTATTCTTACTTGGTCTGCCAGTGGGATGGAAAACTTATTAAAAATGTCTGTTAGTAGGTTACCGAATGAAAACAACCTAAAGCAACAAGTTGGAAGTATATTTTATGACTATCGTGCTTAATTTAATTTACATGCATAATGGCATTGAATAACCAGATAGAATGCATATATGTAATAAAAATTTCGCCGATTTCCGGCTCACAATTCCATAATTTTCTCTTTGTACGTCACGTTCACGTCTAACTTTTTCGTAACGGCGGGAAAGTAAAAGGAGATTGATTCATTCCTTCATACATTTCTATAGAAAATGTATTTCAGTTAAATTCTTTTTAAAAATTGCAAATTATATTGTTAAAATTAACACCAGAAAATTAAGGAAATTGATTTTACGTTAACTTTGCTCAAATGTTAGATGGATTATCAGAGTCATCCTTTTCTACCTTCGAGAAGTAAAATGTAGCGTTGACTCTTTTATATTTGCTAAGTCTCTTGGGAAACATTTTAATTTTGCATCCTCTGGTAATTTCTTTCATTCTTTTTTTGTATCTATAAAGTCTATTGTGAGTCCATTAGTCTCACCTCCATCTTTCTATGGTAATAAAATGAGGACTTTATTTTTCCCGCTCCGAAAAATGTGTCGTATAATTACAATACCCAAATCTCACCTTTTTTTAAATATAGAAAATTGTTTTCGTCTTGGACAGCTGCGTACAGTAAGTACTAGATCTCTGAATTCTGTAGAAAAACGACTGTATGCGACTGACCGCTTTTCTACGGCTCAAGAAAAGCCAAAAATCTCGTGCGCATAGTGAAGCTATATTTCCAGACCAGAAACAAAGCAAGGAGTCATCTGAAAGTGTAGGCTTTCTCGGGTGGAGTCAGTAACTAACTGGCTGTCAAGGAGTCACCGAGTCCTAAACACTTGTGTCTAGGATACTGTGACTCCTGGACGGCTAAGTAGTTACTTTAGGGAGCCATCTCACCATTTTTTCAACGGCTCAAGGAGGGGGGTAACCCAATGAAAATGCTGATCGAGATGGACAAAATCGAAATCGAGATGAGATGAGTGGAATAAATTCTTAGGCTATGTATAATTAAAAATGAAATAATTCACAGACTAAATTGAAATCCATAAATTGGAGTAGCAATAACTTCGTCCTTGAAAACGTTTCTTATACAATTTTTACAGAAATATTCTCTGATACAGGACTATTTGGATTTCCCGAAATTACTCCGATTTTGGAACTCTGCGGGATGACGGAACATGGAAAGGAATAATGAAGTTGTTAAAAGAACAAAATGCTGATGTTGCCCTTTGTGATATATCCATTACCCCTCGACGACTTGAAGATGCTGATTTCACTGATACTATCTACGATCAAAGGTAAGGATAGTGTTTGCGTTCATTAGTGACTCGTGTATTCCGGCAAATCTTAAATGTACACTCTTTAATTGATGTCTTTGTAGTCAGTATCTCACCCAATTAGGGTATTCTGTTGTTTCTTCTCAGGAGCAATCAATTAACAACTTTTTAGTAAATCTTGTTTATTTTCAAAATTCCAATTCTGAATTTTGACAATACCAAACTTATCAATGCGAAAATGGAGAATCCGTATATTAAAGGCTTCTGAATGATTTTTTACGCAGTACTTTTCTCATGCCAAATTGCAATATATAAGTTCCATTTATAACAAACATTTATGCAATTTTTTTACAGTTGTAGATATAAGGTCCATCAAAAGGTACATGTGATTTGTAGAAAACATCATGATTTCTTTAGTTTTGTGACAAAATTCCCGGCCTATTAGCTGCCTCTAAACGCCTATGGTTTCTTAAGTTATTGTTTAATACTCGTACTTGTGACTCATTGTATTTTGTGTGCAGTCTCAAACAATAGAAGGCCCAACGCCATTGCTTGGCTCCCTTCTCCATTAAACTGCTAGATTGACTGATGTTTCCGGGCGCCTTAACTGCTATGGTCATTGGTTCCGTTAGTGCAGTGAATGTTATATTCTGATACGTTTCTTCCCATCTGGATGGTGAGATCCAGCGCCAATCTGCGTTTCGGCTTATGGGGTTTCCTTCTCCAGATTCTGCCCCATCAGAGTACCGTCCTAATCGGAAAAGCTCTAAACTCCTGACGGAGCTCTCGATATGAGTGGTAGTGTAGTGCATGTAAGGGTGTGTGTGTGTGTGTGTGTGTAAGGGGAGAGGAGGGAATAAGGATGAGAAGGACAAGATCGCAAGCAGTCTGTTGCCCGTTTGTTAGGTTATTGCTGCGGCATTCACTTGGTATATATCCGCGATACCACTGAAATCAAAGAAGCAGGCAATTAGAATTTTTCTTCAGACAGCGGCTTAATTCGACCTAGCTCTTTATCTATCGTAAATCCGACACCGTCGAGCTTTGAACCCTCAGTCCTTCTGGTCAGCGTCACTGCAGATACAATGGTTACGGTGACTTTGAGTCAACACAGTCGATTTTCTTATTATACATTAAAAGAAAATTATTCATAAAGAAAATACATTACAAAGATAATTAAATTATAACTCTGATAATGCGATTAAAAATTTCAATTCAGTTAATATTGAACTATTTTCAGGAGTGCTGGATGTTATGGAAGAAACTCTTCCCCAAATGTCGCGTCACAATTTCCCAAATATTCAAGTATATGGCGGAAATTCGGAGATTGATATTTATGGTATTGATTTTTTTACGTGAGGCAATGGGACCCTTTTGAAGCTTTTCAGGAAGGCCTCGACTCCCTTCTAACCTCTCCTGTAGGCATGCCTAATATTTTGACTCAGGACAGTCATCCACGAATGATGAAACTTGGCAGCCGGAATGGAGCTGCGTAAGTGCATTAGGTACTGCTGTATGATTGTGTTATGTTTTACGTCAACTTGTGCAACGTCGCTTCTACTTGTACAATATTGATTCCAACTACACTTTAAGAACATTTCAATACCATTCAAATGTGTCTATTTTATCATCATTCGTATTGTTTATGTCTTAACAAACCCGTGTATCTGCAATTATTCATTCACTATAAGGTAGTATTCATTATTATGTAATTGAGACATATTCTATGATTATATTGTGTAGGATCGGTGCCTTCATGGGCCTGCCCGCGCGCCGTTCGCTGAAGTGGACGGACTTCTTCACGCCGTTCAGCGCGCGCTTGTGGGCAGCCGCTGTTGGTGCAGCCGTGTGCCTGGCGCTGTCCCTAGCCTTCGTGGTGCGGGTGGAAGGGCAGAAGAGCGTCACTCCCAGAGACGCCTGGCTCTTCGTGTCGGCTGCCTTCTGCCAGCAAGGTATGGCCATCGGAAAGCGAACTGGCATTCAATCGATTCTTTCATCTTAAGGGTCTGAATATTGTAAGCTTAGAACGGCACACGCCGCGTGCATGGTCTGGGCGCGTGCTCTCTTTGTATGCGCACTCAGTAGTGTTGGTGGTGAGAACCAGTGATTGAGAGGAGTGAAAGTTGTTCCATATGGGGTTGAATATTGAGTAATTTGTTTTAGCTTACGTAAGCGCGCTCCGCGTGCGTGGTCTGAGTGGGTGCTCTAAGTGCGCACACTTGGTATCGTTGGTGCCGATAACTAGTCGGGAGGAGTAAAGTTGGTTTATGTAGATTTCAATATTGAATGAATGTCCTGTGTGTGCGCGCACTTGATGGCGCTGGTGCTGAGAACAAGTGGTGGAGAGGAATGCAACTTGTTTTATGTAAAGTGAATATTGAATGAGTGCTTTATGCTTAGGTCAGCGCGCGCCGCGTGCGTGGTCTGGGCGCGTGCTCTGTGTGTGCGCGCACTTGGTGGCGCTGGTGCTGGCCGCAGCACACTCTGGAGCTCTCATCTCTGCGCTCTTTGCTGGCAACAGCACCTGCCTTTCAAGTCCCTTTACGAAGCTCTTCATGATGCCTCCTCACGATTGGTCGTGACATCACACACGACATACTTCAACCAATCATACGTGAGTAATGATAGCAATGACTTGATAACGAGTGTATGAGATGAGTATGTGTATAATGATGTGATTGTGTGGATAATAAAATGAGGATAATAATAACAATAATAGGAATATAAAGTACAAATGAGTAAGTGGAATCATTATTCCTTTATTTCTAAACAAAATATAAATAAATAGAATACCCACAAACCAAGCATTAGAAACGATGCCAATACAAAACATACATTCTCTGTCATACACAATTGTCAATTAAATTAATTTCAATTGACAAACACTTGAACATTTTTCTTCATTTTAAGTAGGAAATGGAGTAACATTCAAAAATATATCTTACTGAAAAGAGACTGTCAGTCAATGCGTTTCTTAGAATTCGAATTGCATTCTAAATGAAACACATTTTTATTTTAATATTATTTTATATATTTTACCTTATGGTACATGATTGCTCACAATTTAACATACTGTATTTACATGTTAGAAGAATTAAAATGAAATATACACTGGTAGATGAAAGTTCAGAATAAAGAATGGAAAAACTTGTTGCAGCAACAACTTGATATTTTAAAAACTAAAATGCGAACGAGATTACAGAAGATGCTTCAAATATTGAAAACATTAATCCTAGTGCAAATCAAGAAGAGCAAGAGTGCCCTATCACAATATCAGAAGTACACCCAACCGAACGAAAATTGAAACCAGGAATCCGTCCTAGCGATTATGAAATTTCAACTGAGCACTTGAAGCTTGGTTTAACAGTACTTACAAAGAAAAATATGCACATCTGTTTATTGTAGAAAGAATAAAGTCCACAGCATTGGCTATTATATGCAAAAATTAGACGAATGAAGAGGATAACGGGAAAGGCTGTTCGAACAAGCAAGCTTAATTATACAAAATGCACATTGTATATATGTTATTGTACATTTTACTCTGTATGTATTTTATTGTAACAGCATTCATACGAATGCATGTTCTCAACGCCTCAGTTCCTAGAATTTCAATACAGCTACGCCAGAACTGCCGTTCTCAGAACTCCACCGCCCCCAGCAGCACTTCTGATTATAACAACACTTGTTCAAACGTACTATCATGTCCTTTACGAACTTAATCATGCAACATACATGTAAATTCTTAATATTTAATAACATGCATTTGAATGTAATGTACTTCAATTAACAACGCGAAATCCAACATGGTCACAATATTACGTGGCTCCTGACTGACCATTCCTAACTTTGCGCGCGGATGCGCCAGCAGTAGTTGTCACGGCAGTCAGTCTTGAGTACGTGGTCATCGGCAGATGCCATGTCACTCTCAGCTCCGTGCATGACGCAACATTGTAAATGCACGTTGGAACATTGTTCGTTGTGCCACAACTGTTGTTAAGTGCGACGCCACACTACCCCACGTTTTGTATGTGACAGTGAATAATTTCTTCACACGTTATGCAGTCTCGCTACGTGTTGAATTCGTAGTAGTGCTTCATGACTGATTGGGCTGTTTCGAAGACAGTGGACTTGTTAGAAATTATATTTTGAAACATCCCAAACATTCCTCTTGGAGCTCACCTTAAGACTAGTTTTACTTATTACTAATTACTTATTTCTAATTTAGGAGGACTACCTAGGCATTTGATGCAGGCCCAGGACTGCGTGGAGAATAGTTAATTTTGATATCATTGGTGGAATAAAAAGCTAAGTGAAATTAATACATATATTAACTGTTAAAAAGGAACATACAAAGTAACAATAATGATTAAAACTAATTCAGGTAATTAAGTTGCTTTTGAATGCTGCTGTTGCAGGCAATGAATACACTTGATGTAAAAGTCTGATGAATACCACTTGTTGGTAACATGCGCGTGCTGTTGCAGGCAATGCATTGCATGAAATTGATGGCTGGTTACAGGCGGGTCACGAACCCTGGCCCGTAAAGGCTGAAGATTGCAGGGATGCAGCTGTATGGAACAACACATGGTGTTGATGAGATGGATTGCCCACGTGGCAATTGAAGCAGGCAGGCCACAAAACCACGGCAACACAGCGTGGAGGCGATGAACTAATTAGTTGTTGGCGGCACGTGTTGAGAGTGATATTACAGTGCAATGTTACGTTACGTGGACGTTGTATAACTCCACAGGAATTTGTTACAAGCGTAAAATGCCATAAGACATTATCACATATAGTTAAATGAATTGAAGTAATTGTGAAATGAAACGGTTAATAAGTTAAGCTTGTGCTATCACGTGGTGAATATACGCAGCAAGCTACATGTGAGTAACGTGTACATACGTTCTCACAATTTACGTAATTAGTTGAATTAGTCACTAATTGAAGCGTAGTCCCTTCGTTCGGCATTTAAAGAATTATAATGCGAGACAAGGGGTTGATTAATTGCGGGGCAATGCGAGACTTGCCCGCGTGAGTTGCACTGAATTACTGCGGAACAGAGCAATACCTTTATTTGCTAAGAGTCATAGTGGCCAACTAAATTTCTTTGTCCGTTGGACGAGGCGTGTGAACACAGGTCACGTGATTAGCAGTGGAGGGTTGCGGGGCAGCCGCTGTCGCCAAGGGGCGAGGGAGGCGGTGCGTGAAAAACGTGTTCGGACTTGCATGGGCGGCTGGCCCGCGGCGGTCAGGGTGAAGCAACCCGGAAGAGTCCCTCTCTGGCGTCTCTTTGTGAAACTAATTGAACGAATACATAACATGATATATATATATATATTGAGACGAGTCGTGGATGGACTCTACACAAAATCAAGAAAATATATAAGGGACCGGGATGCTTGTTCGGGAATGGGCTTCGGTTACTATCATGCATGCACCAGAAAATGTGGTTGACAAATTTTCCTTTTTATTATACCAATGGTTGTTTTACAATTAGGTGGCTTTTAACATTCCTTATCCTATGCTTAGCTTCATTAGGAAACAATAAAAGAAACCTCGATGTAGTTGTTTTACAATTAGGTGGCTTTTAACATTCCTTATCCTATGCTTAGCTTCATTAGAAAACAATAAAAGAAACCTCGATGTAGTTGTTTTACAATTAGGTGGCTTTTAACATTCCTTATCCTATGCTTAGCTTCATTAGAAAACAATAAAAGAAACCTCGATGTAGTTGTTTTACAATTAGGTGACTTTTAACATTCCTTATCCTATGCTTAGCTTCATTAGAAAACAATAAAAGAAACCTCGATGTAGTTGTTTTACAATTAGGTGGCTTTTAACATTCCTTATCCTATGCTTAGCTTCATTAGAAAACAATAAAAGAAACCTCGATGTAGTTGTTTTACAATTAAGTGGCTTTTAATATTCTTTATCCTATGCTTAGCTTCATTAGAAAACAATAAAAGAAACCTCGATATAAAATTAACATTATTCAAGGGCAAACTGCCTTTCCCTAGCTACCCTTCCCACCCTTCTACCTGCGCCGCTCCAACCTGAGAGTCGTATTCCTCCACTGCTCCTCCGCTGCAAGCCGGCACCGGGCGCCACGCTGATGTGTTCGGGCCTCTCCGTATCGCCGGGGGGGCCGACGAAGGGGAAGGAGGTCCGGCCACGCCGCCCTGGTCGCTCGCCTCGTCCGCCAGCTGTCCACGCGCCGTTCGCCGCCAGGCCCTTCGGGAAGACTCGTTAGCTTCGGCCGCGTTCGGGAGACCGGAGCCCCTCCGCCACCGCTCTCACCCCACTCCCGGTTGTTGTCGTGCTATCCAACGTTGCTGCAACGTTACTCCAGTGTTCGCCCGCAAATTTCAACTCCAGCAATTATTCTAGTCTATGGCTCACCGGATTCACTATTATTCAGCTCGACCACGGATGGATTGTTCCGTTTTCTCTCCCACTTCCATTGCTTTATCACGATCTCTTGGTCGACGTGTCTTGCTTCACTTCTCGAGTCACAATTCCGCATCCGTTACTTACTTTATGTAGTCAAAACTTTCCTAATTCTGCGGCACCACGCCTGAGTGCGTTACTCTCACCATCGACAGTCTGAGTCACTTCATCCGTCTTCATCCGAGGCACTTGTAGTCACCCTTCGCGCGTTTGTACTCCCGAAACTTTTCTCCACTACCGTGCACATCCGCACCCTAGGACGTTCTCTCTTTTACTGCCCGCGTCTTGCGGCTCTCGGCCCCTCGCGCCGAACTGACTCCGACTCCGGTTCTCTCCCTTACACGACTCCGAGGCGCGCCGGCCGCTGCCGCGTAGTTTAAATTCATAGTCTATCGGAACGCATTGTTATCACGGAGGTGATAACAATTCGTTTCAATATATATATATATATATATATATATATATATATACATATAAATTGTGCGTGCGAAAGCTTCTTAGAGTATACACATATGAAAATAATAATATACATTAAAATTAAGCTTGCTTGCTTCAACAATGACTGTGCATTGCTGCGCTTACTGCAAACTGTTCCATGTGCCAACACCTACGAACTGTGCTGTTTAGTAACTTTCTTATTTGTTCTATTGCCAGCTTATACGCAACACGTACACCGGCATATACATGGCTCTGCTATAATTTACATACAACTGAACTCGTGTATGAGCAACTCTACAACTTAATTCAATGTGTAATGTACTTCTTGCTGTGTCATTGAGAACAGCAAGGTTATCATGCCAGAACTGGTGGCATTATATCACCGGTAATTGGTTTGTAACATACCCAAGAGCATACTTTTCTTCTCTAAAAAAGGAAGAATGCATAAAAAAATAAAGGGGAAATACTTAACTCATTTAAACTTAGTCAACAACATTGTTCTGTTTGCTACATTTGCTGAAATGTTGGTGATCATGATCAAGAGCCTAATAGACAAAGCATCAAAGCAGGTCCCCTCATGAACTCGACTAAAATGATGTCCCTTCATGGTAAAGTTCCTATATCCATGGATGATGAGCACTTGCAATATGTTAAGGATTATAATTAAGACAAATTATATCGTTTCAAACCAAAACAAATAGAGATCAATAGGGGAATATCAATCTCTAGCTTGGAGACAATTTTGTAGCTTCTTTTATATTACTATTAGATAAAAATTGAGTATCAACTTCAAAAGGATTATAATTGACTCACGTGTTACCCCGTTCTACTTTATGTAGCTCAGATATGGTCTCTAACGAATGTACAGACTTCAAGGTTAGAAATTTCAAAGAAAATCTAAAGAAAAAATGTATTTATACATATTGACTGTATTGCATATACACATACAAGTCAGTCTGAGAAACATGGCCCAAAACCTGGAACTGGTAAGCGAAAGGGCATAAAAGATGTGGCTTCCTCGGCAACAACACTAAAATGGAGGTGGTGCGAACATGTTACGAAGCAGCATCAACAGCGCTGGACTAACGTCTCAACACTATTGGACCCAAGAATAGGATGGCGGAATCCAGAAAGACAACATTTCATATGAAGTGATCCCTGTAGGAAAGTGTTTGGAAGAACTTGATCAAGAGAAGCAAGAAATAAACAGAAATGGAAATCAGTAGGTAATGTTGTGTCAACAGGAACAAAATTGACAATGTATTAGAACTTCCCAATGTACAGGAGACCTTTTCCGATAAATATTTTGTACAGGCTCTAAATTAAAACAAATTTACATATGAAAACATAACAATTCAAATACGAAATTGCTAATATATAAGATGTGCCCAAAATCAAAAAAGACTACAGTGATATAAAAAGAAACTTTAACGCCAACTCTCGAATTATATTTCATTTGGAACAGAACGTATACTATAAAAATTCACCTTTTACATTTAAACATTTATCTCAGCGCATAGAAAGTGAGTGGATGGCTTTTGTTTAAGGCTAAATGTACCGACACTAGTTCAATTTGTCGCCACCACGTGGCAGCACCAAGTTTAGTGAATTTTACTTTACCGATTACGTCTGAACCGATGGTCCGATTTTCGATCTGTAAACGGCATTTGACTCCTGTTTATAATAGAATTTACGCTACGAAGCCCTTTTTCCAAAAAACTAGCAGAAACTCGATTTTTAAAATTTTTCTCGTACTTCCGGGAACAATTTCAAAAATGTGGGCTTATAGCGCGATGGCGACACGCTTCCAGAATCCAACGCCGTGTCAAACATGCAAATCGGATAAATAGGAGCGACGGTAAGTGAAATTTCGAAAAACACCTCACCCCACTCCCCCTTCCCCTTCCACGCCGCCGGGACATCCACCCTTGTGGGTCGGAGGCGCGGTCAAGCCGGCAAGGCGAGCCGGGCGGCGGCCGCAGCGGCGCGGCGACGGGGAAGAAGGCTGAACTTTCGGGGGCAGCAAGCCAGACACCCTGTCACTTCGTTGATGCTTCCGTCACTTCGCATCCCAAGATATTTTTTACCCAAATATGAAACTAGTGATGCTGTAATAGGGGTAAACGGTGTCGTATCATCTTTAATAGTAGTATAAAACTATTACCTTATTCACATATTCCATCTTCCTTCGAATACCATCATAAGAATGTCTGAGGTATCACTCAAAACACCGATCCCGCTTTGGTGCTGATTTCAAAAAGAAAAAATCGAACTAATTGCGTAAATATCACCCATATTCCATCTCTTCACATCGTATTTTAGATATATTTTACTTCTAAGATCTTTCATTACCATTTCACTACCGGAAAAAACAAGCGGAGATAACGCAAGAGCTCTTTTATCCTACGATTCGATTTATCATTTCAAAACGGCGTTTGTCACCTTGATAGAATTCACTTGGTTAATCCCCTCTTCCAAGTAAAACAGCCGAATCGAATTTTTAAAACGTTTTCGTACTTTAGGACAAATTGCACATACTTTCTCATAGTAATCTAATATCTTTGGTCTGGGCCAGTTTTACCATCTTTCCCCATCTTCTGACATCTTGCTGACATCTATCGCCGCCCAAAATACATTTTTTGAACTTTTCTCATTTTTCAGCTTCTTAATGGTAGATACGAAATATTACTTTTAGGATATTAAAGAAGAGTAAAACTTCGTCCTATATAGGAATTTTCATTGATAAATTTGGAGCCGCTCTTAAGAAAATGGCGTTTAAGCGTTACTGTAAATGCGAAAATGGAAGCTTCGGAATTTTCACAAGAATCTTTCGAGTTTTCGAACAACTTCATTTGGTGACATTTAAAGCACTTCTACTCACAAATGTAATAATGTATAAAATTTCTGGAAATGTGAATATTAATGGCGTGAGAGACACTTAAAAAATACATTTATTTATTTTTTGAAAAATCAAAAAAATACAGCCAAATTAATTTTATGTTAACTTAAAGAATGCAAATAGCATTCGTACGAAAAGTTTGAAGAAGCAATTCGAGAAAATGGCGTTTGAACATTTGTGCAAATTCGGAAGTTTCAGTTCATTTTCACAGAAAACATCTGAGTTGTCGAGGAACTTTTAAGATATAATGTAAAGCACATGTACTCGTAAATGTAATAGTAGGGAGTTTTTGCACCCTCGAACGTTACGTACTATCGATCTTCTGCTCATTCGCAGTGCACGTTTCGCATCACTTTGGTGCATCTGTGCATGCGCAAAATATCGATAGTACTTAACGTTCGAGGTGGCAAAAGTTCCCTAATATGAACAAATCGCCGTTAAAGAAAATATTTACTAAATGAAAGGCTAGTCAAAGAATTACATTTTTGTAATTTTTGAAAAAACAAAGGAATAGACCAATATGGCGTTTATGTCATCTCAGAGTTCATTAGGTACTATCCTTTCCAAAAGTTTAAGGAAAAAAGTTGAAGTGGATTTTGAGAAAATCTTCTTCTTGTAATTTTTAAAAATTGCACAAATTGCACTCAATATTGCGCGAAATCTACTAAAAATTTCAAAAAAATGTGCATGACTTTATTGAAAGAACTAAGTATGGAGAACAAATATAATTTGAAGGGAAAATCTCTATCTTCAATTTTGTAGTTGTAGGAAGACGCCGAAAAAATTTGAACTTTTGCAATTTTCCCAAAATCAGTCAGCAATGAAAGTAAGAGCTATGCCACCATGAGTGTATTTTACTTTATTCTTACAATTAATTTAAGGAAAGCATTTGGAGTAATTTTTGATTGATTATTAGTGATTTTGGGCGCGTCAACTGCTTTGGTTATTAGTCCCGTAAGTGCAATGCATGTTTATTTCATCGTGAGGTGGAAGAGATGTTGTCCGCTATGCCGATGGCGAGATCCGGCGCCGACCTTCCGTCCACCAGCGAGGCTTCCCAACCAGGTATCTGCCACCAGCGGGGCACCACCCCAGCCGGGACAAGCTCTAAATCACCGACCGATTTACCTGTCGGCTTGCCGGGTTCTTTCTTAACAAGGTATCTCCCACCAGCAGTGCACGGCCCACAGCCGGGACAAGTTCCAATCCTCCCACTGGTCTCCCAGCATATATGGTAGTGTTGTGCAAGTTAGTGTGTGTGTGTGTGTGTGTGTGAAGATAGGACAAGGAAGAGGAAGGAAATATCGCGCGAGGTCCGTTTGTTAGGGTATTTCTCCGGCATTCGTTTGATGTTGATCGGAGAAACTACGGAAAACTTCCAATCAGAGCAGCCGGTCGCTAGAATTTTCCTCCAGACATCGGTTGAATTCTACATCTAACTGACAAGCTAGTGTTGAAAAATCCTGCCACCGTCGGGACTCGAACCTAGCACCTCTCGGTCAGAGGCATTGCAGTGACATCAGTTGATGCACTGAGCCACCTATCCTGGTTGACATTTTGAGAAAATGTTGAAAATGTCCCTGGGGCTTAATAAAAAGTATCTCCAAAAATTAATGAATGTTTTTAAAAATCGCAGAACTTCGACTCAGACCAGATCGACAGGGGTTTATTCAGTTGAGCAAAAATTCTACACATAGTTTAGGCGCTAGTGGTGTTCACATACGCCCAGACAGGCAGACACAGACAGATGGACGGACGAACGGACGTTAAAAAGTCAAAACACACATACACCCTTTCGGTATCAGCAGGGCCATCTTTAGGCACAGGCAGAGGAGGCTCGTGCCTCAGGGCCCCCCATGATCAAAGGGCCCCCACAGAAAAAAAATATATAACAAAACTGAACTAGTGGTGTTAGAACAGCACGTACTTTAACGAATTATAAAAAACAGCTACGAAATATTAAGATATTGCATTTTCTGCGCTACTAACATCTTAGCTATTGAGTTTTTCATTCATATCGCACAAATAATTATATCCATCAAATTTCAGTATTGCTGAATGGCTGAATCAAAGGCAATGTTTTCCAGGAGTGAGGTTTTTTTATTTGCTCCCAGAAGACACACAGCAATGTACGAACTCGTGGAACCTACAATGTACAAACTCGTGGTGGCTAACCGCGCGTTGTCGCTAAGTTGCGCACCTCTAGCTGTTATCGCAACTCGTAACAATGACATGACCGCGCCGCCGGCCCACAAGGGGCGGATGTCCCGGCGGCGTGGAAGGGGAAGGGGGAGTGGGGTGAGGTGTTTTTCGAAATTTCACTTACCGTCGCTCCTATTTATCCGATTTGCATGTTTGACACGGCGTTGGATTCTGGAAGCGTGTCGCCATCGCGCTATAAGCCCACATTTTTGAAATTGTTCCCGGAAGTACGAGAAAAATTTTAAAAATCGAGTTTCTGCTAGTTTTTTTGGAAAAAGGGCTTCGTAGCGTAAATTCTATTATAAACAGGAGTCAAATGCCGTTTACAGATCGAAAATCGGACCATTTGTTCAGACGTTATCGGTAAAGTAAATTCCTGCTGATGGTGCTGCGATCTATTGAATTTTCCTACAAGTTTTTTCTCGGTACATTTAGCCTTAAAATCTCATGGGTTGCGGACTGTCCCATGGTGGCTTGCACTTCCTCGTCGGAGGGGGATCTCTGATCTTTCAAATAGTTATTTATGTATCAAGGGCGTTAAGAAAATATTTTTTGCCCCGAGGGCCTCTGGCCCGAGGGGTTGGAAGTCGCCTGAGAGGCAAAAACATCTAGTAACGCCCGTGGTGCATACAAAACTTTATGGTTTACTAGTTCGTTGCTGAATAAAACGAGAATTCGAAACATTTGTAATATTTCTTGCGTCTATAATGAAAAGACGCATTGTGATAGTCATTTGTCAATATGACGTCAGATAAACAAAACAAAGTGTATATCTAATTCCTATTGCATAATCGTTATTGGACTGACTTGTTCGTAGAAAATGATAGAATATTGTAAAGTTTCTGCGGAAATTCTCGCAAAAGCTAACAAAATTACGGACTACGATTCCCATTAAAATCTTGAGAAATAGATG
The DNA here is from genome assembly GCA_031308135.1 of Acheta domesticus. Lineage (NCBI taxonomy): Eukaryota > Metazoa > Arthropoda > Insecta > Orthoptera > Gryllidae > Acheta > Acheta domesticus. The sequence continues at coordinate 22,303,477 of JAHLJT010009436.1, read as the reverse complement.
AAACGGTTTACGGTGTATTTGAGATTTACCAGTATGAATAACAGTGTAAATTGCACTAATGAAACGGTCCTTTTAGGTTATTAGCGTCTATTGTCAAGCGTTATATAGAATATGTCATAATGGCAAAAACATAACATTTCGAGGATGTTAGCCGATGCGCCTTATGTATCTTTTTACTACTTTTTACTACTCGTACTACTAGTACTGATACTGAAGAAGAATATAGTAATTATGTCTCTAAGAAAGGTGATGCGTAACAGTGAAATGCGAGTGATTGATGGCAATTATATATTCACGGAAACATTCCAAAATTGCAATTTTTATTAAATTAATCAAAATAAGGTTTATAACGAATTATTTTATTTATTTGAGCATTATACCATTTATTTATTGAATTTTCTTGCATCTTAACTAAAAAATCGAATTCATAAGCATGTTCTGAGTGTTGTGTTGGTATTAGAGCGGGCTGCAAAGAATTCAAAGGCCCTAGGGCATAAAGAATCAGATAGGCCCGCAAGGGTATTAAGTATACCATTACGTGTTTTGTTTCAGGTCTGTAAACACACAGCAATGAACTAGTAAACCATAAAAAATTAAGGGGTCAAAGATATGGAAGTTGCATGTTAAGATATCCGGCCTGAAAGGCGGTGGTTGCAGGAACTCCCAGCGAAACTTTCGATTTTCGTTCAAACATCTGACATGTAGAAAATTGGGGGAGAAATTTATTTAAAACACTAAGGGTTTTCATTTAGAAAATTTTGAGCTTTCTTTTCAACCAAATTTTAATATTTTTTCTTTAAATGAAAGATGGTTGTCTCCATGTGTTGTCGTTTGCTATGGTTGCCAATAATCGCTTTCGTAAATCATCAAATGAACCAACCCTAAATCATCAAATGAATAGAATGAAAGTTTATCTGCCGTCATTTGTTCACTATTTAATTGTTAGTTGTAATCGATATATTGACATCATTAGGCACTGCATTTTCGTGAAGACAAATGTGTGTAACAGATTATTCTTAACGACGTGAAAAATGAACATTTTTCTTAAGTTCAAAGAGTATTTTAAATGCAATGTTTAGTAAATGTGTATAAACATGTCGAGCAACCATGTGTTACATGTATTCTTTCACAAAAATGTTTAATTATTATAATTAAGTAGTGAATTACGTTTTTAAGTAAAGGTCAAGAGCAGGATTTCATTTCCATTATCCTCTAAAACATACACCTACAGATCTGTGTAACTATAAAATAATTCCACTCCACTTTCAGGAATATTGTCAAAATTGTGTTTACAGTAAATAGTGATTTTATTGTGCCAGTATTTGCAAACCTTCCTCATTTTATTGCACTTTGAGGGTAAATAAGTGGAACTTTTCTACAGCCACATCCCATACATATCTAATTTCCGCGTGTTTCTTGCTGCTGAAAATTTTAAAAAGTCACAACTTTAAAACTACTTTTTCAACCATTATTAATTATTGTGGATTGGTTATTTTCTGCATAATTTCATTCAATTGTAGATCATTAAAGGATGTCATGATTTTTTTTTAAAAATCTGAGTAATTGTTCAGTACTTCCATTATGAGGACAAAACATTGCAGCATGCCTCGCATTCCCAATAGTTAATAATAAAAACTCTTCCTTAATGGCACTTATTCGCACGTTACTACAGAGATTCTCGTCTCATTTCTTGAAATTACTTTTAAACTAATGTTTTATAATTACTACAGCAATAAATACTATTTCTAGACAGCAACTTGTCATGGATTGATCAGTTCTGTTTTCTATCCAGTCGAAGAAATACTTTGATATCCTTCGTTTTTTGGTTGCTTTTTACCGGTAGTGTGTGTCTTCTTCTCTCTTTCCCGATATTCCATGCATTCACTTCTTTGCACCATCAAATTCAAGTATTAATTAATGTTTTTGCTTCACCAGCAAAAAGCGGAATATTTGATTGCAATATCCCAGAAATTGAACGAGGCAGAATTGCGAGGGGATCATCCTCGGCATGTTCTGGAAACGCTGAGTCGCGTTTGCGATGACCCGAGGAAGGTAGCACTGCTGGGTGTGGACTTGTTGCCGATTCTCCTGCCTCACATGTCGTGCCTCATAGAGGAGCTGCCCTCTGCCCAGATCTCCAACCCCATATCCATCGCACTGACGAAGGGAAACCCGCACACCCAACTATTCAGCTACTAGTAAGTAATCCGATAGCACTTTCTTGAGATAGACTTTTAAGATTACTTGTTCGTGCAAGCAAGCTCATAAAATATTTTAATTTATGCGCATCACATTAAAATAAGTTATTGTACATTTTTATTCTGTATCTATTTTATTTCATTTCAAACACGTTCAGTTATAAGTGCACGTTCTCGACACCGTATTCCTGGAACTCCAACACAGCTACGCCAGCCCGGCTGTTCTCAGAACTCCCGCTCCCAGCGGCACTGTTCCGGCTATAACAGTTCTTGTTGAAATGCACTATCATATCCTTTACGAACTTAATCATGCAACATACATGTAGATTCTTAATATTTAATAACATGCATTTTCATATAATGTATTTCAATTAACAACGCGAAATCCAACATTGTCAGAATATTACGTGGCTTCTCATTGGCCATTCCTAACTTTGCTCGCGAATGCGTCACCAACCGCCCGGCAACGCTCCGCGAGCACTTCAGTCCTGAGTGAGCTGTTACACGGCGTAGACGTTGTCACTCTCAGCTCCGTGCATGACGCAACATTGCAAATGCACGTTTAAACATTGCTCGTCGTGCCAAAACAGTTGTTAAGTGCGACACTGCCACTACTCCACGTCTTTATATGTGACAGTGAGTAATCTCTTCACGTTATGCAATTTCGCAACGTGTTAAATTCGTACAGTCTTGAGTAAGTGGTCATACGGCGTAGACGCTGTCACTCTCAGCTCCGTGCATGACGCAACATTGTAAATGCACGTGTAAACATTGCTCGTCGTGCCACAACAGTTGTTAAGTGTGACACCGCCACTACTCCACGTCTTTATATGTGACAGTGTGTAATCTCTTCACGTTATGCAATTTTGCAACGTATTAAATTCGTACAGTCTTGAGTAAGTGGTCATATGGCGCAGACGCTATTCACTCTCAGCGCCATGCATGACGCAACATTGCAAATGCACGTGTAAATATTGCTCGTCGTGCCACAACAGTTGTTAAGTGTGACACCGACACTACTCCACGTTTTTATATGTGACAGTGTGTAATCTCTTCACGTTATGCAATTTTGCAACGTATTAAATTCGTACAGTCTTGAGTAAGTGGTCATAAGGCGCAGATGCTATTCACTCTCAGCTCCATGCATGACGCAACATTGCAAATGCACGATTAAACATTGCTCGTCGTGCCATAACAGTTGTTAAGTGTGACACCGACACTACTCCACGTCTTTATATGTGACAGTGTGTAATCTCTTCACGTTATGCAATTTTGCAACGTATTAAATTCGTACAGTCTTGAGTAAGTGGTCATAAGGCGCAGACGCTATTCACTCTCAGCGCCATGCATGACGCAACATTGCAAATGCACGTGTAAACATTGCTCGTCGTGCCACAACAGTTGTTAAGTGTGACACCGCCACTACTCCACGTCTTTTTATGTGACAGTGTGTAATCTCTTCACGTTATGCAATTTTGCAACGTATTAAATTCGTACAGTCTTGAGTAAGTGGTCATAAGGCGCAGACGCTATTCACTCTCAGCTCTGTGTATGACGCAACATTGCAAATGCACGTGTAAACATTGCTCGTCGTGCCACAACAGTTGTTAAGTGTGACACCGCCACTACTCCACGTCTTTTTATGTGACAGTGTGTAATCTCTTCACGTTATGCAATTTTGCAACGTATTAAATTCGTACAGTCTTGAGTAAGTGGTCATAAGGCGCAGACGCTATTCACTCTCAGCTCTGTGTATGACGCAACATTGCAAATGCACGTGTAAACATTGCTCGTCGTGCCACAACAGTTGTTAAGTGTGACACCGCCACTACTCCACGTCTTTTATGTGACAGTGAGTAATCTCTTCACGTTATGCAATTTTGCAACGTATTAAATTCGTACAGTCTGAGTAAGTGGTCATAAGGCGCAGACGCTATTCACTCTCAGCTCTGTGTATGACGCAACATTGCAAATGCACGTGTAAACATTGCTCGTCGTGCCACAACAGTTGTTAAGTGTGACACCGCCACTACTCCACGTCTTTTTATGTGACAGTGTGTAATCTCTTCACGTTATGCAATTTTGCAACGTATTAAATTCGTACAGTCTTGAGTAAGTGGTCATAAGGCGCAGACGCTATTCACTCTCAGCTCTGTGTATGACGCAACATTGCAAATGCACGTGTAAACATTGCTCGTCGTGCCACAACAGTTGTTAAGTGTGACACCGCCACTACTCCACGTCTTTTTATGTGACAGTGTGTAATCTCTTCACGTTATGCAATTTTGCAACGTATTAAATTCGTACAGTCTTGAGTAAGTGGTCATAAGGCGCAGACGCTATTCACTCTCAGCTCTGTGTATGACGCAACATTGCAAATGCACGTGTAAACATTGCTCGTCGTGCCACAACAGTTGTTAAGTGTGACACCGCCACTACTCCACGTCTTTTTATGTGACAGTGTGTAATCTCTTCACGTTATGCAATTTTGCAACGTATTAAATTCGTACAGTCTTGAGTAAGTGGTCATAAGGCGCAGACGCTATTCACTCTCAGCTCTGTGTATGACGCAACATTGCAAATGCACGTGTAAACATTGCTCGTCGTGCCACAACAGTTGTTAAGTGTGACACCGCCACTACTCCACGTCTTTTTATGTGACAGTGTGTAATCTCTTCACGTTATGCAATTTTGCAACGTATTAAATTCGTACAGTCTTGAGTAAGTGGTCATAAGGCGCAGACGCTATTCACTCTCAGCGCCATGCATGACGCAACATTGCAAATGCACGTGTAAACATTGCTCGTCGTGCCACAACAGTTGTTAAGTGTGACACCGCCACTACTCCACGTCTTTTTATGTGACAGTGTGTAATCTCTTCACGTTATGCAATTTTGCAACGTATTAAATTCGTACAGTCTTGAGTAAGTGGTCATAAGGCGCAGACGCTATTCACTCTCAGCGCCATGCATGACGCAACAGTGCAAATGCACGTTTAAACATTGCTCGTCGTGCCACAACAGTTGTTAAGTGTGACACCGACACTACTCCACGTTTTTATATGTGACAGTGTGTAATCTCTTCACGTTATGCAATTTTGCAACGTATTAAATTCGTACAGTCTTGAGTAAGTGGTCAAACGGCGCAGACGCTATTCACTCTCAGCTCCATGCATGACGCAACATTGCAAATGCACGTGTAAATATTGCTCGTCGTGCCACAACAGTTGTTAAGTGTGACACCGACACTACTCCACGTTTTTATATGTGACAGTGAGTAATCTCTTCACGTTATGCAATTTTGCAACGTATTAAATTCGTACAGTCTTGAGTAAGTGGTCATAAGGCGCAGACGCTATTCACTCTCAGCGCCATGCATGACGCAACAGTGCAATGCACGTTTAAACATTGCTCGTCGTGCCACAACAGTTGTTAAGTGTGACACCGACACTACTCCACGTTTTTATATGTGACAGTGTGTAATCTCTTCACGTTATGCAATTTTGCAACGTATTAAATTCGTACAGTCTTGAGTAAGTGGTCAAACGGCGCAGACGCTATTCACTCTCAGCTCCATGCATGACGCAACATTGCAAATGCACGTGTAAATATTGCTCGTCGTGCCACAACAGTTGTTAAGTGTGACACCGACACTACTCCACGTTTTTATATGTGACAGTGAGTAATCTCTTCACGTTATGCAATTTTGCAACGTATTAAATTCGTACAGTCTTGAGTAAGTGGTCATAAGGCGCAGACGCTATTCACTCTCAGCTCCATGCATGACGCAACATTGCAAATGCACGATTAAACATTGCTCGTCGTGCCATAACAGTTGTTAAGTGTGACACCGACACTACTCCACGTCTTTATATGTGACAGTGTGTAATCTCTTCACGTTATACAATTTTGCAACGTATTAAATTCGTACAGTCTTGAGTAAGTGGTCATATGGCGCAGACGCTATTCACTCTCAGCGCCATGCATGACGCAACATTGCAAATGCACGTGTAAATATTGCTCGTCGTGCCACAACAGTTGTTAAGTGTGACACCGACACTACTCCACGTTTTTATATGTGACAGTGTGTAATCTCTTCACGTTATGCAATTTTGCAACGTATTAAATTCGTACAGTCTTGAGTAAGTGGTCATAAGGCGCAGATGCTATTCACTCTCAGCTCCATGCATGACGCAACATTGCAAATGCACGATTAAACATTGCTCGTCGTGCCATAACAGTTGTTAAGTGTGACACCGACACTACTCCACGTCTTTATATGTGACAGTGTGTAATCTCTTCACGTTATGCAATTTTGCAACGTATTAAATTCGCACAGTCTTGAGTAAGTGATGATACGGCGCAGACGCTATTCACTCTCAGCTCCATGCATGACGCAACATTGCAAATGCACGTGTAAATATTGCTCGTCGTGCCACAACAGTTGTTAAGTGTGACACCGACACTACTCCACGTTTTTATATGTGACAGTGAGTAATCTCTTCACGTTATGCCACTTCGCAACGAGTTAAATTCGTACAGTCTTGAGTAAGTGGTCATACGGCGTAGACGTTGTCACTCTCAGCTCCGTGCATGACGCAACATTGCAAATGCACGTTTAAACATTGCTCGTCGTGCCATAACAGTTGTTAAGTGTGACACCGACACTACTCCACGTCTTTATATGTGACAGTGTGTAATCTCTTCACGTTATGCAATTTTGCAACGTATTAAATTCGTACAGTCTTGAGTAAGTGGTCATAAGGCGCAGACGCTATTCACTCTCAGCGCCATGCATGACGCAACATTGCAAATGCACGTGTAAATATTGCTCGTCGTGCCACAACAGTTGTTAAGTGTGACACCGACACTACTCCACGTTTTTATATGTGACAGTGAGTAATCTCTTCACGTTATGCCACTTCGCAACGAGTTAAATTCGTACAGTCTTGAGTAAGTGGTCATACGGCGTAGACGTTGTCACTCTCAGCTCCGTGCATGACGCAACATTGCAAATGCACGTTTAAACATTGCTCGTCGTGCCATAACAGTTGTTAAGTGTGACACCGACACTACTCCACGTCTTTATATGTGACAGTGAGTAATCTCTTCACGTTATGCAATTTTGCAACGTATTAAATTCGTATAGTCTTGAGTAAGTGGCCATACGGTACAGACACTATTCACTCTCAGCTCCATGCATGACGCAACATTGTAAATGCCCGTTTGAACATTCTTGGTTGTGTCGCAACAGTTGTTAAGAGCAACGCCACACTACTCCACGCCTTACATGTGACAGTGAGTAATTTGTTCACACGTTATGCCTTCCCGCTACGTGTTTAATTCGTATTAGTGCTTCATGACTGAAATGCTGCACTTACTGCAATCTGTGCCATGTGCCATTACATACAAACTGTGCCATTTTTTTAACTTTCTTATTTGTTCCATTACCAGTTTATATGCAACACGTATACCTGCATATGCATGGCTCTGCTATAATTTACATGCAAATGAATTCGTGTGTGTGCAACTCTACAACTTAATTCAATGTGTAATGTTTGCTCTCTTACTTCTCGCTGTGCCATTGAGAATAGCAAGGTTATCACGCCAGAATTAGTGGCATTGTATTACCGGTTATTGGTTTGCAACGTATGAACTGCTTCACGTGCGCATCAGCCAGCGCATTCGCCTTTGTCTGTCTACACAGACTTCCCCTACCCTGGCCCCCCACTATATCACGCCTGCAGCTCTGACGCCATTGTAGTCAGCGACCGCGGGATTTACAACTCATCATTACAACTCACGCAGATAATAATTTTTTCTTTCTTATGTTCAAACGTGACTTCTATTTGTTTGTGATCAATACTAATTTAGTCATTAACCCTTGCAAGGTGCACTCTATTGTAATTTTATTGATTTTCATAATATAGATGTTATTTCCACCACAATAATTTCACTTGTGACAATGACAGCACCTGAACTTTCCTTACAGAATTCACAAGGCTGGTGGCTTGTCTGTAAGTATTTACCACCAACGGTCCTACGCTACCAAAGGAAAATATAAGTGAGATGCTATCAATTCCCATTCAGTCCACTCAGTAATGCATCAACTTTCATCACTTCAAAGTCAGATCTATCAGAATAAGTTCGCTATTTTTCGAAACGCCTTCAAATAGTGTGTAGTATGCGCACAAAATCTTTCTCACATTCTGCCTTAAAACATCGACTTCTTATCTTTTCGACGGAGCAGCATCGGCAGGTAATATTTATATTTACATTTCGCGAAAGAAAGCAAGTAAGAAAACAAATGAAAAAAATATTACAGAAGGCACGACAAATTTCTGGGCGATTAAAATATCAAGCGTGCATTAGAATACTTGATGTTTTTTAACAATTGTCTCATAGGAATTTTCTCCACTGCGCACGCCCAGGATCTCCCTTCTAGTATGTCTCGCTTGCAGTGGAACGGTCGTCGAGTGTACAGAAACTCTTGTGCAAACTCTATTAATATGCAGAAATGGAAATAAAACCGGAGTTCGTGTTAAGATTGGACCTACAATGAATTTCAATAATTGCAACAAAAAGGTCTTCTAACATTCATTATCAGTGCTCTAATGACAATATGAAGTGGTAACCCATCTCAAACTATTATAAAATATTTTCGGAAAGATGTAATGCAGAATATGAACATACTCATCATAAATGTATTCTTCAACAATTGTTTCTGGGTATTAAAACATTGTAGATTAGAACTAACGATTTAACGTTGAAATTAATACAAGATGCATGAGGAGCAGATTATAAGAACTTGGTAGTCACGATTTCTAGATGCAGACAGTTCATATTCTAAAATGTTTCAGCATTGAAAGACTAAACGTGAAAGAATGTTGACTAATGAAATGTAATTCTTTGTAATTTTTGTAATGTAGTGTAATTTTTTAAATTCTGGGCCTTAAGAAAATGTGCGCAGATTATCTCTTCCCCCATACGTCATATACAAGTTTTTACTGTTTTTTTGACCGAATAAATAAGTTATTCACAAGGTGTCCTTGAAGTAACGTTTGACACTAAAAGTACCCTTAATCACTGTAATATATAATTGCAATTTGAACCGTACAGCTTGAGTAGAGTACAACCGTACAACCGTAGAGTTACATGTTCGCATCATAAACATTTTCATAGTTACCTTTAACCTCAAAGTCGCCACATTCATATTCAACGGTCTCATAATTTTAAGTAAACGATATTTATTTCCACTACTGTTTGTTACTACTGCTCGAATACACGTTCTTAGTAAGCCATGACTCGGGTAACGACATGTACTCCTTCAGTTAACGGCATCCAATTATTGGGATGCTGAACAAATTGACCAACACTTGTTAAAAAGGAGTAGGTAGAGGAAAAGGTAGAGAAAGAAGGTAGAGAGGGAAAAAGACAGAGGAGGGAAATATTAGAGAGCGGAAAAGGTAGAAAGCGAAAAAGGTAGAGAGGGAAATAGGTAGAGAGGGGAAAGGTAGTGGGGAAAAGGTAGAGAAGGAAAAAGAGAGAAGAAAAGGGGAAGAAGCGAGGGGTGCAAATAGCGAGAGGAGGAAATTGCGAAAGAGCGAAATTGCGACGGAGGGAAATTGCGAGAGAGAGAGAGAGAGAGAAATTGCGGGAGGAGGAAATTGCAAGAGGGGGAAAATGCGAGAGGGGCAAATTGTGAGAGGGGGGAAAATGCCAGAGGGGCAAATGCCAGAGGGGGGTAATGCCATAGGAGGAAATGCGAAAGGGCGAAAATGCGAGAGGGGAAATGCGAAAGGGCGAAAATGTGAGGGGGAAATGCAAGAAAGGGAAATGAGAGGGGGAATGCGAGAGGGAGAATATGAAAGAGGGGAAAATGCGAAAGGGGGAAAAGTGAGAGAGAGAATGCGGGAGGGAGAAAATGCAAGAGAGGGAAATGCGAAAAGAGGAAGGAAAAGAGAGATACAGTAAAATTACAATTTTCATTGAAACATCTAAAATTCTGAAAAATATGTAAGTTCACATTTACTTCGGAAACAATCTTACAGATTCAATATTACATTACCTTATACTATACGTACGTACGTACGTATAGTATAGGGAAAGTTATGTAATGCTTCGCGAAAACATGGCGGATTGTCGGCAGAAAAACTTATTACAGGGCCCTAGTAACGAAGAAGTGGATAAATCCAGCTCCTAAATTAAGAAAAAAAAATCGCCTAACACGTGATGCAATCAGAATCCCTGTTTTGTGGGTCTTTGATACCGAAAAACCAATTGATAGCAAAACGTCTGTCCGTCCGTCCGTCCGTCCATCTGTCTGTGAACAACGCTAGCGACTAAACCGTTGAGCCGATTTTCTCCAAAATTGATACTCTCTGATCGATCTGAATAATCTCACGCCCCCTTAAATTTGAAACCGATATTTTAATTTTGGAAGGTACTTTTTATGTTCAATTTTTCAAAAACATAAGTATTTTTTTCGAAAAATTGTGTCAAACATAAACATTGTTTTATTTGCTTAAACATTTTTTCTTAAAAACCGCACAACGATTTTTTATTAAATTCGGATCTGAGATATCATGAAGGAAGCTGAAGAGAATGGTGCAGGTTTCATGTTCGTTTAAATGCCTGATTGTGCCAAAAATGTTTAAAATTAAGAAAATTTCGGCGTCTTTCTACGACTACAATTGTGAAGATACGATTGTTTTTCTCAATGGAATATGCTCATCAAAAACAGATGTTCAAATAAGGTCATGTTAAATTTTTTGAAAATATGAGTTGTTTCTCTATAATTCCCTGACACATATTGTAGCCGCTTGGAATTGACTGCGCCTCGTTTTCGTCGTTTTCTTACAACTACAATTTTAAAAAAACAATTTTTTTTCTCAATTAAATGTATTTCTCAAAACTACATCTTCAAATAAGGTCATACTTCACGTTTTTCAAAATACGAGTAGTTTTTCTATAATTTTGTGACAAACATAATAGCCCGCTATAAATTTACTGCGCTTGCGGAGAGCTGGATACGTCGTAAATTCGAATTTGCAATTTCGTATATTATTTCTTTGCTCGTTTTTACGTTCGACCTTTTTGTTGTACATTTACACATTAATATTTAAAAAAACAATTTCTTTTCAAATATTGGAAATAAAAATTGCTTGCTCATTAAGGGAGTATCGACAATGCAGGAACGTAACAATTGAATTCCGTCCCGCTGTCGCGAATTTCTGTGAATTACGTGTCATTGTTGTGACTTGATAGAGATGTATGGTATTAGACTTCTTTTTCCAATACAAGTTTACAAAACTTTTGAATTATATTTTTATGCAGATGTGGAATTCGCATTGTTCTGACAACACTGCGATGGAAAACAGTGAGTTGTTCGCACAGTGTAAGATATATAGGTGTGTTCACTCCAAGGGCCGTATTCATAGTCGTCACTTATAGAATAAGAAAATACTTAAGCTATAAGAAGTTACTTTTGATAAGGAAATTCTTATGCACATTTGGTATTCATAGACGATACTTAAACATAAGTATGACGCTAGCAGCGTCTCGTGTGGCAACAGCGCATTGGGTGGTTCACAGCCACTTGAATCCTGCCTCCCGTTCCATCAAACTGGCCGTGAACTATTCTTACGCATGCGTCCGTAGGCATCCGTGGGGTAACCTAACCTACACAATTACTTAAATAGTGGTAGTAACTTAAATAGTGTCTTAAATAGTGAGAAATCGGTAAACCTCAATTAATTGTAGCTGATTTTTGCCACCAACGTTTACCAAAATATGTACTTTCTTCCGGGTAAAACGCTACCTTTTCTTAAAAGTTCTTGATCATTGTGCATTTCCGGAGGGTTGTACATATCACGTAAATATAGTTGCTACGAAGAGCATTGCAACTATAAACATTTTTATTATGTTCAAAATAGTAGTCCATTTCCATTTCTTTTACATTACGACTATTTTCAACCCACCAAGAGACGATTCACTTATAGCTATAAGTGGAAGCTGGACCTTCCTTATAGCTATAAGAAGTTCCTTATGCAAGCGGATAAGTTGCCACTATGAATTGAAAAACGTTATAAGGAACTCCTTAAGGTTTTCCTATTATAAGTGACGACTATGAATACGGCCCCAAGTCTAAAACTGAAGCGTATGTGAGGCTAATTCTCACAGTTCTCGCATATAAGTTCTGCGATCTTTGGGTCTCATTTGAGCAAGGTCGTCATTGGTCGTGTAAATGTGTAACAGCCACTGTTTAAGATGTCATCTTAAGATGTATATCTTACACCGCAGCCCAGACCGATCGTGAGTACCGTACGGACAAGCAAGGAACTAGCCTCAAACTGGCTTCAGAAAGTTTGCCCCAAAGGCGGCTAGTTAACACACCCATCTTACACCGTGGTTGATCGCTTCTTGGTTGAATTGGACGTTTTCAAATAATAGCTAAGAGCTCTAGGGCAGAAAGTGCAATATTTCAATTTCTACGTAACGGCTTCCAATAATACGGGAAAGTATGTGCTGTTGTAGCAACACTAGTTTATATTAGAGGTATCTTTCTCTGTGGAATTTATCTTTCAATGTTAGGACGTTATATGTTGTCATTTATTGTTTTAAACAAAATGGATAGTTGATATACCGTAAGATCCAAAATTTACTCGTTACTTTCTCTTCTCCTCAGCACCCGCCGTATGCGTCGCACGGGCGTGCTGGCACGAGTCTTGCGAAACCACTGGCCGCGCTTACTCCAGAACCAGGACGAAGCGTCCCAGCCGGCCGTGCGCCTGGGGGACGTGGCGCCCGTGTTTCCTGCCTTCGCCGCCGGCGCGCTGCTGGCGCTGCTTATCCTGGCCCTCGAGCGCCGCCTGGGGGCTCCCACCCAACGCAACGGCCAACAACTCGCGCATCCCTCCGATATCTCTTGAAGCCGCAGTGGCCCCAGCGCCAGGACGAGGCCTCGCAGCCGGCCGTGCGCCTGGGGACGTGGCGCCCGTGTTTCCTGCCTTCGCCGCCGGCGCTGCTGGCGATGCTAATCTTGGTCCTCGAAACCGCTGGGGCGCTCCCATCCAACGGCCAAATTCTCCCATATCTCATTAACATTCGTGAGAATTAACTGGTACACAAAAAGATGTAAGCAATATTTTTACTTTTTATGTTGTGTAAGCAGGAAGTACTTTTGGTTAGTTCATTTTGCTTAGTTAAAATGTCGATAGAGGGTTCGGAATAAAATTAAGAGTAACCAATCTCCAGTAATTTTAATTGCTGGTATTCCGGATTCTATCACTTACGTGATTTTCAATCTGCAACTGATCCTTCCACAAACTGCAAGGCCGCAAATCCGAATCCCTTTGGCGGTGTACATTCAAAAAGGAGGTAACTCTAGCCTACGTTGTAGATGTGCATTCTGTCTCCGTTTTGAAAGAATTTGATTTGTCATTGTTCTCTTCATTATTATTTACATTTATTAGCCAGTCGCTGACTTAGAAAAATGGTATTCATAGTAGTGGCTGGAAAATAATGACGTATATTTCGTGGTTAAAATTTTTTTAAAATCACTTTCTTGAGATAAAAAGCACAATATTGAGGTGCTTTGCTTTGATGGGGCGTTTCCCTTATTTATTCAGTTCAATTCTTGAAGTATTCTATGGCCGTGAAATTTATACCATGGACCTTAGTTCGTTAGCGATCCTTCCTTGCGCATTGCCACACTTTTCTTTGAGCAAATTTTCTTTTTTCATCACAGAAAACGTTTTAAGTTAGTAATCTATTTAAAAATGTCGTTTTTTCATAAAAAATTGGTATTTTAGTTTTTAATTTTTAAAAAAATTTATTTTAGTTCGCTTTATAAACAACTAAGTTTATTAGCGATCACTATTAATTTACATATCAGTTATTATGTCTTATAACAATCGGAATTCTTAAATAGAAAGTACCAGAGGTACTTTTGATAAATTATAACAAACAGAAATATTAGGTACAATAATTTTTTACAATAATTTAGAGGAATTTATCAATACCAGCAATATTAACCCTCCGGCGGGCGCATCCAATCATTTCAAGCTAGCAGACGCGTGCGGAACTCCGTACCGTATTATCATCTTCGATTTTCGCGACAATAGCTGTTATTTTTGTAAGGGAATTTGAAGGAAATAATCTTTATATATGTTTTTAATCATTTTATTTCATGGTAAGAAACTAAATACCAAACGAACAAACAGTATTAATAAGATCTATTCAATTGTATTTATTTTGGTCCAATTATGATTGAAACAGACTTATTTTGTAAATAAATATAAACTTTAATGTAAATACATCCAGCAACAGTTTCAAGGTTTCTTTACCTCATCATCAGGCTAGAATACAAATTAATGAAAGTTGATTAACTGTAAATAATTTTTTAAACAATTTTGATTTTTTTTCGCTTGAAAATAATTATTACTCAATATAAACAGATGGAGCTTACCTTATTATCATTTTAAATCACAAACATTAACAATTCCAAGACAAAATAATTTATTTTATAAATAATTTATAACCAAGGAAGGGAACCATGGTATCATCAATAAATGGGTATGTTTTTAAGTATGTTTTGGGGATAGAAACAATCTTACCAATCTAATCTATATAAACATTTTTGATGAGTGAATCGTATAAATTTATGAAAACATTATATTCAACCTGAGTGTTTAAACAATTATGAGTTTTAATAAGTAAAGTCTCAAGAGTAGATCTCGAAAATTGTTTTGGTTCTATTCCTAATATTTCAACATTTATAAAATCTATCATGTGACCCATTTCAATTCTATGTGTCGAAATATAATTTAGTTTTTGTGAAATTTCGTTTATATTTCTGATATGTTCAGATATTCTTAATTTTAATTTCCTTTTAGTTTGTCCAATATAAACTTTAGGACAACTTTGACATTTGATTTATAAATTTGTATTCTAGCCTGATGATGAGGTAAAGAAACCTTGAAACTGTTGCTGGATGTATTTACATAAAAGTTTATATTTATTAAAAAATAAGTCTGTTTCAATAAAATAAATAAAATAAATACAATTAAATAGATTTAAATATATACAGACTTAATATGATAAATAATATTAACAGGAGTCTTATCCATCACTCGCTCCCTCCGTGTGTTGGTATATGTTACATGTCGGGGAATAGATACGGTGCAAACGTGCTTTCAAACGTTTCTTCGGAAACTATGAACTTTAAATTTAAATTTGTACTCCAAAATCTTTGTCATGAAGCTCAATAACAAAACTGCAGTAAGAATTCTAGTGGATAATATTGTAATGTTTCCTTGATCCCTTGCTATCTTATTTTTTTACAGCATTAATTATTTATCACTTAACTAAACACATGTAATGGTTTCTAACTTTCTCTCATACAAACAATTATCTCTTTATTTACCTTAAGTTCGAACTGAATTATGGACGCAATATAATTTGGGTGGCTAACTCAGAAATATGTCCCCGGCCGTTTTCGTGACATTACAATACTTATTCTCTCAGGGCTCTCCCCCTAGTGTCGTGGGCTGAAAACACCGCTTATACAAGGTTGCGGTTGGTAATCTTTTTTTATATTTACTAGCAAATAACGAAAATTAAGTTGATGTTTTTCATAACGGTTTCTATTTTAATAATGACAATAATGGTATGGCTGACATAAGGTGTCGACCGTGTTCTTTATTCAATGAACTTTTCTTTCAAAAAATATTTAATTTTGATAACTTCTTTTAGATATTAATTATTCCCTTTTTATATTAACAATTCCCTTTTTGATATTCACAATTAACTTTTGATGTTAATAAATGACTTTTGATGTTAACAATTGACTTTTGATGGCCATCAACTAACTTAAAAAAACAATTTCTTTAATTTTAAATCTATCTTCAATTTAAGAACATTCTTGGGTCTTGAACATTTATATCTCTGACAAATCAAGTTCTTATTTCTTTCCGAATATACTTTCCTGTTAACGAGTTAAACTGCAAGCTTGGCCGTTGTCTGTGGCTACCATTTACCATGAACCATCATTCTTGTTTTGGCTGCAAAGTTCGTTGGCTACATCCACACACGTAAATAATTACGTACTTCAACACCATCAAAGTTCATGTCGCGTCCGAATGTTCTTACGATCGCGTCTCTTAGAATTTCACTCCTCCAAAACTATTTCCGTAAGAAAAACTCGCGTCTCGGCCCACGAATAAAATGTTCCTAATAACTTTTAGCAAATCTCTCCTCTCTGCCTGCAACATACGATCCGTCACTCAGCGCGATCAAAACTCATCTAACGTATACCCAGTCGACAGCTTTTGTTTTCATTCTTGGTTCGATCTCCGGTGTTCAACTCTCTCTCGTGGCTTGTCAAAACAAGTCACGACTGTCTTTTGTTAAATAACAATGTCTCTCTCTACATGCATTGTTCTAATATAATATTAATTTGAGAATATTTTCGTCCTGTCTTTTACAATTATACGTTATATATTACCACAATTTTATTAATTCCTATTCAAATTTATTTGTGAAGTACACGAACACGTCGTTGTTCTGATGTACTTCAATATACGCAAATATTATACTTACATGACAAGGCGCGTGCGGTACGGAGTACTGGAACCGTGGCAGAATTTGGATTACTAATGAATAATGGTCGATCGATAGTGTCTAAAATCGTAATTTGAGTTTCGTAAGGTTGAACATATAATATACGAAGAATAACTATGTGCTCAATAGGGCGACATCAATTATTTACACGAAATCGACTAAAATGTAAGAATGCGACACTGAGTACCGCTACGCGTCCGCCGGAGGGTTAAGATAGTTTGACATTGATTTCCATCCTATTTCCATTGAATTAAATATTTGATATTATACTCTTTTCTATGCCAAGTCAGTTTCTTAGGTTTTGGAGGCTTTAACATTCAAGGATAATGGGAGATGTTGATAACATTCCTCCACAGTTTTAATTTCATTGTTTTATATGCATTAAGATGTGTACTGTTAAATTCATTAAAGCGTTTGTCTGTTTGTTAGTTTTTTATTTTTTTGTACTTCTTTCCAAATGCGCGCGCATATGCCACGTCCTACGACCATTTGCAGTTCAGGTGGTCACGATCGATAAAAATGAAAGAAAAATAGATTAATCCGTGAGAAGTTTTATAAATGCAATTCAAATTAATATACAGTACATACATTGTCACGTTAAAAGCAGAACATCCAATTGGAAAAATTACTTTTGCTTAGTTAGAAATGTAGTGTTCACACACGATTATTTTGGGGCTAGTGAAAATTATTTTGGCTTTTTCCGTAAAGTTACTTCTTATCTTGTTTCACCCGACATGAAACATAACTCTTCTAAAATGTTTGCATTAAAAATACAAAAATGGAGTGTAAATTAGGAATATGCTAAAAACTACCGGTACTAATAAATTGTTTGTATGCCTTGAACAAAAATTACAAATGTATACATCAATAAATTATGTTCCTAACAAGTGATATCGTTTTTTACTTATTTTTACAGCAAAATCTACCTTAAACAATTAAAGAAAAACAAATTATTCTTAGGGTGCTTAGTAATCTGAACTATTATAGTACACTGAAGAGCCAACAAAATTGGTACAGCCATGCGTATTCAAATAAAGACATCTGGAATCAATTAGAATACGGCTCTCCAATCGTCAACATCTATAGAAGACAACCAGAGTCTGGCAGAGTTGTTAGATCGCTGCTTTCTGCTGCTACACTGGCAGGCTATCACGATTTAAGTGAGTTTGAACGTGGTGTAATAGTCGGCCGCAAGAGAGATGGTCTCCGAAGTCGCGATGAAATTTGGATTTTCTCGTACGACGATTTCACGAGTGTAGGAAATCCGGTAAAAAGTCAAACTTCCGGCATCGCTGCGGCCGCAAAAAAAAATTGCAACAACGGGACCAACGACGACTGAGGAGAATCATTACACGTGACAGAAGAACAACCCTTCCGCAAATTGCTGCAGATTTCAGTGCTGGGCCATCCACAAAGCTTCACGCCTCGCCTAGGCCCGTCAACACCGACATTGGACTGTTGATGACTGGAAACACGTTGCCTGGTCTGACGAGTCTCGTTTTACATTGTTTCGAGTGTATGGATGTGTATGGTGACAACCTCATGAATCCATAGACCCTGCGTGTCAACAGGGGACTGCTCAAGCTGTTGAAGAGACTATGATGGTATGGGGCGTGTGCAGTTGGAGTGGTATGGGACTCCTGGTATGTCTAAACACAACTCTGACAGGTGACACGTAAGTATTCATCGTGTGGACCCAATCATGTCCGTTGTGCATCCCGACGGACTTCGGCATAATAAAGATATTTTAAATGTGCAGAATAAAGATCTTTTAAAAAAATTACATTTGTGTAAGTTTTGCAAAAACAAAAAAAATACCCCTAATTGAACTTAACATCATATTAAAGAGTGCAATGAGCACTATCCGTTCGAAAGGTTTGAAGACAAATTTTGAAACTATATTTGAGAAAATGGCGTTTGAGCGTTTCTAAAAAAGCGGAATTTTGAACTAGTTTTCACAGAAAAGGGTTGAGTTCTCGAGGAACTTGACATTATTTAAAGCACCTGTACTCGTAAATATATTGATGTAAACAACTCGCCACTAATGTAAATATTACCAAAGTCAAAAAAATACTTTTTTGTAATTTTTTTAAAAAAAAGAAATAGAGCAGTGGCGTTTATGTCATCTCATAGAGCACATTTAGTATTACCCCTACCAAAAGTTTACAGAAAAAAATCAGTCATTTTTGGAGAAAATCTTGTTTTTGTAATTTTTAAATTGCAAATATTGCACGCAATACGCCGAAAACGCCGAAAAAATTCAAACTTTTGCAATTTTCGAACATTACCCGTGAAAATGGTATCTATGCCACCTCAATAAGTGTATTTTACTCTATTCGTACAAGGAATATAAAGAGAAAAGTTTGAGCCGTTTTTGAGAAAATTTTGAGAATGTCCGGGCGGCTTCATATAAAGTACCCCCAAAATTAATGAATGTTTTTAAACATCGCAGAACTTCGACTCATGCCAGATAGTTTGTTTTTTTTTAATTTGCAAAAATCGTACGCATAGTTCAGGGTTCAGGCGCTAGTGTTGTTCACATACACCGGACGGACGGACAGACGAACAGACGGACGTTTTGCTTTCAATTGTTTATTCCGTATCAAGGACTCGCAAATGAGGGATTCTGTCTACACCACGTGTTAGGGGATATTTTTCTTCTTAATTTAGCAACAGGATTTATCCACATTTTCATTATCACGGCACGGCAATGAACTTTTTTCTGCCGAAAATAAGCCATATTTTTCGCGCAGAATTACATTACTTTCCCTACACTACGTATATTACTTCATATATACGTATGTATACGGAACAGCAAAATGTTAAAACAAAATAGTTTTTGTGAATTAATAAATATAAGATAGCGTTATGAATAAGAACTTTCGCGGCTGTCTTTTGAGAAATTGACGAAACTGACGCAACTGTCTTCTGGGAAATAAATTTGAAATAGAAATCTGACGTTTTTGTGGATGAAAGTTTGCAACAACATGTTTCTACACGATATTGAAATGTACCAACAATGTCTCGTCATAAATTATTACGAGATCGTGCCGTTTTTAAATGACATCATTTACCTTAGGACTGTTATATTCGTGACCCGTTCCGAATTTATAGAAAACTATGGGCGCCAGGAACAGGTTACGATAATTGATAATTAAAACTAATGCTTCCACAGCTAATCTTAACGAATGGATAAATGTCCAGCTAGCAGGGTCAATGGGTCACGTAATGGAAAATCGCTATCGCCTATATAGCGGATTATTTGATTTGCCAACTGTACAGTATGGCGAGGAATCTGAAAGGAAATAATTAAATATATCTCTAACTACTTATCAGTCGTGATTGACTAAATGAAAATCATCTTTTCATTTCCAAAAGAAAATTTAACAATTTATTGACTTGTGAACAATTATTCTGCTTTTAGGTCATGACCTCGTTTTAAAAGAAAACCTTTGTACTGCAGTACTTATCTATACGTGATCTTGACCGACGGCGCCCCGCAGTATCTTCTCACTTGAATGCTGATAATCCCAAATCCAATTTCTCTCTTCTAATCTTGCGACTCTGCCGGCGAATCCAGCCTCACTGCCTAGAATATCTACAGGTTCTTACTTAATATTCACAGTTCCTAGTTCTCCCCAATTACGTGGTAAAACATTAAAGTCCAAAACCGCAAAATAAAAACTTTCAAACTCCCAAGCGAATTTAAATGCTGCACATCAACTTTCAGAGTCCGAAAACTATTGATTCTAACGTTAAACTTACAAGCCCCACTCCCCTAATATTAAACTCGCGGGCGATCTGTACCATTCGACTGTCTCTATCAGAATGTCATTTACTCCTACGTTTTTAGCCCTCAACGCCTCGGTATCCATCCTTCATTCTTATTTTTTTTAACAAAACGACAAACTTCGACAGTCTATTCTCAGGAGTTGACAGTCTATTCTCCCTTAGCCAATCCATCTATTTCTTACCAAATCAAGTAGCCACGCCCTCGATAGTCATTCCTTTCTAGACCAATCCCAAATTATCTTATGTCTTTCTAGCCAGCGCCCCCACCTATTCAAAGCCTGAATGCAGTTTATTGACCTTGCCAACCACTACGCCGGCGTTGCTAAGGCTGTATATTGCCATTTGCAGACCCTTTTAACCACACCCATTTACAGCAGATGTTACTGTCAAAATATATAATATATTGGTATATCACAATATGAATTTATCACTTACATACTTCTAAATGAAATGTGTACTTGTTTTGTGTCAATATTCCGTTAAATATATTTATTTTGCATATTTTCGTTTTGTTATGATAGTATTGAATGTTTACTGCTTATAAACGTTTTTTATTTAAAGTTAACTAATGCATGTTTTACGGACATATTAAGTGTTATTCTGACTTAAAACAAATAGACTTAGCCTCAAATGTAACATATAACAGCATCAAACGGGTTCGCAAATCAAATTGAAGAGCACAATTGGAGAAAATGTGTATTATAATCAGATGTGATTATTAATACACCTTAATGCCACAGAAAGGGAAATTATAAGATTGAAAACGACAACAGACAAAACATTCGGTGATTTTCATTAAATAATATTAAATTATAATGAACAACGCTATTTTTTCCATTAAGAGAACTTCCGTATTAGAAGTAACAGGTATGATTATCGTGGCAGAAGTACTTCTAATTTTCAAATGCCTTCTGAACATAAGATGAAATTATACTCTCATAACAATTAATCGATTTCATTTCTACGTTGATGACTATATTACTTTATTTCTATCTGTCTACTTCCCTCAAATAAGAATACTTCCATCTTCCTTGTCTACTTCCATCATAAAGAATTTAAGTTAAGTCGTGAGATATGGAATTCACTCTCAATCTTTTTCTTTATATCGCAATTTTAGGTTCTACAAATACACACCTTCGTAATTTTATTTTCGCATTGAATATATACAATCATGATTCGAACACTTCCGCAACAAAAAGAACTTCCGAGTTCAAAGACGTGATATTAGATGTATTCTCTTCAAATAAACTTATCAAGGTCAAGAAAGAAGAGCGAGGACTTATCGCGATGAATTCCGATGCAAAAGTGAAGACGATAGCACAAGGCCGGCGGAGTGGGAGGAGGCGTGGACGGCGCGTCTGTTGTGGGAGGGGCGCGTGCCCGAGTTGGGCGCCCACGCCGCGCTGCTGCTGGCGGCGCCGCCGCGCCCCGCGCTGGCCGAGCAGCGCCCGCCTGCTGCGCCTGCAGCGCCTGCTGCACGCCCAGAGGCCTGCGCGCGGCGGCGGGCGGCGCGGCGGCGTGCGGCAGCGTCTGCGCAGCCAAGCCAACAGCCCGCGGCCGGCGGCGCTGCTGCCCGCGGGCACGGCGGGCGCGCGCCTTCTCCGCCAAGCTGCAGCCTTCTCCTTGTGCGATGGTGCTGGCGTTTGGCGCGTGGCGCCAGCCGCCGCCTGCTGGCGCGCGCGCCGCTGCGCTTCGACAGCGCGCTGCTGCTGGCGCAGTGGCGTGTTGGTGGGCGGGGCGTGGAGGTGCGGCTGGCCGAGGCGTGGCGCGCGGGCGCAGGCCGGCCGCTGGAGCTGCGGCCGCTGGGCGCGTGGTGGCCGGGCGGGGGCGGGGGCGGGGGCGTGCGCCCGCCGCCTGCGCCGCCCTCGCGCCGCCTGCGCTCAAGGGCAGACCTCAGGGGTGTCACCTTCAGGGCCGTCTCTGGATTCGTGAGTATAGGCACAATGTGGTCTATTTGGTATCTCGCACTTTATTTATTGCGTTCTATGTTAAAAGTCTCGTTGTTCTTTCTTGTGCATGTGCAAATGTAGAAGAGAGAGAGAGAGAGAGGGAGGGCTTGTTTGCAAAGTTAGATTTGTTTTTAACTATTTCGATTTAGTTTAGACGTCTTCGTTTTATCAGCGAAAAATACTTATTTGTTACCTTTTGGTATTACTTTTATTCCTGAGTGATTAACTGTAGAACTTTTAGTGTCGTTAAAATTCTGCATGTCCAGATACTCCATAGATCCCACTATTGGGGATTGGTTGGCAGAGGTCGTGGGTTAGTTAGCGTGAAACACCTCAGTACATACTCGTATATTTACTCCATATACATAGGCCAATAAAAATATCTGTAAAGTTTGGTAATTTTTGAAGAGATTTTTTTGGAAAACATCAGAAAAATCGTGAAATATTTTATTAATGGTATGCAGTAGGAAAACGGCCCCTGGCTAGTGGTCCCTGTGTGAAGAGTAGCCATTGACTGTCGGTGCCGGATCTCGACATCGAGCGGGGAAATGTCACGCCACCTCCTGAGGGGAAACATGCACTACACTTACGGGACTGATGAACCTACTGTTGTCGCACCCGGAATCATTATCAATCAATCGATCAACAAGTGCTCGGCATAGGGGTTTAACAAGGGTCGTTTCCGGGTTGCCATACGCGGGGTAGACCGTGAGGCAGAGGTTAATTATATTACAACCCTTGTGTGTATGGTAAGAACAATTATTAGAACTTTTCATTGATAACTAATATTCTAAGAACTGTATTATTATTCTTTAGAAACTAATTGCAGTAAAGTATGTTTGGCTTTACATAATCAAAGTGGATTTACATAATCAAACTATTTTTAAAACAGTTTGATTTGTAGTTAATAAATTTATTTTGTGTTCAGTGGGAAACGCCATGGGAGCTCGGCACTAAAGAGGAAATGTTCTATTATACACACTGTTTGAAGAGATTGGAGAACAATAGCAATAAGCAACAACTTCTCGTAATTATTCTTGTAACTGTATTTTTAATTTACACTTTACTTTCTTGATTAATATTTCATATTGATATCACTGATCTGATTAATAGTGTGTTTTTGGTCAATGAAAATTATTAATATTTTGGGCGTTTTTTACTAACCAATTTCACATCTTTATCTTAACAGTGCTAGGCCTTTGAAACATTCCTCCGAAATTTTGTTCGCAAAATTATAGAACTGTTTCTTTCACCTCACACTCGTCTGAAATTTTCGTCCCTGAATGTGTTTTCTCCGGTTTTGCAAAGTGAGAGACTTCGCTGGGTGCACAATCTGGACTGTAACTCCATGAAGCCATAGTTCTTCACAATGTTTTTTGTATCTAAGCAAGTTCTTCACAATATTCTTTGCAATCTAGCAGTAAGCCAAGGTGCGTTGTAATGAAGCAGCTAAACACCATGATATTCACGCACCGCATCCAACTCAAGTACCTCTCTCCACAAACCTGAGAGAGATGTCGGGCTACAAACTTATAGCATTACGACAATTAAAGATAAGAATGCTCAGAAGATTTTCCCATTGATGAGCTGATATCATGGTGAGGCCGGAAACTTATATAATAGCTTATTATTTAATGTAGAAGAAAACTCGTCCTTAGAAAAGTCTATAAAAGCAAAGAGATTGTACTCAAAAAATACCCACTAGCTCGTCATGTACATTTTGATAATATACCAAATGAAAACAAAGATACTCAACATCATTTCTTGACTCATAAAGGTGCCCAAAGTGGAATATTAAGAAACCTTTCTCACAAGTCCATCGCTACCTCCTGCTTCTGATTGCCTTGAAGCCATAGATTTTTATCGATAGTAAGTTAGTGATATTTGCCAAATCCCGTACTTTCGACTACTTGAAAATCGTGTTTAAAAACTAGTGGTACTAGAGAATGACACAGACTTTCCGGTTAGTTTGCTATTTCCTTCTCGGTTAGCTATTCGGACTTGCCACATACTCTTGCCAGTTGCCATCAATGGCCGCCCATAGAATTTTTTTGACATTCTCTTAATTTTTCGGTTTGTTAATAGTGGAACAGAAATATTATTTTAAAAATATTGAAAAACAGTAGAACCTTGTGAGTTTTTGAGTTTTTTTTAATTTCCCAAAAACTTTATTTCAAGTCATTTTAAGCACATTAACTTACAAATACAGCAGTGTTTTGAAATTGCTGGAAATATGCATATTAACCCTCCTGCGGGTGCGTAGTGGCACTCAGTACCGCATTCGTACATTTTGGTTGATTTCGTGTAAATAATTGGTGTCACACATATGAGCTCATAGTTATTCTTCATTCAAACATTTTCAACCAGATGACACTCTAATCACGATTTTAAACATTGCCGATCGACCGTTATTCATTAGTAATTCGAACCCTGCAACGGTTGCGACACTCCGTACCGCACGCGCTTTGACATGTAAGTATAATATTTGCGTATTTTATCCATTCGAATTCTTACTGCTGTTTTGTTATTGAGCTTTATGACACATATTTTGGATTACTAACTACTAATTCAAATTTAAATGCGTTGTTTCCGAAGAAACGTTAGAAGGCCCGTTTTCACCGTATTCATTTCCCAACATGTAACGTACCAAGACACGGAGGGAGCGAGTGTTGGATCAGATTCTTATTAATATTATTTCGTTTGGTAATAGTTATTATGAAATAAATGTATAAAAACATAAATAAATAATATTTTCTTCACTTTCCACAACAAAGTAGTAACTATTGACTCGAAAATCGAAGTTGAAAAATGCGGTACTGAGTGCCGCACGCGCCTGCTGGTGTGAAATGATGGGACGCGCCCGCCGGAGGGTTAACGCTGTAAGAGATCATTAAAGAAAATACATTTGTGTCATTTTTGAAAAAAAATACACGAAAATAAACTATACTTCACATTAAAGAGTGCAATTAGCACTGTACGTTCGAAAACTTTGAAGAAAACATTTTGAGCCATTTATGAGAAAATGCCGTTTTGGCATTTCTGAAAATGCGGAATTTTGAGCGACTTTTCCCAAAAAACGGTTGAGTTTTCGAAAAAACGATTTTATTTAAAGCACATGTACTCAAAAATATAATCATGTGAACAATAGGCCGCTAATGTAAATTTTACAGACATGAAAGATAAATGGAAAAAAAATTGTAATTTTTGAAAACAAAAGAGGGTAGAGCAAACTTATGTTTATAGCATCTCTTAGAGAGTATTTAGCACTATTCTTACAAAAAGTTTAAAGAAAAAATTTAGAGTATTTTTTCAGAAAGTCTTGTCTTTGTTATTTTTAAATTGCTCATATTGCACGCACTGTAGCGCAAAAAATACTCAAATTTTCAAAAAAAATGTACACAACGTAAAGATAAAGAACGTAAGATAAAATTTAAAAAGGGATTTATATTAACTTAATTACACCTGAGTGGAACTATAGCAGTTCTTGAAATTGCTAAAATGTTAAGTCTCTGGCATTGTATTCTCTTGTGTATAGTACGATTAATATTTTAAACAAAAACATGTTCACAACAGAGATCTACCTCTTAATCTCAGAGAAGCAATTTCTCTTACCAAATAAAGTAAAATTGTTATTGAATGAAATATTATTGCTCAGAATCCCCTGTGAAAGTGTCGTTATTTATCTTTTCTGTCATTCTAATCGCTGCACTAAGCCGCAATATCTGGAAACAGTTCTGAATGAGAAAATATAAAGACAATAATAATGCTACAAAAAACTTTTTACTATTTTAGAACTGAAACATCATTATAGCTTCTATCTACCAGGAAGATAACCTGATTTTAAATATTTCCACAGATATTATTGGGGTTTTCGTAACTACACGGTGTATGGAGACATGCATGCGAATGGATCATGGATTGGAATTATGAAAGAATTATATGAACGACAGCTGATGTTGCCATCTGTGACATGACTATAATACCGCGACGTATAGATGATGTTGATTTTACTGACATCGTCACGAATCAAAGGTAAGATTAATGTTTAATAGCACCGTTATCTATAAATATGTTGACATTTATTTTAATAGAGGTATTGGTTGGTAACATATGTTTTTGCCCCTCGTGTAATTTAGGACCTTTATCTTTAAAAAAATAAATATCATGATGATATTTTGTAATGAATTTTGCCTTTCACGGCAAATGCTTTTGAGTTCAAGAGAGCAATTTGTGACATTCGGTAGAGTAATAAGAAGTGTGGAAGTAATGTAAATCATTGAGTAGAGGCGCCAATCTTCCAATATTCTGATTTTTGTAAATCCTGACTAATATTGTTTAGGGTCGGAGCCTTCATGGGCCTGCCCGCGCGCCGTTCTCTGCAGTGGACGGACTTCTTCACGCGTTCAGCGCGCGCTTGTGGACAGCCGCTGTTGGTGCAGCCGTGTGCCTGGCGCTGTCCCTAGCCTTCGTGGTGCGGGTGGAAGGCCAGAGGAGCGTCACGCCTAGAGACGCCTGGCTCTTCGTGTCCGCTGCCTTCTGCCAGCAAGGTCTGTCCTTTGAAAGCAAATGACCACTAATTGATTCATCTGAAGAGTCCGATATTGTCCGCGTGCTCAAAACACTCTGTACCAAAGAATGGAAATTATTTCAGGAAGAGATGATTGTTCTGAGTAATGTTTGGTTTTCAGGTCAGCCCGCACCGCGCGCTTGGTCTGGGCGTGTGCCTGTGTGTGCGCGCACTTGGTGGCGCTGGTGCTGGCCGCAGCACACTCTGGAGCTCTCATCTCTGCGCTATTTGCTGGCAAACAGCACTTGCCTTTCAGGTCGCTTCAGGAAGCTTTGAATGATCCCAACACACGGTTCGCTGTGACAGTTCACTCAATCTATCTCAACAACTCATTAGTAAGTAATAGTTGCTGGGTCTATTGGCTTGTAACTATTGACAAGGATTCAATGTTTATTATTATTTTTCTAATCTGTTTTCTATTTTTATTAATGACATATTCATTTTTCTGTTATTTTTGCTTTCTTATTATAATTTCACTTGCTACAATAAAGATAGCCGTTTTACAACTGCATCTTAGAGACCACTGTTGGATTCGCTCCAACTACGTGGGTGAATTAAAAAGTAATTACACTATTTGGCCATTTATGAAACCATCTACACATAGACATCGCGGTTATGACAATAAACAATGTAAGCTCACTTTCCTACATAGT
>JAHLJT010009436.1:22115592-22274697 GCA_031308135.1 Acheta domesticus | reverse complement strand
GGGGATGTCTTGGGTTTAAAAGGGAAAAGGGTATTAGTAATAGGATTTTTTTGTATATTCATCATTTCAGTTAATTAAATTTAAGTGTTCCTCAAAACCTCAATGAATTTTATTTAGTAACAAGTAGCGTCCGTTCATGGGCTCCCATTTCTTGTAGAGAGTCTCTGCGCCTGAGTTAGCCGGCAACTGAATCAGGTGAGTGAGAGAAGGGGGGGGATCTCGATCGCCGATCGATCCCCGAGTCGCATGCGCTAGGACCGCGCGCGGTAGTGACAATGTGCAAATGTAGAAGAGAGAGAGAGAGGGAGGGGGGCTTGTTTGCAAAGTTAGATTGTTTTTAACTATTTCGATAGTTTTGACGAGTTCGTTTTATCAGCGAAAAATATTTATTTGTTTACTTTTGGTATTACTTATTCCTGAGTGATTAACTGTAGAACTTTTAGTGTCGTTAAAATTCTGCATGTCCAGATACTCCATAGATCCCACTTTGGGGATTGGTTGGTAGAGGTCGTGGGGTAGTTAACGTGAAACACCTCTGTACATACTCGTATATTTACTACATATACATAGGACCAATAAAAATATCTGTAAAAGTTTGGTAATTTTTGAAGAGATGTTTTTGGAAAATATCAGAAAAATCATGAAATATTATTTATTTTATGGTATGCAGTAGGAAAACGGCCCCTGGCTAGTGGGTCCCTGTGTCAAGAGTAGCCATGACGGTCGGTGCCGGATCTCGACATCGAGCGGGGAAATGTCACCGCCACCTCCTGAGGGAAACATGCACTACACTTACGGGACTGATGAACCTACTGTTGTCGCACCCGGAATCATTATCAATCAATCGATCACAAGTGCTCGGCATAGGGGTTTAACAAGGGTCGTTTCCGGGTGCCATACGCGGGGTAGACCGTGAGGCCAGAGGTTAATTATATTACAACCCTTGTGTTGTATGGTAAGAACAATTATTAGAACTTTCATTGATAACTAATATTCTAAGAACTGTAATATTATTCTTTAGAAACTAATTGCAGTAAAGTAATGTTTGGCTTTACATAATCAAACTGGATTTACATAATCAAACTATTTTAAAACAGTTGATTTTGTAGTTAATAAATTTATTTTGTGTTTCAGTGGGAAACGCCATGGGAGCTCGGCACTAAAGAGGAAATGTTCTATTATACACACTTGTTGAAGAGATTTGGAGAACAATAGCAATAAGCAACAACTTCTCGTAATTATTCTTGTAACTGTATTTTTAATTTTACACTTTACTTTCTTGATTAATATTTCATATTGAGATCCATCACTGATCTGATTAATAGTGGTGTTTTTGGTCAATGAAATTATTAATATTTTGGGCGTTTTTTACTAACCAATTTCACATCTTTATCTTAAACAGTGCTAGGCCTTTGAAACATTCCTCCGAAATTTTGTTCACAAAATTATGGAAACTGTTTCTTTCACCTCACACTCGTCTGAAATTTCGTCCCTGAATGTTTTTCTCCGGTTTTGCAAAGTGAGAGACTTCGCTGGGTGCACAATCTGGACTGTAAACTCCATGAAGCCATAGTTCTTCACAATGTTTTTTGTAATCTAAGCAAGTTCTTCACAATATTCTTTGCAATCTAGCAGTAAGCACAGGTTGCGTTGTAATGAAGCAGCTAAAACACCAGATATTTCACGCACCGCATCCAACTCAAGTACCTCTCTCTACAAACCTGAGAGAGATGTCGGCTACAAACTTAAAGCATTACGACAATTAAAGATAAGAATGCTCAGAAGATTTTCCCATTGATGAGCGATATCATGGTGAGGCCGAAAACTTATATAATAGCTTATTATTTAATGTAGAAGAAAACTCGTCCTTAGAAAAGCTCTATAAAAGCAAAGAGATTGTACTCAAAAAATACCCACTAGCTCGTCATGTATATTTTGATAATATACCAATGAAAACAAAGATACTGAAATTTCTTGACTCATAAAGGTGCCCAAAGTGGAATATTAAGAAAACCTTTCTCACAAGTCCATCGCTACCTCCTGCTTCTGATTGCCTTGAAGCCATAGATTTTTATCGATAGTAAGTTAGTGATATTTGCAAATCCCGTACTTTCGACTACTTGAAAATCGTGTTAAAAAACTAGTGGTACTAGAGAATGACACAGACTTTCCGGTTTAGTTTGCTATTTCCTTCTCGGTTAGCTATTCGGACTTGCCCACATACTCTTGCCAGTTGCCATCCAATGGCCGCCCATAGAATTTTTTTGACATTCTTCTTAATTTTCGGTTTGTTAATAGTGGAACAGAAATATTATTTAAAAATATTGAAAAACAGTAGAACCTTGTGAGTTTTTGAGTTTTTTTAATTTCCAAAAAACTTCATTTCAAGTCATTTTAAGCACATTAACTTACAAATACAGCAGTGTTTTGAAATTGCTGGAAATATGCATATTAACCCTCCTGTGGGTGCGTAGTGGCACTCAGTACCGCATTCGTACATTTTGGTTGATTTCGTGTAAATAATGGTGTCACACATATGAGCTCATAGTTATTCTTCATTCAAAACATTTTCAACCAGATGACACTCTAATCACGATTTTAAAACATGCCGATCGACCGTTATTCATTAGTAATTCGAACCCTGCAACGGTTGCGTTGCGACACTCCGTACCGCACGCGCTTTGACATGTAAGTATAATATTTGCGTATTTTATCCATTCGAATTCTTACTGCTGTTTGTTATTGAGCTTTATGACACATATTTTGGATTACTAACTACTAATCAAATTTAAATGCGTTGTTTCGAGAAGAAACGTTAGAAGGCCCGTTTTCACCGTATTCATTTCCCAACATGTAACGTACCAAGACACGGAGGGAGCGAGTGTTGATCAGATTCTTATTCATATTATTTCGTTTGGTAATAGTTATTATGAAATAAAATGTATAAAAACATAAATAAATAATATTTTCTTCACTTTCCAAAACAAAAGTAGTAACTATTGACGCGAAAATCGAAGTTGAAAAATGCGGTACTGAGTGCCGCACGCGCCTGCTGGTGTGAAATGATGGACGTGCCCCCGCCGGAGGGTAACGCTGTAAGAGATCATTAAAGAAAAATACATTTGTGTAATTTTTGAAAAAAAATACACGAAAATAAACTATACTTTACATTAAAGAGTGCAATTAGCACTGTACGTCGAAAACTTTGAAGAAAACATTTTGAGCCATTTATGAGAAAATGCCGTTTTGGCATTTCTGAAAATGCGGAATTTTGAGCGACTTTTCCCAAAAAACGGTTGAGTTTTCGAAAAAAAACGATTTTATTTAAAGCACATGTACTCAAAAATATAATCATGTGAACAATAGGCCGCTAATGTAAATTTTACAGACATGAAAGATAAATGGAAAAAAAATTGTAAATTTTTAAAACAAAAGAGGGTAGAGCAAACTTAGGTTTATAGCATCTCTTTAGAGAGTATTTAGCACTATTCTTACAAAAAGTTTAAAGAAAAATTTAGAGTATTTTTTCAGAAAGTCTTGTCTTTGTTATTTTTAAATTGCTCATATTGCACGCCATGTAGCTCAAAAAACTCCAAATTTTCAAAAAAAATGTACACAACGTAAGATAAAGAAGTAAAGATAAAATTTAAAAAGGGATTTTATATTAACTTAATTACACCTGAGTGGAACTATAGCAGTTCTTGAAATTGCTAAAATGTTAAGTCTCTGGCATGTATTCTCTTGTGTATAGTACGATTAATATTTTAAACAAAAAAACATGTTCACAACAGAGATCTACCTCTTAAATCTCAGAGAAGCAATTTCTCTTACCAAATAAAGTAAAATTGTTATGAATGAAATATTATTGCTAGAATCCCCTGTGAAAGTGTGTATTTATCTTTCTGTCTTCTAATCGCTGCACTAAGCCGCAATATCTGGGAAACAGTTCTGAATGAGGAAAATATTAAAGACAATAATAAATGCTACAAAAAACTTTTTACTATTTTAGAACTGAAACATCATTATAGCTTCTATCTACCAGGAAGATAACCTGATTTTAAATATTTCCACAGATATTATTGGGGTTTTGTAACTACACGGTGTATGGAGACATGCATGCGAATGGATCATGGATTGGAATTATGAAAGAATTATATGAACGAACAGCTGATGTTGCCATCTGTGACATGACTATAAAACCGCGACGTATAGATGATGTTGATTTTACTGACATCGTCACGAATCAAAGGTAAGATTAATGTTTAATAGCACCGTTATCTATAAATATGTTGACATTTATTTAATAGAGGTATTGGTTGGTAACATATGTTTTTGCCCTCGTGTAATTTAGGACCTTTATCTTTAAAAAAATAAATATCAGATGATATTTTGTAATGAATTTTGCCTTTCACGGCAAATTGCCTTTGAGTTCAAGAGAGCAATTTGTGACATTCGGTAGAGTAATAAGAAGTGTGGAAGTAATGTAAATCATTGAGTAGAGGCGCGATTTCTGCGTGTTTCTTCCAATATTCTGATTTTTGTAAATCCTGACTAATATTGTTTAGGGTCGGAGCCTTCATGGGCCTGCCCGCGCGCCGTTCTCTGCAGTGGACGGACTTCTTCACGCCGTTCAGGCGCGCGCTTGTGGACAGCCGCTGTTGGTGCAGCCGCTGTGCCTGGCGCTGTCCCTAGCCTTCGTGGTGCGGGTGGAAGGCCAGAGGAGCGTCACGCCCAGAGACGCCTGGCTCTTCGTGTCCGCTGCCTTCTGCCAGCAAGGTCTGCCCTTTGAAAAGCAAATTGACCACTAATTGATTCATCTGAAGAGTCCGAATATTGTCCGCGTGCTCAAAACTCTGTACCAAAGAATGAAAATTATTTCAGGAAGAGATGATTGTTCTGAGTAATGTTTTGTTGTTTTCAGGTCAGCCCGCACCGCGCGCTTGGTCTGGGCGTGTGCTCTGTGTGTGCGCGCACTTTGTGGCGCTGGTGCTGGCCGCAGCACACTCTGGAGCTCTCATCTCTGCGCTATTTGCTGGCAAACAGCACTTACCTTTCAGGTCGCTTCAGGAAGCTTTGAATGATCCCAACACACGGTTCGCTGTGACAGTTCACTCAATCTATCTCAACAACTCATTAGTAAGTAATAGTTGCTGGGTCTATTGGCTTGTAACTATTGACAAGGATTCAATGTTTATTATTATTTTTCTAATCTGTTTTCTATTTTTATTAATGACATATTCATTTTTTCTGTTATTTTTGCTTTCTTATTATAATTTCACTTGCTACAATAAAGATAGCCGTTTTACAACTGCATCTTAGAGACCACTGTTGGATTCGCTCCAACTACGTGGGTGAATTAAAAAGTAATTACACTATTTGGCCATTTATGAAACCATCTACACATAGACATCGCGGTTATGACAATAAACAATGTAAGCTCACTTTCCTACATAGTTCAAAAGAGTCTCTAAACATTTTTCGGAACGGTCAAAGAACTTTTTGATTCCGGATGCGTGATCCATTATTTTTGGGATTTATCATTATAAGTAGTTATTTGTTCATTCACCTTGTTACGTGATGATAATTACACAGTATGTTCTTAAAAATGCTTTCTTATGGAACCACCGTGTTTGTAAACAAAAGTTCTGTCATGTTACCGCCTGATGTTACTAATGTATTGTCGGTAAGATGCAGCAGTTCAGTCGCAATCGTTTCTAGCCGGTGTGGCTAGCTAACGCTACAAAATTAAATTCACTCTCATTCAGTGCCATTGATTGATTAGTGATTCTGGGCGCGTCAATTGCTAAGGTCCCGTAAGTGCAGTGCGTGATTTCATCGTTAGAGAAGGAGGTGATCTACTGCCGGATCTACTAGCTGGCGAGATCCGGCACCGACCTATGTCGGCTTGTGGGAATTTTCCCCAACCAGTATCTCCCACCAGCGGGGCACCGCCCCGGCCTGGAACAACCTCCAAGATCCCGACTGGTCTCCTGGCATGTGTGTTAGAGTAGTGCATGTAAGTGTAAGTGTGTGTAAGGGATGAGGATAGGACAGGAAGAGAAAGGAAAGATCGCGCTCTGTCCGTGACCCGTTGTTAGGGTACTGCTCCGGCGTTCGCTTGGTGTTGATCGGAGAAACCACGGAGTTAATTGCGATAATGTAAAACTTCGGGATAAGTCGTTTGTGCAAAAATCTTCCACCTTTCACCATTGCTTCACCCACAAGAAGTGTATAATTTTGTGACAAGTCGTTTGTGCAAAGATCGGCATTGCTTCACCCACAGGACTTAGCAGCCAACTTACTAGGGCCGTCGGGCCGGCCTCGGGCGAGCGGGCGGGAAGGGGCCCTCCCCCCGTACGTGCCGCTGAGCCTGGGCCCCGCGTGCGAGGGCGGGCGGGGGCGGGGGCGAGGGCGCACGGTGGCGCTGCTGCCCGTGGACGTGCTGCCCGTGGTGGCCGCCGGCGCGCGCTGCGCCGTGGAGGAGCTGCCCTCGGCGCGCGCCACCAACCCGCTCGCCTTCGCGCTCACCAAGCGCAACCCGTACACGCGCCTCGTCAGCTACTAGTGAGTACAGCAGCGGCGGGTCCAGGGTGGGGGGCGTGGCGGCCACAGCCTCCCTCCAAACAGGCCTAGAGCAGTGGGGTCAAGGTCTTCTACTGGTGGCACTGACACGCGTCGCGGCACCGTAGCATGCCACGAGCTACTCGGCGCAACTAGCGTCGGGAAAGGAAACTATTTGTAACCCCGCCGTTTTACAATAGAAATGGCGTTGTCTCTCGTGGCGGGGTGATAAATTGCGTGGAGGGGCGATTTCGCCGTGGCACTCGTGCCACGGACTCCGCTCGTGGCATCGATCTTGACAACACTGGCCTAGAGCTTACGTTTGTTACCTTCTGTGGCAATCCGCCTATCCACAACATCGACGGGGTGTTGTGGAGACCCGTCCATGACGATCAGTGTAATGACGACGTGTTGCCCCGGGAAATAAATTAGAAAATTATAAGCGGAATAATAAGCTTGGTGGTTACGAACAGCAAAACTTCTCCTGATAATGTTACATTAATTTTGTGTGTTTAGTTCGTGATAAAATATATTCTTTTGTTGTTATGCCTTGTATATTAATTTCTTCTTCTCAAGAAAGAATCTTAATTAAGAAGCGAAGTGGAACTTTTACCAGGTAACGCTCACCTCACCTTCTTTAATTTGGCAAAATTGATTTAAATATGTATGTTAGAACTATGTAATTATTTTAAAAAATAATATTGTGAAGTATCATATATACGCCACGAAAATAATATGCAATGTAACAACAAATGTTTATTATTAACAAAAATCTAGGATGGTCCCTTCCAAATTGATCGGCTGGATACGCACCTGATAAGTAGGGCGCGCGGAGATTAGTGCGAGAGGGTGATCACTGGGATTTGTTTACTTTCTCTCCGTACTTCGCAAGAAGAGAAATTATTGTAATTACGCGCCGGAAAACGGCGATTGTTTGACAGGAAGGCTCTTATTGTCGGATCCTCAGAACGGAAATGGGGATAAATCTTGTTCCTCTACGTATTACATTACTTCCTCTAATGCTTTGTATAGTCAAAATCCGTATTTTGTGGGTCTTTGATACCGAAAAATCGATTCACGGCAAAACATGCGATTAGTTTTTGTAGAGGGAACGTGTATTGGATGAAAATTAGTATATTATCAAATATATTATGAAATATATTACAGATAAATTAAAATTTTTAAATCAGTTTTCATTCAAGAATTTTTTTTCTATTTCTCCTCTAACTTTCACAAATTGTTACGCAAAAATAGTGTACAATCACTTTAAACTAATGTAATATACAAATTTACGAAGGTCAGAAATGCAAATTATAAGGCTATTCAGCAATTCTAAAATGAATTTTCTTCTGGTAGATATAGTAAGATACTGTCGATGCAGCCTTCATGGGGATACAGCCTACACAGCCACATGGGGTAACATGCATTACACACTTTACATGCTGAACTATGCTTATGCAATAACGGTATGATTTGTGCACGTATCATATTAATGATCAAGTAATGGCGTCCTTCCTCTTCACAACAACTCTCAAATAAAGAACGTTGTAGTAGGGTCACAAATGAAGTAGCAAGTAGTCATTAATGTTACGTGATTGCGTTACATGCATCATTACATTCCCGTTTTGGAAAGGCATAACCTATATTAGGTGCAACTAGATGACTCGTTGGTTAGTGTGCTCGCTTTCCACGGCGCAAACTCGAGTTCGATTCCCGGCCGGGTAAATAATAACCGTGCGCTTTCCTTACAAGTGTTCCAGTACTGGTCCCAGGCTGGGTGAAGATAATAAAGGCCACCCTAAGGTTTATTAAGACCAGTATATACGGCGAAGAGATGTCTTTGTGTTAATCGCAAAAACCCCTTATCCTTTGGCCTGGGTCACCGCTGGTCAGCCAAAGCCCGCAGCAGGCTGTCGAGCCATAGAACGGGTATAGGGCAGGCTACATACTACAGTACCGGCAGCATGTAAGTGACTCTGCCAGCTCAATGCGCTGTTGCCACACATTGCTAGGCAAATGGCACCACTTACAATACATAAATTAATTCTCAAAACATTAACATTTACTGACAGGCTATGCCACGTCTTGATATCAACTTCATAGCTTTCGCCAAAGCCGAACTTTATCGCCTCCGCTATTTCGTGAGTCAGATGAGCAGCAACGCTGAACCCTGGCTGTAAGAAAGTAAAGAAATCCTCGCAAGCTGATTGCTTCAGAGCAGGTCACGTGACGTACCACAGCTCGTGGAGAGAGAACTGCCAGAGTCGCTTACACGCTGCAGGTACTGTAGAGCAGAGGTGTCAAGGTCTCCTACTGTTGGCAGTGGCACGCGTCGTGATACCGTAGCATGCCAGGACCTTCTCTGCGCAACTAGCGTCGGAAAAGGGAACTATTATTAACTCAGCCGTTTTACAATAGGGATGGATTTTTCTCTGGTGACGGGGTGATAAACTGCGAGGAGAGGCTATTTCGTTGTGGCACTCGTGCCACAGGCTCCCGCTCGTGACATCGACCTTAACAACACTGCATTAACACTAAGTGACAGGCTAACTGAAACGTCTTCATATCATGTTCATAACTTTCGCCAAAACCGAACCTCATCGCCTCCGCGACTTCATGTGAGTCGGATGAGCGGTAACCCTGAACGCAGGCTGTGAGAAAGTAAACAATCCTCTCAAGCTTATTGCTTCATAACAGGTCACATGACGTACCACAGCACGTGGTGAGAGAACTGCCAGAGTCGCTTAGACGTTGCTGGTACTGTAGACAGAACTGCCAGACGTTCCACGTAAAAGCCTCGTTCCTTGCCGCAGCCTCCGCCGCATGCGGCGCACGGGCGTGCTGTCGTGCGTGGTGTCGCGCACCCTGTCCAGCGTGCTGCTGCGCGCGCTGCAGCGCCGCAAGGCACGCGAGCGGCCGCGTGCGCACGAGGCCTCGCAGCCGGCCGTGCGCCTGGGGACGTGGCGCCCGTGTTTCCTGCCTTCGCCGCCGGCGCGCTGCTGGCGCTGTTGCTGCTGGTCGTCGAACGCCGCTTGGGAGGCAGGTCACCTTCCCGCCCTGCACGACGCAACGGCCCTCCAACTCCCAGCAAAGCGGTCGCCGGGTGCGGACGCCAACCGCCGCCTACAGCCGCCCTCGCGGACCAAATGACTGTATACATCACGCGTGGGGCGGCGGCGGGAGGGGCTACGAGAAGGATAAAAAGTTTCCGTCGATGGGTCTCCATACAACACCCAACGAGAAGATATAAGACTTCGGTGGGGGTGAAAAAACTTGACCTACTATGATTGAATGTGCTGATATCATGTATGATAGATAGTGAAGCTATTGTTTTGACCAAACATAGTTATTAATCGATAATGGCGACTTAGGACACATAGGGATCGCCGTTACATATCCGAGGCTATATCCGAGGTTCATAACCAACCACGTGCGTTATTCGTGCTACTGGTGATGTTTTCTTCAATACTGTTCGTTTTACCACCTTATTCGGAAAAATCATACAAATAAGAAATACCATTTCTCAAAGTAGAAGTAATCATATTCCATATTTAACAAAAAGAATTGTTACGGTTGTTCTTGTCAGACGACTGACTGCTAAAATACCTTAACGTCCGCCTGCCGCTAGTGACTTCATTGTTTTAGGAAGTAGTTTTTACAAATGCTTACACAGTTGCTTTATAAAAAATTGCCAAACTATAAAGATAGTGTCTTAGTCTTTACTCTTTCGAAGAATTGCACAAAGAGACTATGATACGAGTGGTAACAGTGATATTTTATTTTGGGAGTAAGAAATGTTGCGACACAAGTCCAATAGTTCGAGTAACGCAATCCTATCCGCCAGCAATATAACTTTTACCACGTGTTTCATACTCTGTGTTTAGTCAGCCTTACTCATTTCATTTTAATTCAAGTATACAAATCACTTAATGATACATTAGGCACAAAAAGCTGATGCCGTCAGGCGAAATCATTTTGTTTTCTTACTTTATTCTCAGATTTTTTCTGAACACTAGAACATCGTCTTACGTTTTAACATTAGTGCAAAAGGTTGTGGTTTTACCACGCTGCACATGCCCTGAAAGAATCGCTTTTACTAGCGGCTGTCTAAAAATTCCGTTTTTAAAATCATCACAGATGTATTTGGAGCTCCAGAATACCGAAAAATACGATTATTGAAAATAAGTATATGGCAACGTTCATTAAACTGAAAAAAAGCTTTCTAGTTTAAAAAGTGTGCGATTTATTTTCAACAAGATTTATAAATAAAAACTCAGTTTGTTGTAAAAATAATAGGTATGCTCTTACTGAACTACAAATTTTAAAGTATTCATGCCAATATTTCTCACGGAAAACTAAAAATTTTACAACTCTTTTCCAAAATCTTTTTTTTTTTTGGCACCGAAAGAAAGCATTAAAAATATAACACATATTTCACAGACTGTTTGAACTTTCAAACCACGAGACTACGCTTTCATTCATATGTAAACATCTAATTTTAGTTCGTTTTTTCCTTGATATTATTACCGCTTTAATTTTATTTCTCCGCTTTTTATTCAATCGAAATAGACCAATTCACTACTATTCAATGCGATAAATAAGTGGTACACGCACATCTCATATGTTATCCATCTTCATTGATGACACATTCTAGAATCAATAAAGACGAGTAATTGCTCGGCATGTTTATGTGAAAGTTCCATCTACAGTAATTGAACCTTCATAACACACTCCCCTTAGTGG
The DNA here is from genome assembly GCA_031308135.1 of Acheta domesticus. NCBI lineage: Eukaryota > Metazoa > Arthropoda > Insecta > Orthoptera > Gryllidae > Acheta > Acheta domesticus. Next base: position 22,263,393 of record JAHLJT010009436.1, on the reverse strand, counting down.
AACTAAATGATGTTACGCTTAGTCTTTATTATCATGATTATCGCATATTTGCAAAAAATAAAATATTTCAGGAATCTGTATTACAGTTTACATTATATTGGAAGCTACACAGCATTCATTTTAATCGTTTTTGTCAAGTATTTATTTTTTCTTGTCACAAGCGTAATCGTCAGTGTATGTAACACTCAAAAAGCAATTCGTGACCAGAAGAAAGAAAAATAATAGCACATAGATCAATTAATTACACAGTTTTAATGATTTTTCATGTTAATGCTATCGGTTTCTCTGTCAGTCAACACCAGGCAAAATAAGCAGATGATACATTTAAAAATGGAATTTGCCTTCATTAAATTACTTTATTTTGTAATTCTCTTTTCTACAAATATCAAAATTAATAAGACTATTTTGTCAAAAAAGGCAGAAAAACATTTTACTTCCATTCATTTTCAAACAAGCACAAGTTCCCAGTTCAAAGTCGTGATTTTAGATGTATTCTCTCGAAATAAACTGATGGAGGTCAAGAAAGAAGAGCGCGGACTTATCGCCATAAATTCCGATGCAAAAAGTGAAGACGACAGCGCGAGGTCGGCGGAGTGGGAGGAGGCGTGGACGGCGCGTCTGTTGTGGGAGGGGCGCGTGCCCGAGTTGGGCGCCCACGCCGCGCTGCTGCTGGCGGCGCCGCCGCGCCCCGCGCTGGCCGAGCAGCGCCGCCTGCTGCGCCTGCAGCGCCTGCTGCACGCCAGAGGCCTGCGCGCGGCGGCGGGCGGCGCGGCGGCGTGGCAGCGTCTGCGCAGCCAAGCCAACAGCCCGCGGCCGGCGGCGCTGCTGCCCGCGGGCGCGGCGGGCGCGCGCCTTCTCCGCCAGCTGCAGCCTTCTCCTTGTGCGATGGTGCTGGCGTTGGCGCGTGGCGCCAGCCGCCGCCTGCTGGCGCGCGCGCCGCTGCGCTTCGACAGCGCGCTGCTGCTGGCGCAGTGGCGTGTTGGTGGGCGGGGCGTGGAGGTGCGGCTGGCCGAGGCGTGGCGCGCGGGCGCAGGCCGGCCGCTGGAGCTGCGGCCTCTGGGCGCGTGGTGGCCGGGCGGGGGCGGGGGCGGGGGCGGGGGCGTGCGCCCGCCGCCTGCGCCGCCCTCGCGCCGCCTGCGCTCAAGGGCAGACCTCAGGGGCGTCACCTTCAGGGCCGTCTCTGGATTAGTGAGTATTCGCATTAATGGGAAAAAATGCGATTTATTATAGTTTTGAAGCTGTAAACAAATGTAGAATAGGAACATTGTTAACTTGGTTTATTGGATAATTTTATATCTACATGAAAAGTACCCCGAAAATTTAAAGAACTTTTTCAAAATCGCATTGCTCAGAGACTGGCGAGATCAACCTGGGAGTATTCATTTTCGAAAAAAATTCTAGGAATATTGTAGGTGCAAGTGTGGTTCACAGACAGTCGGACAAACAGATGTACAAACTAATTTTTCGACATCAAGGACCGGTAATGGATTTTGATTACACTATGTGTTAATGGAAGTAATTTAGTACACACTGATGAATAATGTCATCATACTATACAAAATTATAATTCGCTCTATTCTAACCTAAGCTTGCCCAATATGGGTTACAGGGTCCTTCACTTAACCTTATATAACCAACTGTCAATCGTGGTATTGCCATTACATCATTCATAACACCATTAAAACTGACATCATTCATAAAATAATGAATGGCATTTTCTTCAAATGTCTCTCTTCAGTTTCAAATGCAATCGCTATCCTCTAGTAAAATCATCATCACGCGTCCTAATAATTGAGAAAACATATCTCCAAGATAAATAATTATTCCTCACCCCTGAAACCTTACTCCACCACCATCGCCAACCAAAAGTTACCTAAATTTAACAATTGGCTGGCCTGGAACGGAAGTGATCTATGAAACATTTTGGCTGAAATTCAGATTATGGTAAATTTGATCCGAACAGGTGAGCATCTTTATATTGTAAAGTGGTCTATGACTTATTTATCGTTGTTGGTGCCGCATGACTTTAGTATTGGCAGATGGTTTTAATGTAAATCAGTTATGAGGTCTAAGGTACGCTAAGTACTATTGACCACTGACCACTAAAGACCATTGACCACTAAGTTCCAAGCTATCCAATTACAATAATTGCAGGAGACCAATTTGATTAACCAAAATGTAAAGTCGGTCAATAAATTATAATATAACTATAAATTCACGACATGTATTGCTTTAGAAATGACCAGTCAAAAAAAATAAATTTAAAAATATTTGTTAATCGAATCGAGGCGGGCGTATACTTTGTTGAAGTTTGCAGTGTCACAAATTGTGGAACAGAGAGCATTGCTGGTGAGAAACTAATTCAGAATAAGAAGAATAAATAGAGCAGGAGTGTATAAAAAATATTTTTAAGAAGTATGATAAGGGACATTGGTGATTAAAACAATATCGTTTAAAAATATCAGTGTACCGCAATTTTCGACTCTTGTTCAATTTACAAATTTTGTTTTAGTCGATGATAGAAGAGGGAATTGGGACAGAAGAGGATTGGCTGTATTATGTGCATTTGTATGAAGATATATGGAACGCAATGGCAACAGTTAACAAATTTAGGTAATTATTTATGTTAATGTATTTTATTTTCAATTTTCTTTTGTGATTATTCATTTTTATATTGATGTTTAGTGTGTGTTTGTGACTAATTACAATTGTACTTTTTGCGTTTCTTTATTTACTATGTTAATTAGTTTATCTCTTTTCCCAATGCACGACTTGATCCCCTTTTATTGTATTGTAAACTTCAAAATATCTTAAGTTAATGACAGTGTTAGGAGGTGTGTGAAGTGTACATTGTAATTGTTTGGCTAAAGAAGAAAGATCTACCTCACAATAGTGTTACTATAATAACATATCCTTTCTCGCAATACTTGTAACTGCTCCGCTATATTATACTACTACCTAAACCTGCAAAAGTATTTTCAATCAGCAAACATTTTTTTTCGCACTGAGACTCGAACTCAGCTTCCCCGAGTAAACTCACCCGGAAATTTACCTCTACGCTAAGGAAACGCTGTGGGTTTGGAACTAGGGCAGACTCTAGAAAATGGTAGTGTCTCAAGGCTGTTTTATATTTCAAAAAACTGTTTGTGTCTTTTTTAAGAGCATTTTAGAACATTTTAGAACATTGTTTAAGGCAAAAACCGCTATCTTCAATTTTGAAGTTTTGAAATGTTCCCTTTTTGTAATTTTTGCAATTTGGATAAAACAGGTATTTAGTCGAAAATAAGACTGGCATAATTTTTTTACCATTTTTGTTATATACAAGGAAAAAATTGATGAAAAAAATTGGATTGGCTTTTGAGCAGGTGAACTGATTTTAGGAATTGTATCCATTTCAAGCATAAATTACACAAAATCTACTCGTTTTGCAAACAAAATTGTACCTCAACTATTATAAGAAGCTTATGTTTTACAAGAGACTTCCTCTAAGACAAAGATCTCTCTCTTCAATTTTGTAATTTTGAAATGTTAACTTTTTGCAATTTTTGAAAAAAAGTAAGAGTTTGCCGAAAATGTGATTAGCACCATATTTTCTTACCGTCTCTTGATACATACAAGGAGAACATTTAAAGAAACTAGTGATGCTAGAGAATGCCATAGACTTTCCCGTATTCCCGTTTTCCATTTCCTTTGGTCTCGAATAGCTATTCCGACTTGCCACATTCTCTTGCCAGCTGCCATCTACCGCCACCCGAAGTACATTTTTTTACATTTTATTAATTTTTCAGTTTTCTAATAGTCGAACGGAAATATTGTTTTAAGCAGGGACTGAATACCGAAATAATAGCGGTAAAGGTATTTATACCGGTATAGAAATACCTTTACCTCTATTATACCTTTATTCAAAATACCTTAAAAATACCGGTGTAAGACGTCAAATACTGTTTTTTTAGAGGGATTTTACCTTTATTCGACGTCTATACAGGTAAAATACCTCTATTGAGAGGTATTTTACCGGTATTTCAGTATAATCATACAGGTTTCGGAGGGGAAACATTTTGATTTTTTACGCTCAGAGGAACAATTATGGACTCCGCAGAGTTTCTGACCGGGGGTCCTAGGGTTCGAGTCTCAACTTTGGCGTATTTTCGTCACCAGACATTCTACCTCGGTCTAGTTCTGTTGTTGGTTGAGAAAGAATTATTATAATAGTCTGGGGACGCGAAGGTGTGTTTGGGGGAGCGAACGCGCGTGTGGACACGCGAAAGCGCGTGTGGGGACGCGAACGCGCGTTTGGGGGAGTGAACGCGCGTTTGGGGGAGTGAACGCGCGTTTGGGGAGCGAAGCGCGTTTGGGGAGCAAACGCGCGCTTGGGGAGCAAACGCGCGTGTGGGGACGCAAACGCGCGTTTAGGGAGCGAACGCGCGTTTAGAGAGCGAACGCGCATTTGGGGAGCGAACGCGCGTGTGGGGCCGCAAACGCGCATGTGGGGCCGAGAACGCGCGTGTGGAGACGCGAACGCGCGTTTGGGGGAGCGAACGCGCGTGTGGGGCTGCGAATGCGCGTGTGGGGCCGCGAACGCACGTGTGGGGTCGCGAACGCGCATGTGGGGCCGAGAACGCGCGTGTGGGGACGTGAAGGCGCGTGTGGGGGAGCGAACACGCGTTTGGGGAGCGAACGCGCGTTTGGGGAGTGAACGCGCGTGTCGAGACGCGAACGCGGGTTTGGGGGAGCGAACGCGCGTTTGAGGGAGCGAACGCGCGTGTGGGGCCGCGAACGCGAGTTTGGAGCCGCGAACGCGAGTTTGGGGCCGCGAACGCGCGTGTGGGGACGCAAAGGCGCGTTTGGGGAGCGAACGCGCGTTTGGGGAGCGAATGCGCGTGTGGGGCCGCGAATGCGACACTATTTCAATCAAAAATACCGGTATAACTTTTATGGACGTCCATACCGGTATAGACGTGCTTTAAAGGTATTTTACCGGTATAAAAGAATAAAGGTATTTTATACCGGTATGAAAAAATACCGGTATTTTTACCGGTATTCAATACCTTTTCGGTCCCTGGTTTTAAGAATACTAAAGAACAGTTAAAACTCGTTTTAAATGGCAATTTTCTTTGAAAAATATGGAGACGTTTTTAAGAAAATGGCGTTTAAGCGTTACTGTAAATTTGAAACTCTTTTTCACAAAACATTTTTCAGGTTTCGAAAAACGTTAATAGATGTCATTTGAAGCACATTAACTCACAAATAAAGTAGTGTTTACAAATTGCTGGAAATGCGCATGTAACATATTAACATCAGACAGTTTTATTGTGAAATATCAATTTTTGTGAAAATTCTACTCACAGTTTAGCCAGTAGCGTTGTTTGCAGACAGACGGACGAACACACATATGAACAGACAGACACACGGACGGATAGACGGATGGACAGGCGGACAGATTGGCGGACAGACAGGCCGACAGACAGGCGGACAGACAGGCAGATGGGCAGGCTGTCTGTCGGAAAAGCAGATGGACGGACAGGCAGACGGACTGACGGATAGACGAACGGACAGACAGACGGACCTATGGATAGGCAGACGGACGGAGAGGCAGACGGACGGGGCGGACGGACGGAGAGACGAGAAAGGAGAGGCGAACAGACGGAGGAGAGACCTTTTATCTTAAACTAATTTTTCGGTATCAATGTCCCACAAAACACGGGTTTGGATTACACAACGTATCAGAAGAATTAATTTTTACTGCGTATTGGTATAAGATTTATCCACTTTAATTGTACTATTAGGGCTCCACAATAGGCGTTTTCCTTTTGAAAAATCGCCGAGCTTCAGTGATGGTCTGAGGAAAACACTTTATCCAAAAGAACTGTTGCAAAAGTGGTTCCTATTTTACGTTCTCATGAAGTAATATACGAATATAGAAATAATATAAGAATATAGAGAAAGTAATAAAATGCTACGGAAAATCTATTTCGAGATTTCAACGGAAATACAAGTTTTGAGGTCTCCTGATTCCGAAAAATTCGGCCTGTTCGTCCGTTATTCTGTCTAAAGAAATTCTTTATTTTTTTAATATTTTGAGTATCTTACAGATATTATTGGGGTCGTCGTGACTACAAGAGATATGGTGATTTACACGAGAATGGATCGTGGTTTGGAATAATGAAAGAATTAATCGAACAAACCGCTGATGTCGCCCTTTGTGAAATGTCAATAACACCTCGTCGATTGGACGAAGCTGATTTTACCGACACCGTCAAGGATCAAAAGTAAGCTTTATGTATTTATCGAAAACATTACGTGTGTATAATTGCCTGTTCGTTACAATTCAACAGATATTTATAATTTTATAGTGAAAGTTTAATTTTTTCGGATATTTCAAACTTTTTTTAAAATGAATACAATATAATTAATATAATGATTATATTTTGCAATTTGAAATGTGTATATATTATTCTTAGAAAAACAAGTCAAAGGTTTTGACAGTGGGTGTAGCATTCACAGATATGAAGGACACAATGTTGTACTCGCTAAATGTAAGCGATACTGCCATATTTGTGCTTGGTTATAACAGGTCTTGTCTCTTCGGATTTGACCTGAGATTTTTAATCCCACAAGTACGTGTTTAGGATCGGTGCCTTCATGGGCCTGCCCGCGCGCCGTTCTCTGCAGTGGACGGACTTCTTCACGCCGTTCAGCGCGCGCTTGTGGACAGCCGCTGTTGGTGCAGCCGTGTGCCTGGCGCTGTCCCTAGCCTTCGTGGTGCGGGTGGAAGGGCAGAAGAGCGTCACGCCCAGAGACGCCTGGCTCTTCGTGTCCGCTGCCTTCTGCCAGCAAGGTATGACCATCGGAAAGCAAATTATCACCTAACCGATTATTTGATCTTAAGGGTCTGAATATTATTTAATTGCTCAGGTCAGCGCGCGCCGCGTGCCTGGTATGGGCGCATGATGTGTGCGCGTGGTTGGTAGTGTTGGTGCTAAGGGCTAGTGGTAGGAGCAATGGAACTTATTTCGTGTAAAGTGAATATTGAATAAATGTTTTGTGCTTAGGTCAGCGCGCTCCGCGTGCGTGGTCTGGGCGCGTGCTCTGTGTGTGCGCGCACTTGGTGGCGCTGGTGCTGGCGGCTGCCCATTCCGGAGCACTGATTTCCGCTCTTTTTGCCGGAACACACCGCCTGCCTTTCCAATCCATAGAAGAGGCTAATGAAAATCCCAGCACTGAATTTATTGTGTCTTTCCGCGTGCCATTCTTAAATTCGTCGTGGGTATGTACTGTAGACTGTTGGTCTTATTTGCACTTCTTCATAAAACATCATTGCATAGTTTTACTTTTCAATATTCATAATCTCTCTTTCTCGGAATTCTCAATGAATTACTTTCCGGAGTCAGATACCACATTGAAAACATGTTATTATTATTATTCCACAAATCACCACTAAATATATTGTGAGTCGGCTCAAAATAAAATCTACTCCAGGTTGCAACCAGCTACCTAAGGAGTAGGCGGTGCCTCTATAATACTTTGCGCAAAATGTGGGCTGTTCCAAATAAAGATATTTCTTGCACTTCCCACTCTTTTGAATTACCTGGGAGTTTATACAAGTTCTTACACAAATTTTGCGGAACAAATCCCAGAGCTCCAATGACTATTGGTACGACCTGTGCTTTTACGCCCCCACATTCGGCTGATCTCGATTTCCAAACTCTCCTATTTAAGACCTTTCTCTGTCTCCTCGGTAACGACGTTTTGATCGAAAGGTGCAGCACCATCGACAAGTAAACATGATTTTTTCTCCAAATCCCGGATAATTATATTCGCTTTGTTTGTCGCTATCGTGCGATCAGTTTGATCAGTTTAGTCGTACAATATCTTACACAATCCAACAGACGTCACCGATTTTGGTGAGTGTTCGTACCACTTGAGGCATGTGTTTGGAACTTCGAGGGCGGTAACCTGGTACTCCACCACTTCATACTATCCTTGCAAAATTCTGAAGTCTAGCATGAAATCGATAGATCTCCAGGATCTTCAAAATCAAATCGTGTGGTACACTATCAAAAACCTTTTGCTAGTCAATCCAAGCCATGTTCAAATTACGGTTTCGTTTCTTTACATCATTCAAAATGACTTTATTCAGTAGCAAGATTTCCTTACAGCCATAAGAAACTTTACGACATTCTTTTTGTTCACCTGGCTTCAAATGATTCTTCTCTAGATGTCTGTATATTTTGTCAGCTATGGCTGCAGTTATAACTTTCTACAGTACTGGCAGACACGTGATTGGCCTGTAGTTCTTCGCCAAAGAGCTGTTTCCGCTTTGAGTAGCAAATACGTGATGCCGCGTGTGAGCCATTCCGGGAGTTCCTTTGGGTTTTCTAAAATTTTAGTAACAGACTTTGCAAGGTGAGAATGTCTTCTTCTCCTTCTTCTTCTTCTTCTTCTTCTTCTGCTTCTGCTTCAAGCATTAGAACTTTCGTTCTGTTGCGTCTCCTTCTATTGGTCCATCCATCTTCTCTTCGGTCTTCTTATGTTTCGTTTTCCTCTTGGCTTATATTTCAGAATATGTTTTGGTATTCGTGTGTCCTTCTATCTATCAATGTGGTCCCTCCATGCTTTCCTGTATTCGTCAATTTTGCCATTTAGATTATAAATTCCTAGGTAGTTACGTATCTCTTCATTGCGGATCCTGTCTCTCCTTGTGGCACCAATACAAGATGAGAATGTATTGCTGTTAATTTCTTAATACAATAAATCTCAATCTTATCATTACCGGGGGATTTCCAGTTTCCCATGTTCATAATTGCTTGGCAGAGGTCCCCTTCCGAGAATTTGTGAACATCTTCCACTGTTTCCCCAAGTTCATTGGCAGCATCAACTTCAGATTGAATCCAAGATGCGTCTTTGTTGTGGGATTTGTTCTCTTCCCAGATTCCTGCCCAGAATGCTTCAGTCACATGACAGCATTTCCATTTGGTTTCTGAGTCAGATTGCCATCTGACATACGAATGGTGTAAAATTTTCTCATATTTGAAAATCGAGGATGTTGCTATTTACACAACAGCCCTTATAAAATATTGAAGTTTAATTTAATCTGTATCTTACAAATTGTGTGTTGTCATGGATAAAATAATAATTAATTAAATATATCGCTAAACTAGTTTTTTCTATTAGAAATAATTCAGTGACCACTGTCTTCATGTGGGACAATCACTATAATTTCTGGGCAATCACTGTACAAAATGACGCGTTTTTACTTAGAAAATCAATATTGTAATGTTCATTTTTTGATAGCAATTATGGATCGGGTAAGTAAAATGAGCATTGGACACTAGAAAGTTAGTAGCGAATTTTCAAAATTTTAGATTTGAAATGAATTAATGCTGGCACAACTCTTATGTGGGTAATCACTGTACCGTTCTCTCCGGTGGCCAGAACTCTGAGATGGCTCAGTAGGGTTATTTGACTAGGATGTTGGTCTTGGTATTCTTCGTACACTATTCACAAGCACATACGTTATTAGAACGTATAGTATTTATTTACTTCAAACGCACCAGCTTCTATAAAGCATATACAGTTAACCCTCTTTAGCACGAACTTGCTTAACATGAATTTCGCCCTAACACGAACAAAAATTCGGTCCCGGCAAGGATTTATAGTGATGCGGACATTTATAATACTTGGTTAATAGGTTGAAATAGGTTCATAATCTTCTTTATTCTTTCTACGATTTCTGATTGTTTCGGTGCCTTGGAATTCGTTTTAATGAGGGTTTACTGCACTTCTCTAAAACACATCCACTTTACCTTTATGATAAGGCTTGAAGTGTTGATACTCTGTAGACTAGTCGACTAGTATAGTTGGTTCAGCACAGAGGGGCGAAGATCACATAAAATGCACTTGAGCACACGGAAGTTCTGCTCACCACAAGACACAATTTCGTTCACGAACAATAAAATGAGTGCGACAAAAGTTCGGGAGACAGATTTGTGACCTTTCCTCCTTCCCCTGCAGACGCAACGTGGAAAGTGTTGCAACGAAATGCGGCACTTCAAATAACGCGCCTAATCAGCGGCGCGCAGCGGCAGTCCCGAAAGGGCGGTGTATTCGGGGCGGCGAACCGGCGAGAGAGCCGGCCAATGGGGACAAGCGGCCAGTCAGCGGAGCCGCGGCCACGATGCGAGGCTACGCTGCTAGGAGAGAAAAAAACGGGCACCGCCACCGGAGAGACAGGCAGTTTTTTGCGGCGTTTTCTGAGTGAATATGTGGTGATTGCGATTCGGCGATAGCATTGACCCGACAGAGAGAGTATTGGACTTTCTTGGGGGTTGCGGTAGAACGGCGCACGACGTGGTAGATCTTCTGGTATCACGGTAACTCGGCTCAGCTTCTGGATATTCTTGTGATTGCTGAAGAGATTATTGTTTGTATGGAAATTGTCTATGTTGAATAAAAACTGTATCTCGTTGACTTCTGTGTTTTTCCTGGGTATAACAGAGAGTGCACCATTCCAGGAAGCCAATGGTTTAGAAATAAAATATGTGTACAAATCGTATAATAAGGCGCTGACGTGCTCTCGCGGGAAGCACGGCCATAATCGTAATTGCTGTATATACATATGTGATACTTATCTGTGGATTGATCAGTTGATTATTGATAAATTGGATGGCATTGAACCAAGAAGTCGCGGCTCTGTGTCACATTTCGGGAGTGGTAAGAAAATAAAAACTGCAGACTGAGATGTCATATTTCGTTTGGCAATTTTCGTTCGCCTGGCACTCTATAAAACGTGTTACCGGCTTGTAGCTACCTACGCCGCTGCGACGTGGTGGACTACAGCACAGAAGTACAAGGACACACTTGCGTTAGTTCAAAACAGAGTTCTGCCGCTCATTGCACGCCCTCCATTTCGGAAACGACTGAAAGTACTGAGGAAGAAACTTGATATCAAGTCCTTCACTCACTGCTTGGGAAAGCGATCTTTTAACGAAGCATATCAAGTCTATCAAACCAGCGAAGCACCGGCGACGCTTAAACAACTAGCTCGACATGTCTTTACTATACGACAAAGGCGACAAGCACTCCCCTCGGATATTTTGAGGGCACAGTGCAACACACACAGTAAAACAAACTCAGTCACTAACATGTGTAAACACAAACGTCGATTTGGCTACTGACTGGCTACTGACTTGGCTACTACTGGAACCCACACCAGCCACCTACATATTACAGTAAAACGCGTAATGCGTGCGAACTGCAAGCACACAAAGCACACCAACCTTCGGCTAAGCTGAAAAATAATCCATATCTTGTACCTTAGGCTTAGGAATATGCGACATTTTCACAATGCCAACAAAGAAAGCGCATTATAAAATGTTTCGTACATTTGGATATATTCATCTAGATTAAAATATTCTTTACTCACATTTTTCAAAGAGTAAAGCTATTTGATGTTAAATAATAACTTCCTTTTATCTGTCTAGATAAATGCATACTTTAATCTATGAATTGTGAACCAAAAACGTATTATCTTTTTCAGGGTTTAGAAGCCAATTTGATCGGTTTAACGCACTATTTAAAGTCGCTGAAAGGAGGAGGGATGTTCGAACTTCGCAATTTTGAAACTATTTGCGAGGATCAGCGGACGATAGCGTTGCTGCCCCACGACTTGTTACCGCTCTTGGTGTCAAGACTACCTTGCGTCATAAAGCAACTGCCCTCCGCCGAAGTGTCCAACCCAGTAGCCATTGCACTGACCAAACGGAATCCCTACGTCCAGCTCTTCAACTATTAGTAAGTAAAGAATTTCCTGGATAATGTATTTGTTTAAGATACACTAGCGGGAAATATTTATTAATCTCACATCTAAAATCAGTCTTCCTGTAGATTACAATGTGGGACTTCCGCTTCAAAAAAACGTTTAAAATAAAAATAATAAAAAATAAAATGTTGCGGCTGAAGGCCTTCATCGTCCAAGTTTTAGTTTTTAACGTTAGTTTTAGTGTAGTGGGTTGCATTTGAGATGAATATTTAGTTATTTTTATTTTACAGTGCAGTGGGAAGTAAGCGCAGTGCAGTGCAATTTTTATCGCCATTTTTCTCATTATTTTACGCCATTTTTCTCATATTTTACTAGTTACTCTGCTATTCGTGAAGGAGATGAATCCAACAAAACAAGGGATAATTAAATCTGGCTCAGCCGTTCTTGAGTTATATGTGGTGTAACTAGCCCGACTTTGTTTTATACAGGGTGGAACAGCTAAGTGTTAACACCTCTTGTATCTCCTCAACCGCGCAAGATACGAAGATGCCGATTGGACAGTCGATTGATTGAACAGGGGCTACTTGATTACAGCACACTTAATCATTGCGCTATTTTTTACTATGAAGATATAAGGTCAACTTTGTTTTTTTAAATGGAACCCTACGCTAAATTTTAGCAACTGGATCAGCAGTGTCTAAAATCGTGATTTGAGTGTCATCAGGTTGAAAATATAATAATCGAAAAATAACTGTTAGCTCAATAGTGCGACACCAATTATTTACACGAAATCGGCAAAAATATAAGAATGCCGCTACTGAGTGCCGCTACATGTCCGCCGGAGGGTTAAACACGATACGACGGTGGTCGTCGACCTCCGAACGCGCTGTGCACTCCGCAGACCCGTTAATAAACTTTTGCTTTGTTATCTTGGCTGTGGATGATCTTTGCAGCCCTCAGTACCTCGCATTCGGTATTTGCTGACCTCTTGGCGTCTCCTCGCAACCTGGAATCGACGAAGTACGCCATTGGAGTCAAGGTTTTCTACTGGTGGCTGTGGCACGCGTCGTGGCACCGAAGCATGACACAAGCTTATCTGCGCAACTAGCGTCAGGAAAGGGAACTATTAGTAACCCCGCCGTTTTACAGTAGGGATGGCGTTGTCTCTGGCGGCGGGGTAATGAACTGAGTGCAGGGCGATTTCGTTGTGGCACTCGTGCAACGGACTCCCGCTTGTGGCATTGACCCTAACAACACTGAACTACCCCGCCACTCGCTTTTGGCAGCTGACGTCACGACGTCACCTTCGCTAATCGCAGCGACCTCCTACGCTCCGAACGCCGTAATACGCCTGTTCTCCTTCTCTTCTTCTCTCTTCTATAGTCTTCTGCCAGTGGAATGCACGTATGCTCCCGACTTCTTTCTTCTCCTCTCACTCGTAACGTTTGACGCCTACGTGCACGTGATGTTCCTTCCACCATGCTAAATATTTATAGCGTTTTAACACTTCTGGCTTCTGCCTACATCGTTGGATTCATGGCAGCTCTCACAAGCACAGTTCTTTCCGCCGCAGTTTCAATTTTGCAAGCTATTTTATATAATATGGAGGCAACTGAACATGCTGAAAACACAGTTCCAATTTACAATGGTTTAACCTCTTTGCTAACAGTTTCTACGCAGTCACAGTAACGGAAAAGCTAGGGCAGACAGAAGAGAAATGGAACTTAACTAACACGAAATTGTTGCTTAGCACCATTAGTTTATTTTTCCCTTTTTGTTAGACCTACGTATTCCATGTCACAGTCATAGCATTGGATTGCATATATTATTTTCATTGTCGTGTGTGCTACTGTACTCATGTTTATATGCGTGTTCGCATGAGCACCAATGTGTATGTGCGCATATATATATTCAATGATGTTTTGTTTGTGTGTGCCTGTTTGCGTGTGTAAGTTATGCCTCCACCTGTGTGTGTTGTGCGCGCGCGTTTCTTTGATTGTGTATTTGCGCGTGTGTTTGTTTTACGTTAAGCAAAGTTATACAAGAAATAATGCTGGGTGTTGTAGCTTGCGTCGAATGCGGCGCACGGGTGTTCTGTCACGCGTGCTTCAGCGCCACAAGCCACGGGTGCGACCACGCACGCAGGACGCATCGCAGCCGGCCGTGCGAATAGGGGACGTGGCGCCCGTGTTTCCTGCCTTCGCCGCCGGCGCGCTGCTGGCGCTGCTTATCCTGGCCCTCGAGCGCCGCCTGGGGGCTCCCACCCAACGCAACGGCCAACAACTCGCGCATCTCTCCGATGTCTCTTGAAGCCGCAGTGGCCCCAGCGCCAGGACGAGGCCTCGCAGCCGTCCGTGCGCCTGGGGGACGTGGCGCCCGTGTTTCCTGCCTTCGCCGCCGGCGCGCTGCTGGCGCTGCTTATCCTGGCCCTCGAGCGCCGCCTGGGGTCTCCCACCCAACGCAACGGCCAACAACTCGCGCATCTCTCCGATATCTCTTGAAGCCGCAGTGGCCCCAGCGCCAGGACGAGGCCTCGCAGCCGGCCGTGCGCCTGGGGGACGTGGCGCCCGTGTTTCCTGCCTTCGCCGCCGGCGCGCTGCTGGCGCTGCTTATCCTGGCCCTCGAGCGCCGCCTGGGGTCTCCCACCCAACGCAACGGCCAACAACTCGCGCATCTCTCCGATATCTCTTGAAGCCGCAGTGGCCCCAGCGCCAGGACGAGGCCTCGCAGCCGGCCGTGCGCCTGGGGGACGTGGCGCCCGTGTTTCCTGCCTTCGCCGCCGGCGCGCTGCTGGCGCTGCTTATCCTGGCCCTCGAGCGCCGCCTGGGGTCTCCCACCCAACGCAACGGCCAACAACTCGCGCATCTCTCCGATATCTCTTGAAGCCGCAGTGGCCCCAGCGCCAGGACGAGGCCTCGCAGCCGGCCGTGCGCCTGGGGGACGTGGCGCCCGTGTTTCCTGCCTTCGCCGCCGGCGCGCTGCTGGCGCTGCTTATCCTGGCCCTCGAGCGCCGCCTGGGGTCTCCCACCCAACGCAACGGCCAACAACTCGCGCATCTCTCCGATATCTCTTGAAGCCGCAGTGGCCCCAGCGCCAGGACGAGGCCTCGCAGCCGGCCGTGCGCCTGGGGGACGTGGCGCCCGTGTTTCCTGCCTTCGCCGCCGGCGCGCTGCTGGCGCTGCTTTCCCTGACCCTCGAGCGAGTGTCTCCTAGGATCTCTCCCCTAACGACCAGAAGCTCACTCATTAATATCGCATTAACGTCAGTGATAATTAACGGGTGCAAATTATCTTGGAAAAGAGGATATTTTAAAAGTGCTTTAGGTTACCATTTTTCTCAGTAAAAAAGCCGATAGAGGGTTTGAAATATAGTTTAAAGTAACGAATTTTAATACGAGTTCACGAGTTATTCAAAGTCGTTTTATAGAGAAGTTTCATGTTTTCGGTCATTCACGTACAACATCAATTCAAAGAACTGTTGAAACAGATATCAAACAACCGAATTCAAAAAGACGTTGAAACTGACGCTCTTTAATACACTCGAAAGTTTGCTCTTATGAGTTGTGACCTTCCAATTGTGGTCGAAAACTTATCGCCGTAGTAAGAAATTTATGACTATTAGAAAAAGCTACCAGGAACACTTAGCTTTTACAATAGATACGGTGTGCGGTGGATTTCTTAGATCAGAAGATAAGAAAATATATAGTGCGATCTGGCTTACGACGATGGCCAGTGCATGTTTTTCATAATAACCTTAATCTAATGTCTGTGGAATCGTGGATTATCTTCAAAGCTCTGACAGAAAATAAGGTAAGCAGAATAAATGGAATCTTGAAACTTTCGGAAGTACTATGAGAGTAGAAAGTTGAATACAGAATTAAATAGAAAACAGAGGAAGAGAAAACGAAGAGATCCATGAAGAAGAGATGGACATTACACGAAACAAAAGCGAGGACAATACCAAACAAAGAAATTTCGAAACAAAAAAATGCACGATGCAGTAAATATAGAAAACGACTCTTGATCTTGCAGAGCAATAAAGATAGTAATTTGCTTTTCATAAAAATAAAATGTAAATTTAGATTATCATATTACGGTAAACTAACCATTATATTATACTGCTATCACATGCTAACAACAGAAGAAAACATCGAAGACTCAATACAGCACCTAACTGACACAGACATTAGACAAAAAGTAAAAGAAAAACGTCGACTTCGACGAATTATTCATGACTACTCGTCAACCAGATGACAAAAGAAAATATAACACAGCAGCCAGACAATTAACACGTCAAATTAAGGAATACAAAAACAAATCATTCTTTAATTACATTCAAGCACAATCACCTACTGCTGAAAATAATTATTCGCTTTGGAAAGCAATAACAAAACTGAAACGATCTCAACAGCACATCACACCAATTCGAAAAGAAGATGGCACCTGGGCAAGAAGCGCAGAAGAAAAGGTCGAATGCTAAGCAAAGCAATTTGCATCAGATTTCAAACAAGCAGGAAATATAAGTACTATTGAAAAGAAAGTGCTAGAGTTTTTGGACGTACCTTTAGTTATCACTGCCTATAAAGCATTTCAACTCACGAGAAGTCGAACAAACAATTTAAAAACACACGCATCCTACGAAAAGTCCAAGGTTTGACCTTATTACTGGTAAGATTTTACAGGAAATGCCAAGAAAAGGATATGCATTCGTAACAAGTATATTCAACGCGATACTTCGAAGTAGGCATTATCTTGTCAATGGAAATACGCTCAAATAATTGCTATAGAAACCAGGAAAGACTGCCACGGTAGTGGCATTGTATCGATCGATTAGTCTGCTACCTGTCCTATCAAAATATTTTAAAAACTTCTCTTACAGCGCCTCAAGCCTATAATTAAAGATGTAATTCCTGACTTTCAATACGGCTTTCGAGAAGGGCACTCAACAATAGAACAGACTCATCGTATTGTAAATACAATTTCTCAAAGCTTGGAAAAAAGCTATATTGCTCTGCAGCATTCCTAGACATACAACAAGCATTCGACAAGGTATGGTATGAAGGAATTCTATTTAAAATAAAACACCTTCCCCCGCACTCCTACTATTTACTTCTCAAATCATATCTTTGCGATCGCCTATTTCAAGTGAAATACCAGGACGTTCTATCAGAATTCCAACCTATTTCTGCAGGGGTGCCACAAGGAAGTATTCTTGGACCATTATTATATCTTATATCAACTTCAGACTTACCAAATACAGAAAGAACTACAATAGCCACCTTTGCAGACGACACAGCTATTCTCTCTGCAAATAAAGATCCCTCCTGTGCATCACAACATCTTCAAGAACATCTAAACAAAATCGAAGATTGAAGTCATGGTTGGCGATTCACAGTGAATGAAACAAAATCAAAACACGTAACATTTTCACTAAGAAAAGAAAACTGCCCAAAAGTAAAACTAAACAATACAGAACTCTACGAAACTGATACAATCAAATACCTTGGACTGCATTTGAATAGACATTTGACTTGGAAAACCCACATCAAAACTAAGAGAAAAGAAGCGCGTCCTCAGATTTTCATGGCTTATAAACAGATAATGAAAGCTGTCCTTGCATAACAAAGTACAGATTTACAAAACTATAATCAAACCAACATGGACCTATGGTATTGCATTATGGAACGCTTCCAATAAATCGAATCTAGAAAACATTATTAGGAAGCAATAAATACTCTGAAAGATTATAACACATCGTATCCAAAAATATACGATGTACTATTATAGTAAATCGTGCCGAATACAAAAATTTTAGAACAAAATACAGTTTTTGTTAATTAACAAATAAAAGTTTGCTTGATATAAAAGGACATGCCCAAATTAAACTAACGAAACTGTCTTTTGGGAAATAAATTGCAGATGACGATATGACGACTATTGTGAATGCAAGTTTGTGGAACAAGTTTCTACAAGATATCTATACTTACTTCAAAATGAAATATACGTCTGTGTTGTGTCACTATTAAAAGTATTTTGAATATTTTCATTTTGTTACGACAGTATTGAGTGTTTACTGCTTATGAACGTTTATCTAAACGATTAACTAATACATGCTTTACGGTCATACGTATAATTATTGTGAAACCATTAAAACAAATAGAAACTTCAGCTCGAGTTTGTTAATCAAATTTTGATTGAAGAATATTTTTTACAACAATTGGATATTACTAATACATGTCAATGCCATAGAAAGTGAAATTTTAATGCACGAGGATGACAACAGAAAAAACATCCGTTGCATTATTATTAAATATTATTAAATTATTGAAATAATGATGAACAATGTTACTTTTCAACAAAGAGAACTACCACAAGTAATAGTATTATTATCGAAGGAGAGACTTCAAATATTGAAATGCGTACCGAACATAAGATACAATCAAACCCTGATAACGATTAATCGATTTAATTTCTAAATTGCCAACATCGTATTAGTCTACTTCCATCAAGTACATAAAGCATGTTTCAGCTAAGGCAAAGGGTATGGAATTCGCATCGAGTCTTTTTCTTCATATCGCAATTTTCGGTTGTACAAATTTACATCTTTTTAACTTTATTTTCGCCATAAATATTCATAATCATGACTCGAACACTGCAGCAACAATCCCAAGTTTCGAGTTCAAAGGACGTTATTTTAGAAATATTTTCTCGAAATAAACTTATGGAGGCTCAAGAAAGAAGAGCGCGGACTTATCGCCATAAATTCCGATGCAAAAAGTGAAGACGATAGCAGCGAAGGCCGGCGGAGTGGGATGAGGCGTGGACGGCGCGTCTGTTGTGGGAGGGGCGCGTGCCCGAGTTGGGCGCCCACGCCGCGCTGCTGCTGGCGGCGCCGCCGCGCCCCGCGCTGGCCGAGCAGCGCCGCCTGCTGCGCCTGCAGCGCCTGCTGCACGCCAGAGGCCTGCGCGCGGCGGCGGGCGGCGCGGCGGCGTGGCAGCGTCTGCGCAGCCAAGCCAACAGCCCGCGGCCGGCGGCGCTGCTGCCCGCGGGCGCGGCGGGCGCGCGCCTTCTCCGCCAGCTGCAGCCTTCTCCTTGTGCGATGGTGCTGGCGTTGGCGCGTGGCGCCAGCCGCCGCCTGCTGGCGCGCGCGCCGCTGCGCTTCGACAGCGCGCTGCTGCTGGCGCAGTGGCGTGTTGGTGGGCGGGGCGTGGAGGTGCGGCTGGCCGAGGCGTGGCGCGCGGGCGCAGGCCGGCCGCTGGAGCTGCGGCCGCTGGGCGCGTGGTGGCCGGGCGGGGGCGGGGGGGGCGTGCGCCCGCCGCCTGCGCCGCCCTCGCGCCGCCTGCGCTCAAGGGCAGACCTCAGGGGCGTCACCTTCAGGGCTGTTTCTGCATTTGTGAGTAGTCTGTGGGATTGTATTATTTATTTTTTTACGGTTCTGGAGAACTTCATCTTTTCTTTTCAGAAACATTTATATGGTGACACATCTACACGGGACCAAGATTTTCGTCAAAACCTTTTCTTGAGTCTTTGGCTTGCTCTTGAACGCTTACATAATTTTAGGTGAGTTAAGATGTTTCATATTTACTGTTAATTGAATATACTTCACTAAATATTTTTTTCGTAAATTTTGGTACTCCACTTATCAGGTGCTCAAAATTGGCCGATTGATTACAAATTTCCAAATCCTTCTTTTTCATATAATGCGTCTTACAGAGAAAATTCAAAAAATTCTGAAACTTTTGCGCTCTTTCCTTTTTTCGCTTATATCTTAACAAAGTTTTATCGGAAAATCTACCAATAACAAAATTAAAGTAGATAATTTTGCTACAACATGCACTTGTTAAATTTCATTTTCTGAGAATCGCTTCGGGTGTTGGAGCCTGCTGAAAAAGAGCGTGCTGAAAAATTTTTTGGTTCTCTGGCCAAAAGAGGAGAATAGGCCTCTTCCGTCTTATTACTTTGATGCGGCTTTCTAGTTTCACTACTTAATGCTTTGAAATAGTTTTGTGATCGAATTATTTGCATTTTCAAATGAATAGCACTCCGCTACTTGCGAAAATAGGAGGGACGCGTTTACTTCTTGATGTATCACCTTAACCTTAGAAAGCCGAGATAAGGCATTAACAAGAGAAAATATAATTGTGAATAATTATATTGTAACCGCTTTCTCTCTTTGGTTACAAAAGTAAATCTTTAATTTACTTCTTCCGTGACAAGCTTCTGCCCCGTCACGCAAACCTGGGAATACTTCTAATGAAAGGTAAAATTCCCTGTCAGGGGTGGGTTCGACATGGTTCAACTAATTACCAATTAGCAAGTAAACACAGTTCATTAGTTTGAAACAATATTGAACGTATATTCTAATGAATGAAATATGATCTACAATTGTATATACAAATTTTACCTATGTTCTCAATATTTTTCCCATTAAATCCTGGTAGCTACCTTTCTACCTAAACTGCAGTTATGATTTTCTAATGTAATCTTAACTTTGATCCCTTGTTTTCTAATAATAACTTATACACACAGAGATACACTTTACATAACAAAAATCACTAATAAAACACACGAAATACAATTAAAATAATGATCCTGAAAAAGAAATACATGCACACACAATGTTCCAAATTTTTTAACACCTTTGAATCAATTAATAATATAACACTTAATTCCTACAATTGAAATTTGGCTCATCCTTAGCCTTTCAGTATAAAAAAAATTCGTTTGACAAAGTCTTTAGCCAGTCCCTCAAATGCTATTATGAAATAAATAATCGGACGGCTTTCCTCCCATTCAGTATTCCATACAGCTCACTTTTGCTAAGTGTTATTTATACTCTTAAATCAATTATACGTGAATTCAGTTAAATAGTTTTACGTAAGAACACAATTTTTACATTATTCACAAGAAATATCTGAATCTGATTCTAATTACGACTTTATGAGAAAAAGAAATGACTCGACTAATTACCAAGACAACTGTTCTGTGATATTCTAATTTGAAATTTCGTGAAAGTTCTTTCGGTATTTGTTTAACTCACGACCGGTGACCTCCCGAAGAATACTCTGCGCTGCGAAGCCGGCTGCAAAACGGCGTCCACGCCTCCAAGGTCGCTGGATTTCTGCACCGCTCCGTGTTGCCTGCCGCGTTGAAAAGTGGGATGCCTCCGAGCGCCGTCTCTCATTGCTTAGCGACAGTTTTACCATCGGTCACTCCAAGATGATGGTCGCATAAGAATGCAAGTTGAGAGCTTCCAATTATGACTTCGTTATGGTAATGAGCCAAACTAGTTGTAATATCAAACAGAGTTCTTATAATTCTTGAGATTCAATAAGTACATTTCAAGAATGAGATTTCCGAAAATAATACAGACTTTCTTATACGTCGTAGCCTACTACGTGTCGCTCGTCGTCTACGCCGTGCACAAAAAAATTAACTGTTCACCTCGGCGGCTCAAACACGATAAGAAGCGAATTCTTATGACTGCTCACCTCGGCGACTCGAACTAGAATAGGGATGAATTCTCTCTACATCAGTTCATGCCGTTTCCGTTTGTTCCCCAAAAGTTTCTGATTGGTTACTATCAGAGTGCGTTCTGAAATGAAACTCCTGGCTGTCGCCATCTCTACGCCACCAGAGAAACTATTAGTTAATAATATGGTGTCGAGTTTTCTCTTCTATTTTTCTCCTTGGTTTAAAATGTAATCGACAATTAGCGGTTACAATATTGCACTTCTGAAAGATGAATGAAAAAATATTACATATTACGCGAGTTGAAATGTTAACGCTTATTCTAAATGGAACTTCTATAATGCAATGAAATCAATAAATAAATAATTTTGCTTTATAAAGGACATTTGTTAAAAATCACTTTGGCTATGTTAAAAGTCAAAAGTCGCTTTGGTTGTGATACAGAAATTAAATAGACCTTACAAAGTAATGTAAAAAGTTTTTTTTCTTATGAATTATTTTACTTCGTATGTGTCTTATTCATTCTAAACTTCCATAAAACATTGTGTGTTTGGTTAATTCGTAATGTGTGGACATTCGGAAATTAATAAATTGGCCCAAAACAAAATGATCTGAAATTTTGGAGAAAATTAGGTGTTTGGCACCCAAAACCTTTCCAGCCTGGACGATTATTTGGCGTCCTTTTAAATCGCCAGGAAACGCCACAACTCCTGACACATTTGTTAGAAATATACATTTATTACACAAGGGGATCACGGGTCGACGAATACAGATCTGATAAAGACGGGACTTGGATAGAAATTAATTTTACTGTGAACTTTTACTTGCCGCAAGTCTGACAAAGTCACTGTGAAGTTTTTATTCTTCGAAAACCTGAACATTTCAGCGGGGTTGCATCAGTGCTCTTCGGATTGAGGGGTCAATTACCGAACAATTCATATACTGAGGAAAATAAAATAAAGCGAAATGAAAATGAAACATAACTTCACATAAAATAATCTTTTTGTATCAAACTTATTTTTACTTCGCCACCACTCCCTCTGATGCGTATACCGAAGAAATTTCTTAAAAAGAATAGAGAACAATATCCCAACTCGCACAATATGTAATGATTTTATACGCACTAAGGTGCACGCACTAACGCACTTTTTATATAATGCGATGTGTTACTGATTTCTTCATAACCAATAGCGTCTAATAAACTAATCGGACAGAGATCTTTTGTGCCCAGGTCAGTGATTTTATAATAATGACGATTATGAAAAAAACAATAACAAACAAATTATATCAAGAAAAAGACCATTAACTGGTGATTGTTGACAATGTCCGACGACTCCTTATTGCCATATTTTTGTACTAGCTGATTACCCGGCATTTTGTTGATATGTATTTCACACAGTCGGCTATTACGTAGAACTATCCGCCCCGCAGACTTTGTTCGTCTACCATGCACGCCATATCTTCAGACATGCCGTCCTGCACGCCCAGCACGCCCTGTCTGGAGTGTCATGGCAGTCCTGCATACATCTCCCGTTCTGCCCATCGAGCACCTTTCGCTCTGACTGTTCCACTCGCTCATCACGCTTCGTCCAACTCTCCTGCTCACACTGTCTGGAATGAAATGGCCGTCCTGCGTACATATCTCGCCCCACCCATCCAGCCCCTTCCACTCTAACTGTGCGTCCCGCTCGTCTCGCTTCGTCCAACTCCCCCGCACGCCATGCGTGGAATGCCATGGCCGTCCTGCATACACCTCCCGACCCACCCAACCAGCCCATTTCGCTCTACCTGTTCCTCTCGCTCATCTCGCTTCGTCCAACTCTCCCGCTCGTACTGTCTGGAATGCCATGGCCGTCCTGCATACACCTCTTGCCCCGCCCGTCCAGCCCCTTCCCGTCTGTTTCTGCCGCTCATCTGCTTCGTGTAAGTCCCCCGCACGCCCTGTCTGGAATGCCATGGCCGTCCTGCATACACCTCTTGCCCCGCCCGTCCAGCCCCTTCCCGTCTGTTTCTGCCGCTCATCTTGCTTCGTGTAAGTCCCCCGCACGCCCTGTCTGGAATGCCATGGCCGTCCTGCATACACCTCTTGCCCCGCCCATCCAGCCCCTTCCCGTCTGTTTCTGCCGCTCATCTTGCTTCGTGTAAGTCCCCCGCGCGTCTTGTCTGGAATGCCATGGCCGTCCTGGACACACTGCCCGCCCTGCCCATCCAGACCCTTGGAAAAGGGTCAAAACGTCGCCTAATTTCAGCGCGCTTTAGCAAAACCAGCATCTGTCAAAAATGATATTCAAAATGTGCATTTTGTAAGAAATGTATCTACATTATTTTCCTAATTGACGCAAACAAGAGTAGGAAAAGTAATTTTATTGAAGTAATAAGAAATTATGCATGTACTACATTTGTATTTGTAGATAAATTAAAAATATATTTGCATGGAAACATTCTACAAAAAAAGTATAGTACACAATTAATTGTATAAGAAAGTTGTTTATTTTTCTTTGTTTTTTATAAATAGTTATTCCATAGTTATTAGGTTTTTTACTTTCTCGTATACGTACGTATACATGGAGTGATATACGTAGTATAGGGAAAGTTATGTAATGCTGCGCGAAAAAAATGGCCAATTTTCGGCGGAAAAAAATTAATTGCCGGGCCGTGAAAACGAATAAGTGGATAAAACCAGTTGCTAAATTAAGAAAAAAAACCTCTATCTCGTGGTGTGGTCAAAATCCATGATTTGTTGCTTCTTTATACTTAAAAATCGATCGACGGCATTCCGTCCGTCTGTCCGTCTGTGGTCAACGCTAGCGCCTAAACCGTTCCGTCGATTTTCTTCAAAACTGATATTCCCCAGTCGATGTGATTCTAGTCGAAGCTTTGTGATTTTGAAAAAGATTCTTTAAAATTTGGGGGTACTTTATATGAAGCCCCCCGGGGATTTTCAACATTTTCTCAAAAACGGCTCCAAATTTTTTCTTTAAATTTCTTGTATGAATAGAGGAAAATACACTTTTTAACATGGCATAGGTCCGATTTTCACGTACAGCTCTGAATTTTCGAAAATTGTGAAAGTTTGAATTTTTTTCGGCGTTTTTCTCCAACTACAAAATTGAAGATAGAGATTTTTTCTTCAAATAAAATTTGTTCTGCATATTGAGTTCCTTAATAAAGGTCATGTAAATGTTTTTCACAATTTTGGTAGTTTTCGTGCAATATTGCGTGCAATATGTGCAATTTAAAAAATTACAAAATCAAAATTTTCTCAAAAACGGCTCCAAATTTTTTCTTTAAACTCTTGGTAGGGATAGTGATAAATGTACTCTATTAATGACATAAAAGCCATTTTGGTCTATAGGTTGGTTTTTTCAAAAATTACAAAAATGTAAATTTTTTTACTTGTCTCTCACGTCGTTAATATTTACATTATCGGCGATTTTTTTACATTATTATATTTACGAGTATATATGATTTAAATAATATCAAGTAAAGTTTCTCGAAAACACTACCGTTTTCTGTGAAAAGTAGCTCAAATTTCGGCATTTTCAGAAATGCTCAAACGCCATTTTCTCGTATATGGCTGCAATTTTTTCTTGAAACTTTTGTAACGGATAGTGCTAATTACACTCTTTAGTATAGCGTAAAGTTTATTTTGAGTTATTTTTTGTTTTTTCAAAAATTATATAAATGTAAATTTTTTGAAGATCTCTCACATCTTTAATATGCACATTATCCGCAATTTGTAAAGATGATTATATTTGTGAGTGTAAGTGCTTCAAATAACTTCAAATAAGTATTTTGGAAACTCAAAAATTTTCTGTGAAAATGAGCTTCAAATTTCGCATTTTTAGTAGTGCTAAAACGCCATTTTCTCTTAAACGGCACATAAGTTTTAAAAGAAAATTGCCATTTACGGCTAGGTTTTTGTGTTCTTTAATATTCTAAAATTAATGTTTCTGTTCTACCAATAGGAAACCGAAAAATTAAGAAAATGACAAAAAAATGTACTTTTGGCGATGATAGATGGTAGCTGGCAAGAAAGAGTATGTGGCAATTCCGAATAGCTAGCGAAGACCCAGGAAAATAGAAAACTAATACGGGAAAGTCTGTGCCATTCTGTTTCTGTTTTTTGACAAATAAATAAATAAAATAAATACGGTCATGCTAATTTTTTCAAAATACGAGTAGTTTTTCTTTAATTTTGTGACAAACGTAATAGGCCGCTGTAAATTTACTGCGCTTCAGACAGCTGGATGCGTCGTAAATTAGAATGTGCAATTTTGTATATTATTTCTTTCTTCGTTTCTTACATTCGAACTTTGTTATAGACTAACACATTAATATTTTAGAAATTGTTTATTTTGAAATATTTGAAATAAGTAAAAAGAATTAATAGCTCTCAGAATAGCGACAATGCAGGGTCTGCAACAATGGAATTCACTTTGCGCTCGCGAATATCTGTCAATTAGTGTCATTGTTGTGACCTAATGGAGCTGTATGAAAAGGAGTTATAATTGTCTAATTTATGTTGATATTTGCAGGCAAATATTTAGTTTTGCACCAAATGCTGTACCATTTGTAGTGAGTGGAGAATTTGTTGCATGGTTTTAAAATACTCTTCCCTAATCATAGCCCAATGGAAGGCATTTCTATATTTCCAGGGTATCAGGCTTCTTTTTCCAATACAGGGTTACAAAACTTTTGCATTCTATTTTTGTGAAGTTGTAGAATTCACATAGTTCTGACAACACTGCAATGGAAATAGTGAGTTCCAAGCGAAGATGTTAGTAGCGCATAAAGTGCAATATTACAGTACTACTTAGCTGTTTCCTCTAATACGGGAAAGAAAGTGCTGTTGTAGCACCACTAGTTTTAATATAGTATAGAGGAAATTGATTCTCAAAATCGACCCTATTTAGTGGTTGAGGAGCCCGCAGTACCGAAATCCGTCCCTACGCAGTTCAATCATTTGAGCAACTGACTGCTTCATTGTCAAATTAAGAAGGCGGTTACAGTATTTTTCCAATAGTTCCCAATTATATGATGCTTTAAAAATGCAGTCACTTTTCTCAATGCAAAACGGCCAGATTGATTGACTGAACGATGCATAATGGGGGGGGGATTGGGGAGGAATTTACTAAACTAATAATGTAATTCTTTGGCATTAGAACAGAGTGGGTGAAGCGAGACGTTCCTGTCTTCGGGCAGGAGAGTCCTGATGGATCCTGGGAAGGGGCTATTAATGAGCTTCCGACAGGTCGGGCTGATGTCGTCGTTGCTGATATGACTTTGTCCGTCCCCCGGAAGACAATCGCCGACTTCACGGACGAAGTGTACAACCAAAGGTGCATGTTCCTCTTTTAATTTCTATAAAACGCGGACATAATTTGCATGACCACGACTTGATATGCGTAACTTTTATATATAACCACTAGAGAGGATTAAATCATATCATTGTGCTTAAGGTGTTAGAAATCTGAAGTTAAATTCAGACCATTCTCAATAGAGAGGAGTTGATAGATCCACATGTCTTTGTAGAATCGGGGCGTACATT
The DNA here is from genome assembly GCA_031308135.1 of Acheta domesticus. Taxonomy (NCBI): domain Eukaryota; kingdom Metazoa; phylum Arthropoda; class Insecta; order Orthoptera; family Gryllidae; genus Acheta; species Acheta domesticus. The sequence goes on along the minus strand of JAHLJT010009436.1, from coordinate 22,236,611 downwards.
CGGCTGCCCGGGCGTCGAGGGCTGCAGTGGACGGACTTCATGGCGCCCTTCAGCCGGGGGCTGTGGGCGGCGGCGATGGGGGCGGCGCTGCTGCTGCGGCGGCTCTCGCGCTCTCCCTGCGCGCACCACCACCACCACCACGATCATCACCACCACCACCACCACTACCACCACCATTACCACCACCACCACCACCGCCACCACCTCCGCCACCACCACCGCCACCACCGCCACCACCATCGCCACCACTATCAGCAAGACCACCACCACCATCATCACCACCATCACCAACACCAACACCAACAGCATCAACGCCACTTACATCTTTTTGTCTTAAATTGCCTCCTCCACAACCTCTTTCATCACCAACTCCACCATCACTATCATTTTTAAGACAAGGTGGTGTGGCACCCAGAGACGCCTGGGTGTTCGTGGCGGCCGCCTTCTGCCAGCAGGGTGAGTACGTTTCACAGGCGTAGCAGGATGTGCTACATACATATGGCCAAATAGAGAGGCGTCAATTGGTGATTGGTTGCTTGAAAAAATCTTCAAATTTTATGTGAGGGTACATGTTTCATAAATATGTTTTTTTTAAATGCACGATTTTATATGAATCATGAATTTTCCCAAACATTATTGCGTCAAGTCAAACTATTAATGTTAACCCGAGAGAGGTGGCGCGGGGTCTCTTATGACCCCACTATCTTTGCTAAGCTGTAGTTGCCTAATTTAGTGAGTCAGAAGCTTTACATTTCACATACCTTTCACCACATTCTTAGCTTTTGGTCTGGAAGATTTTCAAAATTTTGTATGTAATAATTCATTTGTAAATATTGTGAACCAGTACAAACATCTTAAATTTCGAACTTTTTCTAAGTTGTGTTGATTAGCTTCGAAGCATTTTCAATAAATTGTTTGTTTTTATGTGAGACAATGTTATAAAGTGAAACTACTGAATTTTCTGATACCTTTGTTGCTGAAATATTCAGGAAAATGTAAATGGAGTCACTACATAAAATGAAAGATAAATGAAAATTTTGCCCTTTTATTTGTTTCAATTCTTCATTTGAATGTTTGATTATAATAGTGCATTAAGTTGATACGACCTTATATATGATTAATTATTATTAAAATAACTAATTTCACACTTAGTTCTTGCTAAATATAATTTTATAAATAAATAACTTAAAGGGGTCAGAAATGACCCCGCGTCACCTCTAACGTAACTCCGGCAACCGCCACCTCTCCAGGGTTAAGGAAGCCTTTCGTTATTGTTGATAAATATTACGGAAGGAAGAAGGAAGATGTGAAGAATGAAATTATAACTGTATTGACACAATAACAATGTATGCAACAGATTTTATGTTCAACTATTTACAGGGTTGCCAGATAGTTTGGAGAACCTGTTTCTCAATTGTCATGTACCAATTCTGCAAATGGTCAGCTTAAATGTTTCATTACGTAAGGCTTTGGGACCCCTTTCGAAATTTTAGAGAGACCACGCTTTTCTCAGGAGGTCCTCTTTGGTCCCTTCTGTGCATACGCCTGTAATTAATTGAAATCTATTGGCTGCTTTTTATCTATTATCACCAGTATTAATGAAAGTCTGTTTTTTAATGGAATACGTCTGAGACTGAACTGATGGCTGTCCGTAATCACTTACAATAGGTAAGTCCATTAAAAGGCGTGAATCAATCAATTACAGTCAAAGAAGTGAATGTAAGTAAAGAACTGGTGTTATAATTTTAATTTATTACCAATTCTGTGTGTCTGTCCGACCGTCTGTCTGTCTGTCTGTTCCTCCGTCCTTTTGGCCTTGCGCCCGTCTGTCTATCCGTCTCCCTGTCCGTCTACCCGTGAGCGACATTAGTTCCTTAACCCTTCTTACAATTTCTCCCACCATTTATATTATTTATATTCCCCGATCTATCTGGCAATTACAAGGTTGTGCAAATTTGAAAACATTTTTTAGATTTTGGGGATTCTACTTTACATAAAGCGGTAACATTTCCAAAACTTTCTAGAAATGGTAATAATTGTTTGGATTTTTTCTTTGAGTAAAGTACGCTTAGAAAAATTGCACCGTTTCCATTTTCGTTGAACTCCCTGGAATTTCGAAAATTTGCTGTGTACGTGCTCGTGTAATCGTGAATGTTCTGAATGTTTATGCAGAGGACAGCCTGTGCTAAATGCGTGATGTGGGCGTGTGTTCTAAGTGTGCGCGCACCTGATGACGTTGATGCTGAGAACTAGTGGTGGAAAGGAGTGGAGTTTTCTTTACATACAGCATAATATTCTGATTAATGCTTGTGTGCTCAGGGCAACCTGTACCTGGTGCGTGGTCTGGGCGCGTGCTGTGTGTGTGCGCGCACTTGGTGGCGCTGGTGCTGAGAACTAGTAGTGAAGAACCTTGTTTATGTGTTAATAATAAAAGTCTTTGCTTCGCTTAGGTCAGCCCGTCCCGCGTGCGTGGTCTGGGCGCGTGCTGTGTGTGTGCGCGCACTTGGTGGCGCTGGTGCTGGCGGCGGCGCACTCGGGTTCTCTCATCTCCGCGCTCTCCGCCGCCGAGCAAGGGCCGCCTTTCAAGTCTCTGGACGAGGCGCTTAAGCATCCCCATTCACGTGTAGTTGTCGTGGTGAACATGAGTTATGCAATAGAAGTGGTTAATAGTAAGGTGTGTGCAATGCTATTTATTATCTGCATTTTTCTGCATTGATATACTCGTTAGAATATGTTCAGTTCCACGAATGCCATAATAATTACAAGGGAAATGGCCACTCTGGAGAGGCAATATCCATTGCGTGTTTAAATGTCATATTCATTCCAGCACTTAAACAGGTGATTCTTAACTGAGGCAGAGGCATTTTGTATATACTGACCTGATTGAGCAATCCGTAGCCCAATTCTCCTTCAAGGGTTAATGTTACGTAGGTTACAAAATACTCCCCAGCACTGTTCGTTTTTACAGTGTGCGTTTGTCTGTTTTAGTATAATATGTAAGGTTTATCTTTTATGATACTACTATTCTTTTTTTATATCATGCAATGTGTTTGGAAGGGATTTAATGAATATTATTTATGAAGTTTTAAGAATAAAATTATATGTTAAAACAAACACGTTCATAATTTAGAAATACTTTTGTTTGTGGAGTTTCTCAGCTTTGTTTTCTTCACTTTCATGATGATATATTGGGGTTCGTAATTACCCCCAATATTTCTGTTCCAACATATCTTTTATTAATTTCAATAACCTCTATTTCTACATTACACTTCAAAGATTGAACTATCATCATAACGGAACTGGTTTTGATCTTGTTTGAAAGAGATCTGATGATCTGAATTTCAGCTGTCATTTGGTTACTCTTGATTTATAATACTCTGTGCTAGTCTCTCACTCACCACAAAATCCAGCCACGAATTAATGTATTACATTGACCCGAGAATAACTATTCAAATTTTACAATAGAGGCAATAGAATAGAATAGAAGCGCCTTAGAAGGATCAACGTTCTTGAAAAGGCTTATGTGTATGACACTTAGATTTCTTTGCGATGAAAGTCGCCTAAATTACGCATATTCTGCACTTAAAAAGCCTAAATCTTCGAGTGAGCTCGAACGCTCGATCATATTGGAAACTGTAAAAAGGTAGTTTTCAGGCTAAATTATTTTATTTATTTTGCGCCACCATGAAATTTGAGACACAGAAAATGTTAAAGAAATCGTGGAGAGACAAACCACTCCACGGACAATAACTAAAAAGAATGGACAAGGTGCAGATCAATAAAGATCAATCATTTATGTGGCTTAAAAGGGGAAGAATGAAAGCCAGAATCGGAAGCACTTGTAATAGCTGCCCAAGATCAGGCTTTGAGAACACGACATTATGATAAAGCGGTTCTCAAAATTTCCCAAGATGATAAATGCCACATGTGTCAGGAACACGTAGAAACCATTGATCATATTGTCTCAGCTTGTCCAATCCTAGCAAAGACCGAATACCTGAAAAGACATGACAGGGTGTGTAGCTACCTCCACTGGCAGATCTATACGGCCCTCGAAGTTCCAAACACATGCCCCAAGTGGTACGAACACTCACCAAAACCGGTGACGTCTGTTGGATTGTGTATAATATTGTACGATCAACAAATTCAAACTGACCGCACGATAGCGGCAAACTAACCGGATATAGTTATCCGGGATTTGGCGAAAAAAAACGTGTTTACTTATCAATGTTGCTGTACCTTGCGATCAAAACGTCGTTACCAAGGAAGCAGAGAAACGTCTTAAATACAAGAGTTTGGAAATCGAAATTAGCCGAATGTGGGGCGTAAAAGCACAGGTCGTCCCGATAGTTAACGAAGCTCTGGGATTTGTTCCGCAAAATTTGAGTAAGAACTTGCCTAAACTCCCTGGTAATTCAAAAGACTGGGAAGTGCAAGAAATAGCTTTATTTGGAACAGCCCACATTTTGCGTAAACAATTGAAGAGGCACTGATAGTCACCGGATCTGCTCCTTAGGTAGCTGGTTGCAACCTGGAGTAGATTTTATATTCAGCCGACTCATAACATCTTTAGTCGTGATGTAACGTAAAAATAATAATAATAATAATAATAATAATAATAATAATAATAATAATAATAATAATAATAATGCTGATCCCCGCAAAAGGAGTCACATTTATCCCGTGGCAAGTATATGTAACTGAAGCTGGTTTGATGCAGGTGTATGTCCGTGTGGACCCAGGTGGCCATTAGCGACCAAATAATAATAAAAATAGCAATAATAAAAACAATAGTAGTAATTATAGTAGTATTTCACTTGTGGCGAGGTTCAGGCCATAAGACATTGTTGTCAAGGTCGATGCTACGAGTTCACGGCACGAGTGCCACGGCGAAATCGGCCTCCACGCAGTTCATTACCCTGCCACCAGACACGCCGCCATCCCTATTGTAAAACGGCGGGGTTACTAATAGTTTTCTTTCCCGACGCTAGTTGTGTACAGAAGCTCTTGGCATGCTATGGTGCCACGACGCGTGCCACCGCCATCAATAGAAGACCTTGACGCCACTGCCCTAAGATCTGTTTATCCGCCTAAGCACTTATAGTTCAAATTTTCTAACTCTGAACTTCAAGCCCTTACGGACACGATGGAATATCACAGTGCATTTCGCGTCTTTCTCCGTCATGCCGCTAGAAGTCGCATGATCGCAAGCACTGCTTAATACAGCCGCGATCATGCGATATCTAGCGGCCCGTCTGAGAACGTCGCGGAATTTAGTGACATATTCCATCGTGAAGACGGGCCCCGGGGGGCAAAGTTAGAAAAACCGCAGTATAAATGAATGTCCATTACAAGAGCGGCGGTGGCGCAGGATCAGAACGTGCTGCTGCGCGAGAAGCTGCGCGCGGAACAGCGGAGGAGCCAGCCGCGTCACGTGCTCGAGGCCCTGCTGCGCAGCTGCGCGCATGCGCATACTGTGACCCTGGTGGGGCAGGACTTCCTGCCCCTGCTGGCGCCGCGCCTGCCCTGCGACGTGGTCGAGCTGCCCTACGCCCAGCTGCGCAACCCCGTGTCTTTCGCCTTCGCTCGCGGCAGCCCTTACGTCGCCCTCTTCAGCAACTCGTGAGTCGCGCTGCGCAAAGCAGAATAAGAAGAGGTCATTCCATATTAAATCAACACAGTTTTTTACCTCACCGTTTTAGATTCTGATGAAATTTAACACATAGATAGTATGAATGAAGAACAAGAAAACCACGAATTTTGAGTAAGATATTTTCACCCGTTTGTGAAATACAGCCATGTAAAATTTTACAAAATTAGGTTCCCGAAAATGTTTAAATTGATGTAGAACCTCTCTAAATTAAGATAGAGAGCTGTAACAGGTGTCATTTTACAGCTTTCTTTATGGCCTTTTATATGATATACAAATCAATGGGGGTTGCGATCAAACAGTTTTTCAAATTTGAATTTAAAATTTTGATTTTGAGTTTTCTCAAAATGCTCATCTTCAAAAAAAATTGAAAAAATTGTAAAATAATCCTTATATGTTTCCAAACAGATGGTGCAAGTTTAAAAATGGGACTGCAATGGGTTCATATAGTAATCTTTACTTAAAATGCACAATATTTACTTACTCTAGATTTTACTGATTTAAAATGCATTTTATTTCACATTATAAGACCTAATATATACAAGTTATTAATTTAGTGTTTTTTGTTGGTGAGTGTGTTGTGTTTTATTGTTATTGTTGTTATTATTATTATTATTATTATTATTATTATTATTAGACTGCGGAACTTCTTGCATATATTTACTGACTGTGCATGACTGTGCAAGTAAATGTATATAACTTTACCTATCACCAAAAATAAAACAAATCAAGGTCACCTTACAGTTGATGGACCAGATACGTGGGAACCTAAACATTTAAGCGAAATGAATCGTTGAGGAAAGAACACCAACTTCGAGCAGCGTCAGCTGGTTATTTACCATCATGCAAAGGGTTAGTAATGCCCAAACTTTTGCAAAATGCCATTAATGAAGAAAGCACAGTGAGTGACATAATCTCATAGTACATCAATGAATAGGCGATTGAACTGCAACCCGGAGGAGAACGCCCGAAGACATTTTCTGATCGAGAAGGGAATCTCGTAGTGAAAATAATAAAGAAGGACCCTCGTATTAATGCACCAAAAATTACTCCACAGTTATGAATTGGCATTGGCATAAAAGTAAATTCCGAAACCGTGCAAAGGGTACTAAGGAGGTTCAATTTGCATAGCCGCGTTGTCAGAAGAAAGCCACTTGTAAGTTGAAAGAGAAATACCCGAAAAGATCCGACTTCGATCCACTTCTCCACAAAAACCTGAAGTATATGCACTTAAATATACGGCATACATTAAAATACGCAGTTCAACTAAAACATAGCACACATGCAAATAAAAATAGGGTAGATTTGTTTTATTTTTGGTCATAGGTAATGTTATATACATTTCCTTTCGACATGCACAGTCAGTAAAAATATGCAATTGCATGAAGTTCCGCGGTCTAATAATAATAATAATAATAATAATAACAATAACAATAACAATAAAACACAACACACTCACCAACAAAAAACACTAAATTAATAACTTGTATATATTAGGTCTTATAATGTGAAATAAAGTGCATTTTATATCAGTAAAATCTAGAGTAAGTAAATATTGTGCATTTTAAGTAAAGATTACCATATGAATCCATTGCAGTCCCATTTTTAAACTTGCAAATTTTTTTGGAAACATATAAGGATTATTTTAGAACTTTTTCAATTTTTTTGAAGATGAGCATTTTGAGAAAACTCAAAATCAAAATTTTAAATTCAAATTTAAAAAACTGTTTGATCGCAACTCCCATTGAGTTGTATATCATATATAAGGCCATAAAGAAAGCTGTAAAATGACACCTGTTACAGCTCCCTATCTTAATTTGGAGATGTTCTACATCAATTTAAAAATTTTCGGGAACCCAATTTTGTAAAATTTTACATGGCTGCATTTCACAAATGGGTGAAGATATTTACTCAAAATTTGTAGATTTCTTATTCTTCATTCATGCTACCTATGTGTCAAATTTCATCTGAATCTAAAATGGTGAGGTAAAAAACTGTGTTGATTTAATATGGAATGACCCGAAGCGCCTTTTGTAATGGTTAGTTACGTTCAATGGTAGTACTGAAGAAATTAATTCCGCCTCTTCAGCTCCTTGTGAGTGGCCCTACGCAAAGCAGAATGCAAAGCGCTTACTGTGATGATTAGTAATTCTCAGAGGAATTTACTGAGTAAGTTAATGACCAATTCAGTTACTCATAAGTCACACTACGCAAATCAGTGTACCGCTTATGGTAATAGTTAGTTGTCTTCGGTGGAATGTACTGTGTACGCTAGTGACGTATTCAGCTTCTCATGAGTTTTACTATGCAAAGCAGAATACAAAGCGCTTAAGGCAATGGTTGGATTCTGTGGAATGTACTGTATAAGGCAGTGTTGTCAAGGTCGATGCCACGAGCGGGTATCCGTGGCACAAGTGCCACGACAAAATCGCCCCTTCACGCAGTTCCGCCACCAAAGACAACGCCATCCCTATTGCAAATTACTAATAGTTTACTAATAGTGTTACTAATAGTTTCCTTTCCCGACGCTAGTTGCGCGTAGAAGCTCGTGGCATGCTACGGTAACACGAAGCGTGCCATTGCCACCAGTAGAAGACTTTGACACCACTGGTATAAGGTAATGATGTATTCAGCTGCTAGTGAGTCGCACAACGCAAATCCAAAAACAAAGCGCATACGATGTTGGTTAGTCTTTTTCAATGGAATGTACTGTATAAGTTGATGACCTGTTCAGCTTCTCATGACATGCATTGCACGAAGCAAAATACAACGCGCTTACGGTGAGGGTTATTAATTGATCCAAACGGACTCGTTCAAAAACAGTAATTTAATGTGTTTAAAAGACTCCAAAAGGGACATTCTTACAAAAGCAAATGACGAAGTTCGGGAGAGTAGTGTTTATTTACTTATTAATTTCTTTCAACTTTCCAACGAATTATTTACAACACTTATTCCGCTTTATTCATCATCAATTTCAAAAACATTTCCTTCAAAAAATGTCTAATTCAATTTGACAAATAATTCCTCAGTTTGAAAGCAATGCTTCACATGTAATAAAAATTTTAACCATTGATTTTACTTTCTCTTCGTTTCTGTCTTACAATTTGGAAAGCATATCCAATTGCTCCAGATACGTTAGAAATTATTTCCCTTCCCAGTTATCGTTACCATTCTGCCGATAAAACGTTGTTTCACAGTTTCTCTCTACACCTAGAGCAAAAGTCTGTAATAACCAGCGATTGCCGTATTTTTGTGCAGGGTGCCGGGCCTCCTGCGAAGTTCGCGCGCCCTCACGCCGCACAGTGGGGCCAGAAAGAGGAAAAGTTGGCAAAAAGTATTTTTAAGCGTTTTTCAGGATTAATGGAAATAAAAAACAGATTTAACAATTAAAACACCACTTCTTTAATTGTTTAAACATGAAATATGTGATTATCTACATGTAATTTTTCATTTCTGGAGAGATCAGAGGTTTCCTGAGCAAATTGAAACCTAATGGGCCTACAAAACCTTGTTGAACATTTTTTGTTTTGCCATATTATCTTTTTTCATTTGATTTTGGCTTTCTTAAGTCAATTGCATGGGAACTAATTATGTAATGAAAATATCTGGATTAGTTGCTTCGAGATTTGAAATAAATGTCTGCTTGTATTGGGACTGATGAGATACGTCAAATTCCCGTATACTAAACAAACATAATTTGCCAAATTGTCCTAAATCATGATTAGCCAAGACAATTCTGTGCTTGTAAAATCCGTGAAACTGCTGTAGTCTTACTTCAGCAGATGTTACAGTTACAATAATTGCTTCTCTTTGCGGGTAACAATCTTTTTTCGCCAATTGAACTTTTTGTAGAATCGAGAGACATATTTTCTTATAATTGTATTTTCCTGCTCTCTTGTAAGGTTTGCTTCAATAAATAAAGATAACGCTTCGGTTCCCTCACGTTCTTGAGTTTGTGTGATGCCCAATTGTTTGTAACCGACTGAGTATTTTGAAGCGCGATTCGGAGTAGTCATTGTCACATCTTTAACAACTTCAGCAGAGTCAACTTCACCGGAAGAACGTTAACTCATTTGGGCGGCATATGATAACTCTGTGGGAGAATGTTTGGACCGTAAAACCGTAGTTCTTTGACGTTTAGATCTATCAGACACCGTCTAAAAGAGCTTCCGTGACCAACCCATTTTTGTGAAGTTGGAGGTCGAATTTGATATTCTAATAAAAGCTGCGGACCAAATTATATTTTTTTTGGAAAAATATATTCTCTCTGCGATTAGAATCTTTTCTTAAAATCGGCCATAAAATTGACATAATTTTATTTAAATCCGTCTTTTTGTGTTTGGACCACTTGGTATGTTTTTCCAAAACTTCCTTCAAAATCTGAATTTTTCCGCTTTTCCTTACCGGAGTGTTTAATAACATCATAAAGATCCCCCCTTGTAAATTCAGAGCTATCAGTGCCAGATCCTGAAGGAAAAATTAAAAAAACATAATATTGTCGGTAGAAAGGCTTCCAAAACGAGGTGCGCATGATTATAAACAATGCGCCTTCATGCAAAATGGGGCAAACATGGGCAAACTTTGATTATGCTTTGAAAAGTAGATGAAGTACAGAATACGGTTCAATTAATATGACAGCCCGGAAATGACCGGAAGATAACTAAAAGACAGTATGAAAAAACCGGATTTTAAAACTTTTATTTCGTTGTAACACGTGGGGTTTCTAACCAAAATAACTAAATTATTCTTTAAGTAATATGCTTTTTACTGATACAGAATTAAAGTACATATTTCCAGGTATCACATGTATAGCACATTCAATTCTGCTACACACGAGAGCAAAACTACGTGCAATCAAAATCACACCTCTCTTCGTCCTCCGCGAGCGAAGAAGTGCGCCGCGCATCGCTTGTGCAAGTTCAAACTTGCACAGCAAGGAGTGTCGTGATTCCCACACCCTAAACCAATCGGGGAACGATGAAGGAGACATTTTACTACCCTTTTCATGTGAAATGGAGCCTCAGAAGCACATTTTGATTTTGGACTTTTTGCCAGCTTTCCCCCCCTCTGGCCCCACTTTATGCCGTCGCCTCCCCTGCAACACAGAGCTGCAGCGCGCGAGGTCAGGGATCACCTCGGGACCGCCACGAATCCTCCTACGTTGCCTTGCTCCTGTTCGATCACCCGTCCTCGTCCTCGTGAAGCCGTTATCCTACCACGTCCTCTTCCGGTCTTCTTCTGCTCCGCCTCTCCCGATCGTCCTCTTCCCACGTTCCCTTCCGGTTTTCTTCCGCTTCACCTCGTCCGTAACACCAACACACTTCTTGAGCGCTTTTATCACTATATGGGCTTTCGTGAATGTATATAGTAATTAAATATATGAAATGTAGTTCATGCGCTCATGAATGAAATAAATGTCGTTTACAAGAGCGGTTCTCAAAGATCATTTCTCATACAAATTACTAGATCGTAACTGCCTTGATAACTGTTCTCGTATTTCACTTTCAAAAACTTGGAATTTATTCAACTTATTGTTTCTCACAGTTAATTCAAATTACTGCATATTAAAAATCCTGATTTTCTGCCTATCTGAATTACTGTACGACGATTACTTCCAACTACAAATCATCCGCACCTACTCTCTACAGAGCAAAATCACCAGTCCTATACTGTCCTTACTGACTGGATCAGCACATCTTACCGCACCGCTGCCGAGATAAGGAGTCGTTACAACTACCCTCTGGCCATTACTTTCTCTCCTACTTTCTCCTCGATGGCGTGCTTTCTCCTCTCCCCTATCCGTCCGGTCAGTCGAAAACGGTCTAGAACGCGCCCTACTTTGCGCGGCAATTCAAATATGTTCACACATGTTCACTCTCCGAACACATAGACAGTAGTTCCGTGAGATGTTAGTTAATTAGTTGCCTTATTTAGGTGGTGAGATTCGAGCCATCAGGCCCGCTCTTCCCTCTGACCTCGCGAATTTCGCTACGCTCCTTTCACCATCTAGCAGATAAAGAAGTTATTATATCAAGCGACGGAATAGGTATTTTAAATTTAGCTCAGGCATCTCTTAGGTTTAAGGTTCTTTTATATGCAGTAAATCTACTACATGGGCCAGCGGGATTTACGTCCCCTCTAAAGGAAGGCATACAAAGGATTTCTTCGCCCTTTTATATATACAGGTTGAGTCACGTAACTTTAGCACCTCCTGTAACTTTTGAACGGTTGAAGTTATTGCAATGCAGTTTTCACGGAAGTGCATGAGGGAAAGGGGCTAATAGATACGTGCATTAATTTCTATTTTATCACTTGTATTTTACGAGATTCGTTAGGTAACTTTGGTTTTTCAAATGGAACTATACATATTTTTTCAGTCCACCATGACGAGCGTAAAAAGATGAATCTAATGATGTATATGTTGTTATATGTTAGATAAGCATTTTTTGATTAATTTTGATTTTTGCGACTCCGGTTTAACGGACATTTTGAATAGTCTACCACGCAAGGTCACGCAGCGCTCCACCAGCAACGCGCGCCCGGGCAAGGGAAGGGAGATTTGAAGATACGAAACATATTCCAAATATTCACAAAACCATTGCAGTTTTTTCCTGAACTGTGCTTTCCATCCTTCCGCATTTTCAGATTTTAGACTTTCTTTGAAAGAATTAAAGGATGGAAAATAAGGATTTGTCATAAGTTTGTATCGTAATAAAATTGTTTATAACTTCAACTCCATTTAATGGGGTTGCATAAGATACGTATTAATGGGATCTTGAAACAAAGCACAATAAGAATAAATAATTAAAACTGTACAAAAAATATTGCGTATTTTGAGCAAACAATTTCAATGTTAATAAGAATATAATAATAACTTAGAGATATAAATAATCTTATTTCAATAAATACTACTTAAGAAAAATCCGTATTTTCAATCTCTAAGAAACACAAAATATCTGAAAATGTATCAGGATGGAAAGGAGAGTTCAGGAAAAAATGCAACAGTTTTGTGAATATTTTTCGTATCCCCAAGTACTAAAATCCCTTCCCTTTCCCGACCCCGCGTTTGCTGGGGGAGCGCTGCGTGACCTTGTGGGGCTGGCAGTTACAATGAAAATATCCGTTAAACACTAGTCGCAAAAAAATCACAATTACTCAAAAAAAATGCCTACCTAACATATGACAATATTTATATCTTTGGATTTGTCTTTTTACGCTTGTCATGATAGACTGAAAAAATATGTATAGTCCCATTTGAAAAAACAAAGTTACCTCAAATATCTCGTAAAATAGAAGTGATAAAAGAGAAATCAATACACATATCAATTAGCCCCATTCCCACATTCACTTCCGTGAAAACTGCATTGAAATATCTTAAACCGTTCAAAAGTTACAGGAGGTGCTAAAGTTACGTGACTCACCCTGTATATTGAAATCTACCAACAATGTCTCATCATAAATTATTACGAGATCGTGCCGTTTTTAAATGACATCATTTACCTTAGGACTGTTATATTCGTGACCCGTTCCGAATTTATAGAAAACTAGGGACGCCAGGAACAGGTTACTAATATTGGTTATAATTGATAATTAAAACCAATGCTTCCACAGCTGATCTTAATGAATGGATAAATGTCCGGCTAGCTGGGTCAATGGGTCACGTAATGGATAATCGCTATCGCCTAGATAGACGATTATTTGATCTGCCAACTATACAGTATGGCGAGGAATCTGAAAGGAAATAATTAAATATATCTCTAACTAATTATCAGTTGTGATTGACTAAATGAAAATCATCTTTTCATTTCCGAAAGAAAATTTAACAATTTATTGACTTTTGTGGACAATTATTCTGCCTTTAGGTCATGACCTCGTTTTAAAAGAAAACCTTTGTACTGCAGTACTTATCTAAACGTGATCTTGACCGACGGCGGCCCGCAGTATCTTCTCACTTGAGTGATAATAATTCCAAGTCCAGCTTCTCTCTTGTAATCTTGCGACGCTGCCGACGAATCCAGCCCTCACTGCCTCAAAAATCGACCGGTTCTTACTTAATATTCACAGTTCCTAGTTCTCCCTAACTACGTGGTAAAACATTAAAGTTCAAAACCGCATATAAAAACTTTCAAAGTCCCAAGCGAATTTAACTGCTGTACATCAACGTTCAGAGTCCGAAAACTATTGATTCTGACGACAAACTTACACGTCCCATTCCCCTAATATTAAACTCGCGAGCGATCTGTACCACTCGACGGCCTCTATCAAAATGAATTTACTCCTCCGTTTTTAGCCCTCCAAGCCTCGGTATCCATCCTTCATTCTTATTTTTTTAAACAAAACTACAAACTTCCGTCAGGAGTCGACAGTCTATTCTCCCTTAGCCAGTCCATCCATTTCTTACCAAATCAAGTAGCCACGCTCTCGATTGTCATTCCTTTCTAGACCAATCCCAAATTATCTTATATTTCTGTCTAGCGAGCGCCCCCACCTATTCAAGGCATGAATGCAGTTTATTGACCTTGCCAACCACTACGCCGGCGTTGCTAAGGCTGTATATTGCTATTTGTATACCCTTTTAACCCAACCCATTTACAGCAAATGTTACTGTCAAAGTATATATATATAGGTATATCACAATATATATATGTATATATATTGTGACGTGACTTTTTCTAATTATTGGAAAAAGCTGATATCACACATAAAATTTGTTTCTTTAAGGCGGCAAGGTATATTGAAAGGGGGAATCTACTTGATATGGCACAGATGATTTGTCAGGAAATAATTTATTTGTCTTTGATTGTAAAACAATTATTTTTATTCAAAATATCATTGTTGCAATCACATGTAACATTATTACTTGCTTTAGTACAATGAACACAAAAAAGTTAACTTACTCTTTATAATGTTCCCCTTTTTAATTTTGCACGTGCTCAAATTACACTGCATTTGTATTATCTGACACTATAGTGTTCAGTTTATATTTGTTTATTAATGTCTCATTTTCTTTAACCCTCCCACTATATTTGAAAGGTAATACCTCTATGCGTTGTCTTGTTACGTGTCCTTCCGTGCTGCCTCGTCCTTCGGTTATGTCCGCTTCCTTCGGCTATGCTCGGATGGACGGGGGACGCCTCGCCGCCGCCGGGGCTCTCCACTCCACTCGTGGCCGCTGTGGTATACTTCGAAACGTTACTAGAACCTTTCGACCGCACCTGCACGTAGTCGCTCCCAACTGATGATTACATTGGCTCGCTCTTCCTCAATAGCGGTGTTGTTTGCATGATTACTGATTCTTATATAGCGGTTTGATTACACTCGAGTTGCATTGTAGCTTCAAACGACTCGCCGACGTTTTCTGAACCACTGTTTTCTCGTTCTCTCACATCACAGTTTCTAGCTTTTGTTGTAATTGTTGTCATCGACTGTTCACCTTACTTACACTTAATACTGTCGAATACCTGTACGCATTGTTCTGTTCCTCTACACCGATCTACCCACTCCACGTGTTGATCATCCCCCGCTTGTATTACTTCACCACTCTCTTGTACACGTTTTGTCTCGTCTCACTTCTCAACTAACGCTTCCACTTTCGTCACCCGCTTTCTTTGTCACAACACCTTTCCGGTTCTATTGCACAACGCTCACTTTCATTGTTCTCTCCATTAATATTCCGTACTACTTCACGCTTCTGCACTCCATGCCTGTCTCTCCGATACTGCTGCTCCCGTTCCTCATTCGCTCGCGGCCAGCGATTCGTTCGCGCGTGACGTCATACTCGGCGTTGGTTTCGCGCCAGTTTGAATTCTCTTTTTCTTTTATCAGTCGCTTTTCTGGTCTGATAACCCTTGGGTTTATAATATATATATATATATATACACCCACACACACTCATCGTGTGCTGCACCCAGAAGGACGAGGCGGATTGCGATCATTGTTGTCAGGCAGGTAGAGGGTACCACGTATACAAAATGATTACATTTTCCCGTTTGTAAGACCAATATTTACTGCGCTACACGCCCACAGACTTTATATGTTAGTTTGTCGTGAGGTCGCCATATTGGCAAACACACTCGTCCAGACGTCGTGGCATGTAGTTGTACAAGTCTCTAATGGAGTCCTGTGCTAGTCCATGCCAAGCAGCCTGCACCTGAGCGCGCGTTTCTTGCATATTGGTGGGTAGGGGAAGGGTCTTGTTCGCACGCTCCGTAGCACCTCCAACATTCTCGATAGGGGAAGGGCCTGGCAATGCGGCTGGCCATGGCAGAGTATCCACGGCTGCAAGGCATGCTCGGGAGATAGCTGTGGTATGCGGATGTGGGTTTTCTTGTTTAAATAGGGCGCGGGCGTGGGCGTTCACGACTGGCAGAGCCACCGGTTGAAGGATCTCCTGAACGTACCGTCCGGCTGTCATGGTGCCCCTGAGGAACACTAACGGTGAACGGGCACCATAGGATATCGCCCCACACCATCACATCAGGCTGGAGGGACGTGTGATGGGACACCACAAATCGCTCGTTTTGGAGCTCCACACTACGCCTCCAGACACGGACACGATGGTCGTCGACATCATGACAAAGCGGGAGTCGTCGCTAATGATGACCCGCTGCAAATCTGCATGGCCCCAGGTGACGTCGTTCCCGACGCCAGGCGACTATGTAGCGACGTTGCTGGGGTGTGAGGGGCAGGCGTCCTAACAGTCAGAGAATGGCTAGCCCTGCGTTGTGCAACCGCCTGCCAGTGATATTGGCACTTACAGAATGTGACAGTGCAGGCTGCACAGCCCGCTGAATCATCGTTGAAGCACCGATCGTTGCCGTTCGCGGACGTCCAGATTCTGCATGTCGTGTGAGCGTGCCTTCCTCAATCTATTGCCGCCAACAGCGGGCGATGGTGGTGTCCGTACGACCGGTGTTGCGCACAATACGGAGACAGGACCAACCAGCCTCCCGCACACCCACGGTGCGGCCCCTCTCGCAAGCTTCTATCTGGACAACCGGCTGTCGAACACGTCGCCTAGGCGTAAAGTACGTGCAGGTGACCCTCTAGCGACGATACCCGATGTCGCAATGGCCGGTGCGGCCGTTTGAGACCCTCTTTTCTCTGCTGGTGGGCACGACGTCACTCCCTTTCCCCCGACCCCCCTGTGCTCGGCCGACCGTGAAAACGAAAACATCGGCTTAGTGAATGGTGTGCAAAAGCTTGCAGCGGACCAAGTTTGCAGCGGATCAGTAGGGTCCTTCGGGGTATACCTTTTCGTATGATGATGAGTGGGTGTATATATATATACATATATATATATATATATATATATATATATATATATATATATTGACCGTAATTACCTTGATAGGTAATCAGGGATACACACATAATTTTATTTGTTAGGGTTAAGGAATTCTTTTAGGTGATGCTATTGATAAACATGTCTGAACTTGATTTACTTTTATCAACACAAAAATAGGATTTATTGAAATGAAACAATTAACATTACATTCGAATTATTACTGATCATCACTGAACAAACAGCTGACCAGTTTTCATGATATTTATCTGGTTATATTTCTAATTATCATACACTTCTTATTCTAATAGTTCCCTTTATACCCTCATCCGGATTATGATTTCACGGGAGCTCCCGGTACAACCAATGAACCATCAATTTTACTGCGTGTTACAACACATCATGCACTGACAAATCACCCAACAATATTCCTTAAATATTCCGTCTCCGTTCCCTCTCTCTGCATTCACAAACCGTCTAATCTTGTCACAAGAAATGTCAAACCTTCTTTGCATTACTCCGATAAGCATTGTGAATATGCGGAAACCACATCAGCCCCCTAATAGATTTACTTGTAACTTTTATTGACTTATCTGGTGTACTTCGACCCGTTGCTGCTGCCTCTCCGCTGCATGCGACGCCTCTTGTTTTTCGGTGTCGGCTGCCATCCGTTGACCTTGATGTTTGTCGCCGCTGCGCGGCCGCGCAGCCGGTCTACCCCTGCCACAGATCCCTCGTTCCCAGGGTTGTTGTGCACTTCACATTCGTACACGTGTTCATGAACAGTTCATAATCCCACGCCTGCTCGGTCTTGCCGTCAACTCCTTTGCACAAGTATTGGAATTACGGCTTCTAATCGTAGAATTCTGCACTACTGTACCGCGTATGTGTAATTGCATCGACTAATTAGTGATCACTAGATGCGCGATTTCTCTTCTCTTCTTTTTTAACTGTTTTGACGTAAATAAATAAATAAATAAATAAATAAATGTCCTAACACCTCTCCGTAACGAAAGTATTCTCTTCTCGTATCTTCTCCGCCACACTAGATCGTCCGAAATCATTCTTATCACCATCACTGTCCTACGTTCCACATCATCATGTCATGATCACCGTATCACACACGTGCCCACGAAACCTTGCACTTCTTTCACTAAATTCTATTATTATAGTTCTTCTTTAATACTCACGATAACCATCAGTCAATCTTCTCACCTATTTCGTAATGCTCGTTGTCTCCATTGTCCACATTGACTCGATCACAACCGATTTCTCTCCTTTCGTCTCCGCATTACATTCATGTTGCCATCTTTTCGTCCGTCCCTCTTGGCTATGTTCAGCCAATTGCCCTTCCGCCTTCCGCCGTTCGATTGAATCCGCGATTCATGGAGTTCGTTCATTGACCCGGTTGATTTTCCCAGCGATCGATCCGTCCTTCACGCGCCAATTTTGAATGTCGTGTTAATGTAATACTGGTCTTTTGACCATACGGTCAATATATACATATATATATATATATATATATAAAGAGAGAGAGAGGGAGAGGGAGAGTATATTTCCCTGTAGAATGCTGAAGGGGTGTGCGTGGTGTGCAGGCTTCGGCGCATGCGTCGCGTGGGCCTTGTGGCCGGGCTGCTGCGCCGCCACTGGCCGCACTCGCCGCCGCCGCCGCACGAGCAGCCGCAGCCGGGAGTGCGCATGCGCGACGTAGCGCCGCTCTTCACGCTGCTGGCGGCGGCCGCGCTGCTCGCCTCGCTCCTGCTCGTGGCCGAGCGCGCCCTCTTCTGCTGCCCGCTGCGCGCGGCTCGGAGGGCGAAGGCCGCGCCACCACGCCGTTTTAGCGCCAGGCGAAAGGAGAAGGCTTTTGATCATACGACTAACGTCGCTATACGGTCGCAAGGAACAGCACTCAGAAGAGCTCAAAGGGCACTGCGTTGTTACAAAAGTAGCACTTTTTAACGTTTCGTACGTTCCTAATATTTATTTACATTTTACATTGTTATTTCGTAAAAAAGTAACATGTGATGTACCTCACTTGTTATGGGAATTAGGTTAGCAACCGATTTATATTGAGGGATATTGGTGAATATATAGAGAGAGAATTAAACGTAAGGTTGTTCCTCTAAAGAAATTTGTAAATTATAATATTATACAAAGTGAGAAGGTACAATACGTTAAGGTATTGAAATACATTGTACAAAAGAATTAAATAAAAGCTAAAAATATGAGAATTGAAGTGTTACTACTTAAAAAAATAAGTAGCAGCAGTATATGTAACAGCTGATGCAACAAGAGAAAATTGTTGGCAGAGTTCAATATTATACACTTTATCTGTTTGCACAAAAATGGATGTTGGTATTGTAGCAATACCGAATATTGAATGATTAAATAGATTTAACTTCATACTATTTTGCAAGACGAGTTACAAAAGGGTCTCCGCAAGCGCCTATTACACCCCAATGCAACGGCGCCGCCGGCCGGGCGCCGCCGAAATGCGTCACGCTGCCTTTCAGGGTCCGCCCAGCACTTCGCCAGCCACGCACCGCGCCCGCGCTGACAGACCCGCCTACCGTTCCGCTACGGAACGCAAGGAAACCACCCAGGGTGGCTGGTCTGCGACGGCTTTGCGATAAATAATGACCACTCCGCCCTGTAGCCAGCCGCTCGAAGTTGCACGAGCGCTTCGTAAACAATGCTAGAGAGAGAGGGTAAGTGAACATTTCCACTCAGCCCCTATGAAAATCGCCGTCCACGATTGAACAAAAGAATTACTGCTGCGTAGAAGGCTTCGGCCAATCTTAAATGAGATTTCTCGATTTCTGAAAAATTCCAGAATCTTTTGGCGAGTTTTGGAAGGGGAAACACGGCAGCTGGTTTGTAACACCAGTAGTTGAAGACACTTGATTTTTGGACTCGAGTTAGTGAGGAGCTCTGAGAAGGAAGGAGGGGGGTTGACGCACTTCAGGATTCTTCCTGAATCGACTTTGTCAGGTGCCGAGTCGAACGTTTTATAAAAGAATATCTTCCGTGGGCACTGGCGCCCGGAAGTTATTTACGAGTTCACGCCTGGAGTTGGGGAAGACGTATTATTTTTGAGCCGTGCTTGGCTTTTAACGAAAATACTAAAATTTTCGTATTTAAAACATACTCGAGTCGCTGTAATCCGGTGCCGTTATATACACTCGATCGTGACCCAGAACGCCGCCGCTACCCGTCGCTGTCGGCATTCATCGGGAGGGCTTCAAGACGCCGTCGCCAGTCGAGCCGCCAAGTACCTGCTTCCTGGGCGATGCCAGCGCCCCCACCGCCGCCCGCGCCGTCGGACAGTCAGCCAGCTGACAAGAAGGCAATGATCTCTGCTGCTGACACTTATTTGCCGAGCCAGCCTGAACGCGTACTTGCCCTTGCAGCAGGAAAATATTTCTGAACTTTAAACTTCCAGAATTAGATTTTCAAATCATTGTGTCATTTAAAAGAACAGTTCGTGGTCGCGCACAGGCCTGCAAGAGAGTCAGCAAAGTAATTGTAAAATCATAACTCTAAGATTCATTGTTATTTTAGTTTGGGGGAACACGAGCTCGTGATCTAGGTCTATCTGCTAAAATTAGTGTATTTTTTGGTCAATTAACTTTTTTAATGAAATCCTAATTTTTCCGTCCTCATTCAATTTTATTTATTTCAAACGTAACGTCGCTCCACCATCATCTGTTCTCTTTTAGCCCATCTGTCTGACATCTGAGCTAGCCTGGCAGGTAAGTTCGCTGAACCACCACGTCGGAAGGTGACTGACGTCGCAGTATATTTAAAAGTGGTAAACTCCGACACAGTGTGACACATGACATTTGGCACATCTACGTGTTTTTCACCCAGAAGGTTTATATGCTGTTAATTTTGTTGTAAGTCCACTAGATGGCGCTGCAGAATAAAATTGCAATTCATTTTAATTCAATTTCTATACAAACTGCACTCCACCTGAGCTTCTTTGTTGCTGAGCGTAGACGTGTGACACAGGACAAGGCCGAGGTCAGGACAGTGGCGCGCGTAAGTATGAGAGAGTCAGAGAGACTTAGAGAGACGGAGAGTGACAGAGACAGAAAAGCAAGAACAGAGACAGAGAGACAGAGAGGGGCTAAAAGAGAGGAGATAGAGACAGAGAGATACAAACACAGAGAGAGAACGAAACAGAAATACAGACAGATAGGGAGAAACAGAGAGACACAAAGAGACAGAGACATAACGACAGTGACAGAGAGACAAGATATAGACAGAGAGACAAACAGAGAGGTGCAAAGGGAGGCAGAAAGATAGAGATTGAGACAGAGACAATCTCAGAGTGAGACGGAGACAGAAAGACATACAGAGTCAGAGAGATTGAGACAAACAAAGGCAGATAGACAGAGAGACATTGCGAGACAGAGACAACAGACAGAGGCAGAGACGCAGAGGGAGAAACACAGTGACACAAAGAGACAAAGAAAGAGAGAGAGACACACTGATAGAGAGATAAACAGGTAGAGATAGAGACAGACAGACACACACACGGAGACGTTTTCTTTTTCACAACGATTAAATCACAAAGAAAGGAACCCGGGCAACGCCCGATATTTCGCTAGTAATGTACAACGAAGTATAAGTTTGAAAGGAATATGTATCAATTGGTGAGACATTTGAGACAATTTTACGAGTCAAGAATAAACATGTAAGAAGTCAAGACAGGGTACGAGCCAAGAGTAAACTATTTCGCAAGAAATTTTAGACTTTCTGGTCCCGATGAGTTTTCCATTCTGAGATTTTGAATCGGCTTTTCGTGAGAATGTAGTAAGTTACAGTGGTAGATCTGGGCATAAGACATAAAATAACTCGGAGATATAATTTCAACTTTTTCACGAATTTGTCCATGTCCCTGTCAAAGAATACAAAAAAAACTTTAACAATTTCACAAAACTCTTGCAATGCTATGAAAACACAAAATGAAAGGTACACACTGACTAAGCGATGCTACCTGACTAATACAGTAAGAAAAATTAAATAAATGTAAACATTGCAGAATGTATTGAAGGTTACGAGGCACACATACCCAGATTTTTTAAACCAGACTACTCTCATAGTACCACAGCTCCTCCTATTTACACAGCTGTCTAGTAGAGGGTCTCAATGCAGATAGAAAAAATGCTATTCGCCGACGGGAATGCTTCACGCCCAAGTCCAGCGCACTCCCCGTTCCGCCGTGGCCCAACTCCACCAGCATTCACTCCCGCCAACCACCCAGGACTGACACCGCCCCGAGTTTGACACCGGGCGGATCGCTGAGGGCGGTTTGCCGGCCAGCCGGAGGAGGGGCGGGCGGAGGCGGGGGGAGATACGGGCGGCGACGGCGGTGGTGGTAGTAGCGGGGTCGGCAACGTCGGCGGCGGCGGCGACGGTGACGGTGGTGATGTCGACGTGACGTCATCGGTGTCGGCGGCGGAAGAAAGCGCCCCATGCGTAGAGGCGCGGGGGAACAATGATTAATTAATGTCTTAATTAATTAATTTTTTTAAGTGGGACGCGCGAACTTTGGAGTTGGCGCCCTCATAAGGCACTGATGCAGCATGGAACTCCCATAATTTGGCGGGAGTACCACAAAGAGTGCCCAGGTGGGCGGAAGTCACAGGAACTTGTCCGCGCCGACCAAAATGTGCTAACAGTCCCCTTCCAACATTTTCCGCTACTTCTTGCCTGAGTTGTGGATGTCGGCAAGGATTAATTGTAAATGCTTCACATAGGATATCAGAGTTGGATAAACTCAACCTTTCCTGTTTTTCAGACGATCATATTCCCGTTTGTAAGTTAACCGTAGTCTCTCCTACACGTATGCACTATTTACAAGGCTGTGCCTTAGGCGTAAGGTCGGACGTTATGACTTCAAGGTCCGTCATGTGACTGTTAGTACTTAACGTGGCCACATTGCGCGTGGCGCTACAACTGCCTGCGAGTGAGGCGCGCTGACATGGGTGGGGTGTTGGAATCTTCTCTCTGCGCAGTTGGCCCTCTCCCCATCAGAGAGCTCTGGGGAAAGTGGTGCTGGCATTTTTGCATGAGGAACAATGAGGTCAGGGTTAGATCAATAAATTAAATTTCGTCTGTTGCAATTATTTTTATTGACATTTTTATTAATTGTTGTAAACACCACACGTTTAAAATATTTTATTTGATTCAATTTGATTTATTTTCTTTAAAGAATAGCAACAATTTTATGTATTGTAGGGAGAAAAGTATGTCTAACGCACGCTTACGCATAATACAGTTCTCGGTTATTTGATAGAACAAATCTGGGAAAATTTTCGTGTGAAGCCTCTATTCCCCGCCTTGCACCGCTTCAGCTTGCGCCTTTACACCCCTTTCTGCATTTGGCGGGGAAGTGAGCGCAGAGTCGGCGGAAGTTATCCTGTGCCCGTAGGAGCGCCGGACACCCGGGCAGGCAAGTAGCTCGTGCGGGCGGGGTTACGGCAGTACGTTCTGAGGAAAGCCACAACTCCTTGGCCGAAACGTCAGCCACCTAGACCACTGGTGTCAAGGTCTTCTACAGGTGGCAGTGGCAGACGTGGTGGCATCGTAGCATGCCAGGAGCTTCTCTGCGCAACTAGCCATACTCTGAGTTCTTTCTTTTTCCTAATCTTCTTTTTCTTTCTTATGCTTTCAAAAGCTACTTTTTCTACACAGGTTTTAATGTTTTTCCCATTCTTTCTCTACTGTATCGTTTGTTGGTATATTTGCTAAGCAATTATCTAGTCTCTCTTGATATAGCCTTTTGATAATCTCTTCTTGTAACAGATATACTTTAAAACCTTCTACACTGTTTTTATTTTGGAACTTAGGTTTTTCTATCTACTTAGTAATTTAATAGTTGAGACAACCAAATAATGATCTGAGTACATATCTTTGCCTCTATAAACTCTTGTATCTTGAATCAAGGTTGATAATTTCTTGTTAACTATAATATAATCTATGAGTGATCTCCATCCTCTAGCATTCAAAGTATATTTATGAATATCTTTATGCCTACAGAATTTTTAATTTATTATAGGTGGCAAAATTCCTTAATTCTATACCATTATTATCCATTGTTTGCTCTCCAAAGGTCCCTACTATCTTAGGTATTGCTTTGTTTCCCACTCTTGAATTTAAATCTCCACTAATTATGAAATGATCTCTGTTTTTAATTTGGGAAATAACTTTCTGCAGATTTCATACAAAGTTATTGTTTCTTCTTTTTTTCTTCATCTGGGACGTATACTCCGATCACATGTAGATGAGCTCTCTCTATTTTTAATCTAACAATTATTATTCTTTCATTTTCATAGCAATAGTTCACTATTTCCGAGGTCCATTTCCTATCAATCTATATTGCTTCTCCATTACTTGCTCTTTACTTTGGTCTACTCCAGAATAGATCATTGTGTAATCGTCAATATTTTTAGTTCCTTTTAGATTTTTATTCCTTTCTATTTAAACGACTATATTAATGCTACTTTTCTTTAATGACACCGGTATTTCTAGATAATGCAAGAATTAAATAATATGCTTGGACCATGAGTTTGAAATTTTCATTGGCTACTCGGCACAACAAATTACCTTTTCGATTTATTTTAATGCAACATTATGATATTATTTCCTGCTTGTTTTTTGTAGTATTAGTTAGTGAACAAATATGTAACAAAGAAATAAGGAGAAAATGATACCAATTGAAAGGACTGAAGACAGCGTACTTCGTCATCCATCAGTGTGATTCATAACGTAAACTCTCTATTACACTATGGTCATTTGAATTCGCTACGGCATGTGAAAAAAATGCCTATTAGATAAATGAGTGCCTTGTGGTCGACAAAATAAAGAAGTACTGTTGCCGCAAATTTGTTGTTTATACCATATTCGTTTTTCCATTTGACTGACAAAGGCCATTATAATTTACTCTGAGGTGATATCGATTGATGTGTATCACATCCTAATTTCATTCGCTAAGTAAAATTCATTTACGAAATTACGAGTATCCATACAATTTTAACTTTAAAATATATATTTAACTTTCATTTCACTAATAGGAATAAGGCTTCAATGTAACGGAACGTTGCCGTTTGTATCCATTAAGATTTTTTTAACTTCCTTGCTTGCTACTAACGTATTATAGAAAAAATATCTAATACTGCAGCGAAAGTTGGAATTTCTAGGTACAAAAACACGGGAGTACATGACCTTGTAGCTGGTGGCGGAGCGTGAGTACCCCCGTGACCCTGAGAGCTATGCCGGCGGCAGCATAGCTACTGGTAGGGCCTCCCTTGCCGGACAGATCAAAGGAGAGGGATCAGACCAAGAAGTACTCCAGAAGAGGACCTCAACGGCGGCTTCGTCGAAAAAAACAGCAAGTTGACTCCAAGAAAACGAAACTGGCAGAAGAATTCTCCTCAAATGGTAGGGGAGACTCTCGAGGTAAAACCGACTTTCCTAAGGAAGAAAACCCTGATAAGAAATCCTGCTGGCTCAGAAGCAGTGAAGTAGCAGCCCCACTATTGGGATTACCCTGCACAGCGCCCATAACGCGGTCAGGGGACATTCAGTTACTAAAAATCTTCACACAAATAAGCCGGAGTCCCAAATACGACAACATAAGCGAGCAAAGGACAAGCGATTTGGAATAAACGATAAACTAAAGGTTGCCACATGGAATGTAAGACGTTTAGGTACCAAAGAAAAGGAACTCAACGATGAATTAAAATATATTGGAACATAAGCAATTTTTCTAATGACAGTTTATTGTTTTATAGAATGCTGTAGTTTGACATAATTCTAAAGAAAAATTCAAATCATTCTCTTATATAATAATTTTTTCTGTCTTTCTGTTTCTCTGAAAATCATAACTTTGAAAAAGTAAGAAACAAAAACATTATAAATGATTTCGTAACAACGAGCTCAGCGTTACTATATACATTCTAATACATTGGAAATAAAATCAATGCAGCAAGAAGACTACTATCTTATTTTGGTAATCTTCAATGACAAGAGTCAATGTGGCATCTAGGCGTCAGTAAAATTACAAGACTCGCGGACAGCTGGTACTTTTTTGAAAATATCAAACTTTTTATCAGAAATGCCTTATGCAAAAGTATTACGAAAACCAACGTAAATAGCCATGAAAATTACAACAAATGCAATACATTAACATAATCAAAACGCATTCATTTCATTACCCAGTAATGTTAACGTCAAATTTATAAGAAAATAGTTTTCTCATGCTCTATTCAATCGATCATGCTAACGACAATTTTATTTTTCGCAAAGCTGCTACTTTTAACAAAAGAGAGATCAAAATCATTGTCTAAAAAATGAGATCAAAATATCGCAGAATGCATTGGTTTCTACTTCTCTTGTTTGTTGCTGTTATTGAAGAGAATTATTCACAAATAGATTTCAATAGAATGACACACACCAAGAGAACGACTTCAATTAACTTGAATGTGTCGAGAAACCAATGCACGACAATCAATCAAGTTCTACCAAGGAAGGAAAACAGTGAAACAGCTTTTCAGATTCTTGACAGTGCACTTTCGGAGCACGAAAGAAGCGAGGGCTATTCCGCTTGGCCGTGGGAGGAGGCGTGGACGGCGCGTCTGTTGTGGGAGGGGCGCGTGCCCGAGTTGGGCGCCCACGCCGCGCTGCTGCTGGCGGCGCCGCCGCGCCCCGCGCTGGCCGAGCAGCGCCGCCTGCTGCGCCTGCAGCGCCTGCTGCACGCCAGAGGCCTGCGCGCGGCGGCGGGCGGCGCGGCGGCGTGGCAGCGTCTGCGCAGCCAAGCCAACAGCCCGCGGCCGGCGGCGCTGCTGCCCGCGGGCGCGGCGGGCGCGCGCCTTCTCCGCCAGCTGCAGCCTTCTCCTTGTGCGATGGTGCTGGCGTTGGCGCGTGGCGCCAGCCGCCGCCTGCTGGCGCGCGCGCCGCTGCGCTTCGACAGCGCGCTGCTGCTGGCGCAGTGGCGTGTTGGTGGGCGGGGCGTGGAGGTGCGGCTTGCCGAGGCGTGGCGCGCGGGCGCAGGCCGGCCGCTGGAGCTGCGGCCGCTGGGCGCGTGGTGGCCGGGCGGGGGCGGGGGCGGGGGCGTGCGCCCGCCGCCTGCGCCGCCCTCGCGCCGCCTGCGCTCAAGGGCAGACCTCAGGGGTGTCACCTTCAGGGCCGTCTCTGGATTCGTGAGTATTTGCATTAAAAGAGAGAAAATGCGATTTATAACAGGACATCTACTTTGAAGTTTTGAAGCTGTACACAAATGTAGTTTGAACATTCATTTTATTTTATTGAAAAATTGTATATTTTTCTTTGATCTCGTTCGGTAAGTGGTAGTTATATTGCTTCATATGCACACTAGTTTTTGCCATTCACTATGATTGCACTTCTTAGGAAATAAATTATTCCCGACACAGAAACTTGTAGCGTGAAGTAAAGGTTTCGTTTGAATAAAATATTACTACAAAAAATACCAAAAATAAAGCGCGCCTGTGAAAAACATTCCTGTGGGAACTTTTCGAGACTTCGGAGATTTTGGAGTTTGCGAGGTAACATCAAATACGAGACAATACAGGACACTAGGAGATATAAAGGGAGACACTTGAAGCTAGCGATCCTAGTGCCCCGATCTATCATTACCATGATCATATCACGTACGAAGTATACGAGTTTGAAAGATTTTTAGTTAACTTATGATTATGTTTACTTACGTTTCGCGGAGTGATTCGAAAGTTTTTGTCCATAAATTGAAATTTGAATTAGTCGCCACTTTTCCATGTCACGTCACTAGGTGTGCTAGTGAGCAGGTGTTTCCAATTAAAAGTATGAGAAAGTCTCAAAGTGTCCTGTATTGTCTACATAGTATTTCGTAATAGTAGAAACCAGTATTGTGATGCGTAATTTTCGTAAGAGAAAGCAGACTGGAGAAGGGCAGTCAATGTAGGAGACGCTGAGCAGTAAGATCGGCAATGGGCAGTAGTAGAATTTTCACATGCGTGTTTCTATCGTGAAAGAAAGTTTTATAATGAACGAGTTCATAAAAAATGTAGAAGTTAAATTTTCAAGTGTGTAAATAGAGAAATTATTTTGTCTATTTTACGTTCTCGTGAACTAGAATGCGACCGCAGTATAAATAGTGTTATAAATCTGCAACTTAAAGTGAAGATTTCGGCAGAAAAACTCATTTCGGTTTCTTTCATACAAAAGTCGTAAATTTTTAAGATTCAGTATTCACTAAGGTACATTCTATAATGTGTTGATTAATTAGAATTCATATTTTGTGGGTCCTCGATACCGAAGCATTTGTTTCTGGTAAAGAGTTCCGCTATCTGATTGTGAACAAAGCTGTGAACAAAGCTAAACCGTACAATGCATTTTCATCCAATTTGATTTCATCCAGTTGTTACTGTTGTGTCTTTGCAATCAGAAGAAGAACAACTCGTTTTTATACAACATTTATTTACACAACATAGAAGTACAATATGGTCGCCCGAAGGCGCACTGGTTAAGCCGGAGGCTCAGTAATTACGGCGAGGGCCGTGTTGCGTGGCAGGAGACGATGTCCTTGCCGGCTGCGGGTCGCAGGTCTGTTTCTGCCGCGTAAGCGGCGGTGCGTCACTCCTCGGAGAGGAGATGGCTAAGCCACAGAGCTATCTTGGCTCGTGGCAGTTGGGGGCCGTGACAACGGCCGCGGCGAGCGGGGAGCGTCGCCGGCTGAGAGAGGGGCGATGGCGGAGCCGTCGCCCAGGTGCCGAGAGGCTGGAGCGCGTGGCCTTGGATGGGCCGCGACAGCGGTGAGGCCGTAGCACCACCGGGGCGATGCTGGGGTGTAGCGTCGCTAGCCGAACGTGGCGACGGCAGCGGTGACGTCCGCTCGGCAGTGGCGAGGCCGGGGCGTGGTCGCGTCGCTGGCAGAGCGTCGTGGCGGCGGCGGGGCCGGCGCCTGGTGTGGCGAGGCAGTGGCGTCGTGGAGTGACGTTGCCTCGGCGTGACGTGTCGGAAGACACGGTCTGCTGGCTCGTGCTGGCGGTTGCGTGAACGGCTCTCTGTTGACTCCTGGCTGCTCGTAGCTGGTTGGTAGCTGACTTCGTCTGACCCGTTGTCCACCGGGTTTTTATACCTCGGTGGGCCAATGAGAAATTGAGCTCTTGGCTACGGGTCAGTGCGCAGCGGTTTTGTGCTGCGCCCTCTTGACGGAGTTTAGAGGTTTGCTGGCGCGCGCCATTTGAATGTTCGGCGCGTGCACAGCAGTTACCTAATAGATGCACTTGTAGTCGCGGTGCCTTCAATTTAAAAAGGATATTTCAATGATTGGAGGTACCATTTCTTCCGCCAACCCCCCAGCCGAAATCTTCCGAAATTTTCTCTAAAATTATCTTCTTCACCTTTTCGTTAACTAGAGGAATAGCGCTTATAAAATGGCCCAGATCTAATTTTCATTTATATTTTTACATTTTCAAAGAATAAAAATGTATTGAATCCCATCCTGCAAGTTATGCAGTACAAAAGATAGAAATGTTTAACGAAGATAGTTTATCTACTTTTCAAAATTAAATCTTTAATTCAGTTCATGTACCATTTTTCATAATGAGTGCGTTTACCTTCATTTGGAGGGAAATTGTGACAATTTTTTAAACATACCTAACCATTTTTTAAAGTCCGCTGATTATTTCTTAAAAGTTTCAGCTTAAATGTAGCAATACGCGCTTAACAATACGACAAAGATTGAATTTCCAATGAAATTTCACGAATTTCGTAAATTCCTAAAGTTTAATTTTAGTCGAATCTAGAACTCTCATCTTCAGTGTTCAAGCTAGAGGTTTTTACTTTCTCGCCTACTTACTGACGTCGGAAAGAAAAAGCTATTGTAATGGTGCCGCGAAAAGTGGAAAAGTTTCAGTGTTTTGTAAGTCCTTCAAATGGAAATACTGGTTAAAAGGAAAACGACAGACTATCCGTCCATTTTTATGGTCAGTGCTAGCTCTTGATATCCTTAATTTCATTTTCCTCGTAACTGTTATTTTCCGATTGATCTTCCTCATCTCGATGCCCTGCGAATTTGAAACGTATACTTTGATACTTGGGATACTTTGCATGAAGCCTTAACATTTTCAAAATGCTCTATAAATGACTCCAAATTTGTAGATTCAATTGTTTTCTCGATTAAGCAAAGAACGCTCAAGAATGGCGTCTATCTCATTTTCGTAGACCTCTCCGAATTTTCAATAATTGCAAAAGTTCAGCACTTTTTCGGCTAGATATTTTCCTTGAGAATTTGATCTTCAAAGTTAAATCTTTCAATAGCATACTGGAACGAATTCTAAATACAAAAGTACACTAATGATAGTTATGTTTCCGAAATAAAATTTGTTCTAAAATAGATTTTAAATAAGCTCGTGCGCATTTTTTGAAAATACGAGTGAATTTTGCTTGAAGTAAACGTAATATATTAAAGACATTTTTTCCTAAAATAGGCTCCAATATTTTGTTATTTTTTCTTGGATAGAGCTAAAGACACTTTAAAAGGTAGCGCAGGTCTCATTTTTGTTGAACTGGAATGTGTATTTTGAAAATTGAAATTTGAAATATGTATTGGTTTGCCAGAAAGTAGGTGCTGTAGTAGCACCACCAGTTTATAATAAAATTTATTGTAAGATCTTCCCTTTGCGGTCCTCTGTCTCGTGTGGCGGGACACAGCGTTTTCCTCGTTGCAGACCCTTTAAATCCCCAGGTAGCTGGTTGCACCGGTCCAGGGTGCCGCGGCGTAAGAAACTGTACTCGGGTTTCCAATTATTTTTCGTACTATTACAAACAAAACATTTTAATTTATTTGCCTAATTCATAATAAATAATTTTGTAACCTAATGTTTGGTGCGGAGAGCTTCACCTCATTACCAATAACGCTTGTATATTGCATTGTATGAACGAAGTCCGAGTTATCGTTACTGTCATTTTCTTCACACTCCTCGGAATATCTCGAGAAAATGTTTCAAATTCTTACTTTCCTGAATATTGTTAACTCTCAGAATTGTTTCCCGATTCCCACAGTTCAAGCTTCGACCATTTCGAACACTTATTTCTCGATGTCATCATAAGTTCATCTGCAACCTCGAAAGCAAACTGATTTTAAACAACATAAAATGGGCAAAGTCTGGCTACAATGAAGGAAAATACTGCCTAATCTCTTCTGAAGATAATTAGTTGCACAGGAAACCGTGCCATTTACCTGAGTGAAATAATACAGAGTTAAATATAGGTCCCGCCCCACGGGACAAAGGACCAGAACCAGGAAAAAAGAAAGTCCCGTGACGCGGGACATCGGACCGCCAGACGAAGACGACGGAAAAAGTGAAAGGACCGCAAAGGGTTAGATTATACCATGTATATTTTTTGAAAGTATTAGTGGCTTTTGCGTAATTTTGAGATACACTGTGGTAAAGTTTATTTTTCATAACTGTTCTACACTCTTAATGTTAAAGATTTCTAACTTTATGCAGTGTATTTTATGCTATTAGATATTTAAATAATGTCATGTACAATTTTTTAAAATGTTTTAAGTTTTCCCGCCCAATCAGACTTATATCTTTGAATTTTCAGAGCAATGGCTTAAGAATTAGTATAATAGTACAATATAAAAATTTTTGGAAGTCAACGTTACTAATAATACTAGAACGTAAGAGCAGTTGTAGAAACACTAATTTTAGTTAACAATTAAATAAGAGCTTCTTGGAGCATCTGTAATGTCAATCAAATTTTTGGAAAAGAATTGGCGGTACACGTTGGGAGAGATCACTAGGGAATTTTGAAGAAATCTCATTTACGATTTAGGCTAAATTAAGTTAGGTCTTTTAAACCTCGACGGAGTAAGATGTATTTGTAGAATGAATAGTCACAAAACCCCATCCTATTATTATTCGTCCATTCTAACTTACGCATCCTCAACATGGTTTAAAGCAAACTTTACTTATGTCATACCCTGTAATGTTTCAAAATAATTAGCCCGCAAAACTCACAAACACCCCCTGATTTTCTTGAAATAAACAGTGTTCATCAGGATACTGCCATTAACTCTTTCATGATACAATTAAAAATAAAGTCAGTCACAAAATAATAACAGCAGCTTTTTGGATACCTTCCTTTGGTCCCAAATGTAACCTCTACTCTAGAAAAATCATCTTCAATGCAACCAATAATTAAGAAAATATATCTGGTAAATAATAATTCCTCACGCCCTTACTCCATCACCACCGCCACCAAAAGATGGCTAAATTTAACAATTACAGTCACTACACGAGAGCATTTTGGTTAACCTAAAACGTAAAAATTGTTCAAGAAATGTTGCACACATTTGTAATCATCACGTATATAGCTGTAAAGGCCAGTGAAACTTTTATTGAAAAATGGTTGTAAAAGGAATCCAGACATGATCTGGAAATGATCTAGACATGATCTGTAAAAGGAATCCAGATATAATGTTTCCTTATAATAACGGGTGCATGTGATGTTTACTGAATTTTGGCTGAGTCAATTGTTGTGGAATTGAGAGTATTGCTGGGCAGAATGTTCAGAGTTCGATGTGTAAATAGTACAGGGATATATAAGATTTTCTAAAAGTATCATCAAGGATATTGATAATTAAAACACTATCGTACAAAAATATGAGTGTATCGCAATATTTTACTCTTGCTCAATTACAAATTTTGTTTCAGTGGGGTCTAGGAGAGGGAATTGCAACAGAAGAAGATAAGCTTTATTATGCGCGCTTGTATGAAGAAATATGGAGCACAATGGCAACAAACAACAACTTCTCCGTAATTATTCTGTTAATGCATTTTGCTTTCCATTTTCATTTGTGGTTATACATTTTTACACTGTTTTTTAATGTGTTTTTGTAACTACAGAAATTATATTTTTTGTGTTTCTTTATTTACCATTTAATTAGTTTATTATCTTTCTCCAATTCAGGACTCAAACTTCTGTATTTATACATTGTTAACTCCTTAATATATTAATTTAGTGAAAGTTGATTATGAGATGCAAATTATAATTGTTTTGCTAATGCAGAATGGTATACTTTAAAATAAAATGTTTTAAAAAATAGCACGTAGATTGTGCACAAAAAGCACCTCGTAATTTTTTTTGTAAAATTGCAACTTTAAAACGTAAATATGCATGCGTCTAAATTAGTAATCCTAATATTGTTTCATGAACCCTTCCGCTGTTAGGAATCTTTTAAAAACGTGCGTAACTTACTCTATCTTTTTTCCACGAATTACATTGTATTTTGTAATTTACATTATAAATTAAATTACATTTACAAAATGTTTTCTTTTCTCGTTTCCACTGTAATTTTAATTTGTAAAGAAACAACAAGGCTAATAGCCGTATCTACATTGATCAAGGAAGACAGTTGTAATTCATAACTGCCTTTATTAGATCTGGTGCATGAGGTTAGGTAAATTCCAGTATTAAATTGCATCATTTTTCTCTCAAATAACGCAGAGTATCACCCCAGGGAGGTACATTAAAAAATGTTTTTGTGCTATTTAAGTTCATCATTGAAACAGTTCAATCTCCCTCGACTGCCAAAACTCGCTTCGTTTACTTTGTATCCGACGAATCCCTCAAGATGGAGAATTTCTTCATAGGAAGCAAGAGAGCAAGTCTGTCAACGGACTTTTAAATCCCTTGTGATGTGATTTCCATTTTACTCTCTCATCCTTATCTAGTGAGAGAGAAAGTATTGTAATCGTGCATCCCAAAACGGGAAATTTCTACACAAAATCTCTTATTGCCTGGCCGTGGTAAAAAAAATCGTGTTCCTATATTTAGATATTACTTCCTCTAACACAGACCTGCACAACATTTTGCACTTTCACTGACCTCAGGAGCTGCGTGCGGGCAACTCGGGTGCAAATGAGAAAATCGATGAAGGGTGGGGATGAGACCCTATCTGGGAGTGGGGTCCACCAATCAGAATGCGCATTTCGAAAGATAGCGCGTAAATTTAAAGAGCAATCGGTAAGACATGACGGTCATATACAGTTCAAGTAATATAGTCTTTTGTATTATATTGCAAATGTTTGTTCTCGATATATGACAGGGCAAAATATGAAACTACAACGAATTATACATATTAGATTTCAAACACCAAGTATTATAATTGCTTGTAGGGCTTATAATGTAATTCGCTTTGCTACGATGTAGTCACAAATTTAGTGTTGTGCTAAACACAAAATTGTGATACTGAATTGTTTTTGTTTGATGACAGTAATAACTATTTTTTATTACTATGTTTAATTGAATAAGACGGTTCTCTCAAAGCAAAAACATCTTGTTCTTAAAAAATCATGATTATTTTCTGTTCTAATTTCTGACAAGAGTGTAGAGTCGTTTACTACATCATATAAAAATATAAAGTCCTTTGCATTCTATTTAAACCAATACCCATGATTATCCTATGATTGTCCGTAACATATCGTGAAAGAAGTTTGCTCGTTGATCTCTTTTATTCAGTTTCATAATGGGGGAAAATGGTCACAAATGTGCTATTAACATTACCCTTCTTGGAATTGCCACATATTCTATTTTTATGTCAATCTTGATGTGAGAGATTGCTCTCATGATTTTGTTTCATTTTTCTATGATTTGGAGATTATACCATTCCTGGTGAACAATTAATTATTAAATTGCAATTTTGTGTTAGAATTAAATAATATTTTTCTCTTATATAAGCATATATTTTAAAGTTATTGCTTTAAAATAATGCTTAAGAGTCACAATGAGCATGTTATTTTCTTTAAAAAAAAATTAGAAAATGAAAAATACATACAGTGGTGGATACAAAGGTGGATATACAGCAGTGCACAGAACGTAAACAGTGAATTATGACCCTGGTAACTTGAAATACTAGATATAATCCATTTAAAACAAATGGGCATAATATTTTTGAAGCATGGATCATTGTATTAGACGCCCAGGCATTCAATCTACCCGCCGCGTCGTGCTACGTCAGACTTCTCCCCTCCCCGCAAAGCTTCCTACTCCCCACTAATTGCACTTTTGGCGCTGCCACGGGCAGGCGAGCGGCTCGCAAGTGCAGAATGCCCGCGGGAGCAGGCGTTGTGCAGGTCTGCTCTAACACCTTGTGTAGTCAAAATGTATGTTTTGTAAAACTATTTATAATACCTTTCCTGTCATTTTGGGACTACATTATTGATAGAGAGGTTTTGAAACGGAGGATCGAATGAGGCTGGAATTAAAGCTGCGAATTACTTTTTGTAATTTGAGCACTGCAACATGTTTATTACACGATCATGACACATGAAACGAAAATATTCTGATTTCCAAATTTGAACAGTATTATTTTGCAGATATTATTGGGGTCCTCGGAACTACAACGAAACACGGTGATTTACATGAGAATGGATCATGGTTTGGAATAATGAGGGAATTAAGCGAACAAACCGCCGATGTCGCCCTTTGCGATATGTCAATAACACCTCGACGATTGGAAGAAGCTGATTTTACTGACGCCATCAAGGATCAAAGGTACTCTAATCTACTCATCGAAAACATTGACTATTAATAATTCCACTTTTGTTAAACTCAAAACACATAATTATCATTTTATAGCAAATCTTTCAGTGTACTGCACAGTGGAGTGGCTTTTGTTAACTATTCGACCTATTTGTCGCAAGGAATAGCCCTTAAGAAAAGCTAAGTTAACAATTAACTCTTTCTCATTGGAAGTGAGATCCTTCTGCTAGTCCGTCTCGATGCCGACTGTTGCCTTCTGGCGGAACTATCCCTAAAGAGCGCATTGAGACTAGGAAAATCGTGAAGGGCCGAGTAACTTGTTGCGGAAGAACTGCATATTGCAACTCACTTCGACTGTACAAATAGCATAGTTTGTAATGAAAGATATTTGTTTTATTCAATGTTAATATTATTTTAAACATAGATTCATGTAATAATTTTGATTGACATATATTTTCTATTAGTGCAATTGGTGCACAATTTCAACAAAGACATTATTTTAAGCTATTTTATGACGAGATATATTAACTTTTTGTTGCTAAATCTGAGAGTACGAATAAGAATGTTAGCTAATGGATTAGGGCAAAAAATGACAAATGACAAAAAACTTTTTTTTCAAAATTTTGAAAAGGATTTACACTATTTTCTTTAGCAATCATGAATAACTCAGTATTCTGTATCACCGGGTCCTGTATAGGAACGAGGACTAAATCACACTGTATTACTCTTCGCAAACTAGGTCAACGACTTAGAGAATATACCATTCAGATATATGAAGGACACATTGTTTATAACGCTTAACGTAAGCGATACTGCCCTACTATTTATGCTTGATTCCAATTAGTTTTGTTCTTCGGATATGACCAGCTTTTTTATCCTACCTGATCTCAATTAGAGTCGGTGCCTTCATGGGCCTGCCCGCGCGCCGTTCTCTGCAGTGGACGGACTTCTTCACGCCGTTCAGCGCACTCCTATGGACAGCCGCTGTTGGTGCAGCCGTGTGCCTGGCGCTTGTCCCTAGCCTTTGTGGTGCGGGTGGATGGGCAGAGGAGCGTCACGCCCAGAGACGCCTGGCTCTTCGTGTCGGCTGCCTTCTGCCAGCAAGGTGTGTCCTTTGGAAAGCAAATTATCACCTAACCGATTATTTGATCTTAAGGGTCTGAATATTATTTATGTGCTTAGGACAACACACGCCGCGTGCATGATCTAGGCGCGTGTTCTCTGTGTGCGTGCATTTGGTAGTGTTGGTGCTGAGAACTAGTGGTGGGAGATATGGAACTTGTTTATGTGTAGTTGATTATGAAGTTGTTTTGTGCTTAGGTCAGCCTGTTCCGCGTGCATGATCTGGGCGCGTGTTCTGTGTGTTCGCGCACTTGTTAGTGACTGTGCTGAGAACTACTGAAGGGAAGGAATGGAATTTATTTTATGTGGAGTTGCATATTGAATGAATATTTTGTGCTCAGGTTAGCGCGCACTTGGTGGCGCCGGTGCTGAGAACCAGTGGTAGAGAGGAATGGAACCTTTTTTATGTAGAATTGATTATGGAATTATTTTTTTGTGCTTAGGTCAGCCTGTTCCGCGTGCGTGGTCTGGGCGCGTGATCTGTGTGTGCGCGCACTTGGTGGCGCTGGTGCTGGGGGCTGGCCCATTCCGGAGCACTGATTTCCGCTCTTTTCGCCGGGACACACCGCCTGCCTTTCCAATCCATAGAAGAGGCTACCGAAAATCCCAGCACTCAATTTATTGTGACTTTCCGCGTCCCGTTCTTAAATTCTTCGTGGGTATGTAATATATGCTTTCGCTCTTGTTGGCACTTAATGTTCACAAAATAACATTCTATTGTGCTTATTTATAAATAATACGTTTTTCCTGTTACTTCTTTGCTTACATTTCAGTATGGTTATTTGAATGAAATGTGTGTCATGACCGGGTCCACTGCGCCGTAGCGCTGGTCCACCGTTCGGCCAGACGTAGGTGTCAGCAGTGGATCCGTCCACGACAACAGAGAGATAGAGAGAAGGAGAGAGAGAGAGACAGGGAGGGGTGGGAGAGAGAGACGGAGAGAGGGATGGGGAAAGAAAGAAAAACGGAGAGAGGGGAGAGAGAGAGGGAGAGAAAGAGAGAGAGGCGATATGGGTCGGGAGAATGGGAGAAGGAGATATTCTCTCGGGTGGTAAGGAAACAAAACTGGGAACTGGGATATCATAATATATCGTCCAGTACTAGTTCGTATTGCTCAAGAACATTTGTGCGACGTTTTCACTGTGCCGACAAGGAAAGCGTATTATAAAACATTTTATATATTTGGATAGACTATTAGTAAGATTAAAATGTGTCTTGCTCTCTGCCTCAAAGAGTAAAATTATTGTTAAATGATGACTTTTTATCTGTCTTCAAAACTGGTTACTTTCATCGCTGTATAAATTTTGAATAAAACATTATTCTTTTTTTTTACTTTCATCACTGTATAAATTTTGAGTAAAACATTATTCTTTTTTTTCAGGGTTTAGAAGCCAATTTGATAGGATTGACACATTATATAAAGTCGCTAAAAGGAGAAGCGCTGCCGTTTCAGCCTGACATTGTTAAAAAAATCTGCGAGGACCATCGGACGATAGCGTTGCTGTCCCACGGCTTGTTACCGCTCCTGGTGTCCAGACTCCCTTGCGTCATAGAGAAATTGCCCTCCGCCGAGGTATCCAACCCAATAGCCATTGCACTGACCAAACGGAACCCCTTCGTCCAGATTTTCAGCTACTAGTAAGTAAAAATCATCCTGCACGTATGATTTAATCACAGTTAAGAGTCACTCGCGAATGAATTTTAAATGAATCTATCATTTAAAAACAATTAGAAAATGAAGCGTTAGTAAGGAACATAATCTAATACTCAAATATGACTGAATGGATGCATTTCATATGATGCAATGAATGCATTTTATATGACTGAATGGATGCAATTTGATTTCTAGAAAAAAATCATAGTTTAAAGCATCACGAGATTGTAATGACCTAAAGACGAAACTCTATTTCAAAAACATCATAATCATAAAAAATATAATAATAACAATAATAATAATAATAATAATAATAATAATAAAAATAATAATAATGTTAGATATCCATGATACAGAGAGTCATACTATAAATAGCCATGCATTACACAAGGTAAAAACTCTTATGCCGTAATAATATATTTCATTTATTCATAAAATCATTCCTTGGGATACGTTTCAAAAATTTTCTTGTCCCCATCATCAGGTGTGAGTTACAAATTACAGTTAACCATTTTTAATTAAACAACCAATCAATTTACATGTTCAACTTTAAAACATTAAAATCCACTCACTAAATAAATAGTTATATTATAATAATAACTTTAAATTATTATAATTATTGTTAAAATCATTAATTTCATTTTACCTCACATATTGTCACACACTAAATGTACTGACTCATCATATTACAGTATAATCAAAAATTACACTGATGTCCATATATTTACATTGATATTGTAGTACATTATTGTACATATGTTATGTCGAGGCCTGACTATACTCGTAACTATCACAAACATCTTACTAGGTGCGGATGTAACCACTACATGTTGCAATGTGGAATGAGAGAAGCCAAGTGAGATTGTGTGTGGAAGGAAATGTTCTCTCGGAATCCGTTCAGAATTGTTGTCAGGGAATTTATATAGTTTCCCGGTCTTAGAGCATAAGTAAATTTGTGAAATACACGCGTTAGCTCGTTACTTTCAACCGCACCTCCATTATAACCATTTACAACCATTGTACTTCTTAACATAATATCCTTTACAACCATTGTACTTCTTAACTTAATATCCTTTACAACTATTGTACTTCTTAACTTAATATCCTTTACAACCATTATACTTCTTAACTTAATATCCATTACAACCACTGTACTTCGTTTTGTTACCAAAATTAAACTATCTTTATTTCTAGTACTTTTTTACTTCATCAAAATGTAACCCATTAAAATGTAAAGCGCTTATGAATTGCACGTACTGCGTACGTAAAGAGTTTACTTTTTCTCTTTACGTACGGAAGATGAGAAAGTAGTGTAATCGTGCGCAGGAAAACGATGGGTTGCCTGGTAATTAAAAAGCCGATAAATCTTGATCATAAATGTAGCACATTACTTCCTCTAACACGTTGTCAGTTTATTTGGTAAAAAAACAGTAAAAACTGTATATGAGGTATGGGGGGAAAAGATTATCTGCGCTCATTTTCTTGAGGCCCAGAATATAAAAAAAAGCGCGAAATTGGCAATATTTGAAAAACTAGAAAAAGAATTTAGAAAAAATATTATTTTAGAAAAATAGAAATTAGAAAACTTTTTGTTCCCGAATTATATAACATCAATTTTAACGGTAAATAAACTACTGATTTGATTTTTCTGCATTGCTAACAAAATAGTAAAGAACATCGGTTCTACTTCTATTACAACAAACAAAAGGAGTGCTCAACAAAACGTGTGCACAGTGAAGCTACATTTACGTCTAGAAGCAAAACAAGGGGCCATCTCAGCATTTGCTCAATGGATCAGCGAAACTGGACAAAAACCTGATCGAGATGGGAGATGGGAGTTGTGTCGTCAGGATCCATGTTTTATGGGTCCTTGATACCGAAAATTCGATTGACGGCAAAACGTCTGTCTACCTGTATGCCCGTACGTCCGTCTGTCTGTGCGTCCGTCCGTCCGTCCGTCCGTCCGTCCGTTCGTCCGTCCCGCCGTCCGTATATCTGTCCGTCCGTCCGTCCAACCGACCGACCGTCCGTCTGTCCTTCTGTGTATCTGCCCGTCTGTCTGTCCGTCCGTCTGTGATCAACACTAGCACCAAAACTGTTCAGGTCGATTTTCTCCAACATGGATATCGACAGTGGCGAGGCATGTCATATTTTGCTGGGCAAGCAGCAATGTACCCAAATTTCCAAAGACTAAAAATAAATCAATAATGTCAAAATATAATTGTTATTAAATAATTTAATCTTCAAATCTAATCAAAATCACATTTTGATAATTAAAAAGAAAAATTTTAACACATTTTGAGGGAACACAACAGCACATTTTTTTCTTTCATAGCATTGTGCATTTTTTTAAAATCACAATGCCCAGAACATGCCAAAACAGATTTTCATTTTTCTACAGAAAACAAAATGAGAAAACAAAATGCATGGTCAACAATATATCGTACTGTTATTAGCGCATCATGTTATTCACAAAACTTGTCGGAAGGATATCGTTAAAAAAGTCGCACAAATTGCTTCTACGACATTCCTGTTGCAAGTTTGGTAAGTCAGAGGTGGTTGCCCTTCGTTTACAATCTTTATTTTTTAGCCGACACTCCTAGTCTGAAATAGCCGAATCAGGGATATATATTACACAGCCAGACTCCCAGTCACTTGAAATACACCTTGAACTACCTATTCCCAAATGTAACACCAGAATGAAATCCGCCAAAACGTGGCTTAATTTTTGAATTCAGAATTGTGTCATCAGGCAGCAGGGCATTGTCGTAGGCACCAATTTGCGCTGGGCTCTAGTGGCTTGCATACGAATTAATTTGAATCTTGTGGAGACCGAAGGCTGTAATTACTACAAACTTTAATTTTCTTTAACAGAGCACGGTTGAGCGTATCCCAATTCTTCGTTTTGACGAGTGACATTATCATCACAGCTTCGTTTTGACGAGTGATGTTGCGTCCGGAGCGCTGCAAGTGGTGGCTAGTGCACTAGTAGAGAGATTTGTCTGCTGTAATGGAAGCAAAGGGCTTCGCATCTTGAATACTTGACAGACTGGAATCATTTAACAAGGTTCACAATATGTAACTAGAAAAGTAGAGCAAGCAGTGCTTGCTTTACTTGCTCTAAGATTCACTGCTGCGAATCGATCTGGCTAATGTCGTGGTCGCTTGACGTTGAAACCGATATTTTAATTTTGGAGAGTATTACTGGGATATATTCAAATTTTTTAAAAAATCCAAGTTATTTGATCAAATTTTATCCACGGATAGCGTAAAGAACGCTTAACATAATGGTACACATCTTATTTGTTGGAATCCCTCATTTTTCGAGAATTGGACACTTTTTTGCGACTTTTTACAATTACAATATAGAAAACAGACATTTTTGCTTCAAATAAAACTAGGGCTCCTTGTTTATTTATATCATCACCGTCGTATACCGTTTTGGAGGAAATTTTAGTAGTTTCGCGCAATAATTGTTAAAATATACGCAAAAAATATCAAAAACTACTACTTTTTTTGAATTTTGGACCTCAAGAAAATGTGCGCAGATAATATCTTCCCCATACGTCATACACAGGTTTCACTGTTTTTTACCAAATAAATAAATAAATACTGCAATTTTTTCTTAAACTTTTGGTAAGGACAGTGCTAAATGTACGTAATAAAAATGACTTTCACGCCATTTTGATGATAACTTTTGTTTGTGTTTTTACACAAAAAATTACACAAATTTTTCATATCGTGAACATTTACATTATCGGTGACTTGTACACTTTATTGTACACGTGAGTGCATGTGCTTCAAATGATATTCCACGAAACCTCAAACACTTTCTGTGAAAATTAGCCCAAACTTTCGCCTTTTTAGAAAATCTTAAACGTATCATTCCCAGAAAGGGCTCAATTTTTTCTTAATTTTTTTTTAACGGATAGTGACAAATTCCCTGAATAACATGACATAAATTTTGTGTTTTTGTTATTTTTTAAATACCCAAATGTCTTTCAAAATATCTCTTACGCATTTACATTATCAGCTATTGGAAAACATTATTGCATTTGTTAATAGAAGTTCTTCAAATTATTTCCAATAAAGTTTTTCCAAAATTCAAACGTTTTCTGTAAAAAAAACGAATTACGAATTTCGCTTAAAACCATAAAGCTTAAAAGAAAGGCTTAAAAAGAAAACTGTTCGAAATTTGGCGTGTTCCACATCACGCTTATTTGCATGTGTGTGTGTGTGTGTGTGTGTGTGTGTGTGTGTGTGTGTGCCTGTGCCTGTGTGCGTGTGCGCGCGCGGGTGGGTGTGTATTCAACTATGTGTGCGTAAGTACGCATGTATAAGATATGCGTGTTCATGAGTGTGATTTGCTCATCAGTATGTTCGCACGTTTGTTTCTTTGCGCCTTTACGTTTTTTACTCGCATGCCAGGCGAGTGTATGAGTCAAGAAATTCTACTGCATGATGCAGCTTGCGGCGGATGCGGCGCACAGGCGTTCTGTCACGCGTGCTGCAGCACCACCGGCTCACACTTCGACCACACACGCAGGACGAGGCCTCGCAGCCGGCCGTGCGCCTGGGGGACGTGGCGCCCGTGTTTCCTGCCTTCGCCGCCGGCGCGCTGCTGGCGCTGCTTATCTTGGCCCTCGAGCGCCGCCTGGGGGCTCCCACCCAACGCAACGGCCAACAACTCGCGCATCTCTCCGATACCTCTTGAAGCCGCAGTGGCCCAAGCGCCAGGACGAGGCCTCGCAGCCGGCCGTGCGCCTGGGGGACGTGGCGCCCGTGTTTCCTGCCTTCGCCGCCGGCGCGCTGCTGGCGCTGCTTATCCTGGCCCTCGAGCGTCGCCTGGGGGCTCCCACCCAACGCAACGGCCAACAACTCGCGCATCTCTCCGATACCTCTTGAATCCGCAGTGGCCCAAGCGCCAGTACGAGGCCTCGCAGCCGGCCGTGCGCCTGGGGGACGTGGCGCCCGTGTTTCCTGCCTTCGCCGCCGGCGCGCTGCTGGCGCTGCTTATCCTGGCCCTCGAGCGCCGCCTGGGGGCTCCCACCCAACGCAACGGCCAACAACTCGCGCATCTCTCCGATATCTCTTGAAGCCGCAGTGACCCCAGCGCCAGGACGAGGCCTCGCAGCCGGCCGTGCGCCTGGGGGACGTGGCGCCCGTGTTTCCTGCCTTCGCCGCCGGCGCGCTGCTGGCGCTGCTTATCCTGGCCCTCGAGCGCCGCCTGGGGGCTCCCACCCAACGCAACGGCCAACAACTCGCGCATCTCTCCGATACCTCTTGAAGCCGCAGTGGCCCCAGCGCCAGGACGAGGCCTCGCAGCCGGCCGTGCGCCTGTGGTATGTGGCGCCCGTGTTTCTTGCCTTCGCCGCCGGCGCACTCCTGGCGCCACCTGCAACGCAACAGAAGAGTGCGAGATTGTTTGATACATTGTTAGTGATTCTGGGCGAGTCAACTACTGAAGTCATTAGTTCCGGAAGTGTGGTGCAGGTACTTTATCGGGAGGTGGCGGTGATCTCTCGCCCGCTTGATGGCGAAATCCAGCGCCGATCTACCGTAGACCAGCGAGGTTTCCACAACCATGTATCTCCCAACAGCGGGGCACCGTCCCAGGCGGGAAAGCTCTAGGCCCCCGACTAGTCTCACGGCATGCGTGGTGGTGAAGATAGGACAGGGAAGAGAAAGGAAAGATCGCGCGCTTTCTGTGGCTCGTTTCTTAGGGTACTGCTCCGGCATTCGCCTGGTGTTGATCGGAGAAACCACACAAAACTATCGACAAGTGCAGTCGTCCGCTAGAATTCTCCTTCCAGCGAGTGAACTCGACCTAGCTAACGAGCTGGTGTCTAAAATCCTGCCGACGTCGGTATTCGAACCTAGGACCTCCCGGTCAGAGGCACTGCAGTGAGATCAGTTGATGCACTGAGCCATCTCGCCCGGTGGAGAGTGGGGAGAAGAGTTCGGCTCAAGGAGACAGCACAGCGGATGTGGCATCCGACCCATCCCAGCGGCAGAAGCGGCAGTAACGCGGTGGTGAAGGCAGGTAGAGAAGCGGGCCCGGCACCCGGGACCCTCGAAGCTTGTAATATTATGTGGAGTAGTGAATGTTTACAATAAATAGTACACTATGAAACGATGATGTAATGATGGTGTAAATAATACACGAGTGTGATGTTACTCGTCGTAAACTTCACACGAGCGTATTAATATACATTTCATCGAGTTTCATTCGGTACTTTTTCTACGACTTTTATAAGTTAAACTTTCACATTGAATAGTTTCGCGGCAGTTGATTCAGCCAAGGCCACCTAGCGAACAGCTACCTAAATCTACCCTCGCATGCTGCCGTAGGTAGCTGTGGTTACCTATCCACCTGCGATGGAGTGTTGTGCTAGTCAAATAGGATGAAAGTGAAATTACGATCCAATTTATTTTAAATAATATTCCACGAAAAAATATTAATAATAAAACAAATTAAAACTATTGGGCGTAATATAATATCAAATGCCATTTTAATATACCCAATCGAACGAAACATTTGCTAAAACGATTTTCATTGATTAATTAAATGTCGATACTTCGTTTGTAAACTGATCTGTGATTGGTGTAGAACTGTATCATAATGAAAACTGTATCGAAATGATTGTCATTATGCATATGGCTGAAGCCATCAAATGACAGCATTATACAATGGGAGTA
Source organism: Acheta domesticus (assembly GCA_031308135.1). Classification (NCBI taxonomy): domain Eukaryota; kingdom Metazoa; phylum Arthropoda; class Insecta; order Orthoptera; family Gryllidae; genus Acheta; species Acheta domesticus. The sequence goes on along the minus strand of JAHLJT010009436.1, from coordinate 22,191,641 downwards.
GAAAAAAGTCCTACGTTACAAGGGCATATTGAGTCACCCGTCCTATCACAACGTAGCAGTGGGATGTAACGGAAGTTGGTGAACGATATTTCCGGGTAGTGTTGATGTTATTCGTTGTGAGTAGGACGAACTAGCCACTATTATTTAAATTTACTCATCGCCTTAAAAAATTCGAAAAATGTGTTTTCCTAATATCTGAGAAAAACGCTCTGAGAAAAATCTTATGTAAGCAGTTGCACGTGTGTTAGATCATTCTCATCAGTTTACAGTATGAGCTTTGCTGTTGTCGGGATTTACTAATGCGTAGTTCATTCGTTATCCTCTCTTGCTTATGAATGCGCTATTCACAAGTTAGCATACATAGATATATGTCTTTGAAATAAATCGACTCTTTTTTAATAATTGGACAAGCACACTTGTATCCAATACAGTGAAGGATTGAGCGAAGTAAAAACTGTCATTATTTTTCTTGGAAAGTGTAATGCCATTAATAAAATATGTATGAACTTCAATTCCAATACATTTAATGTCCCAAGTTCATCGAAATAGTCAAAAATGTTCAATATAGTAATTTCATTTCTGTCACCTCAAATATTGATCACGTTTTCAGTAGTGAGTAAAGTCAATGCTCGTGTATCTCACTTTGTAAATACTTCAGAAATTGAATGTAGTGCCCACATTTGAGAAATTAAATGACCTTATATTTAGTCCATCAAATAGCACGTGGTATGCTGTCATTATTGTGTGTCATTCTGACCATAGAACATTTCATACAATCGTCCCCCATTTATAAAGAAACATTACGACAAGCACACGTATTCTATTAATGACATTGCAATAATTTGTGACCAAAGAGTTCCTTTATTGACACGACCTAATCCTTAAACGAATTCTGTTTTACGAGAGAAGAAAATGGAATAGGTTTTAAAAACAATGATTTTATAAACCTTCTCAAACAAATACTTCTAGCCACCTTTTCAACAGAAAATACGATTACCATTCCAATTCACAATACGGTCGTGTGTATATAAAAGTAGATAAAATTATTTTCGATGTTTTTCGTTCCATTTCTTCCTTTCTCTTACAACAATAAAGATGAAAACCTTAGAAGCTGAAGATAAACGATATTTTCTGAACAGTAATCTATTTATCTAAAGATTTATTACAAAAAACACTATAATAAAGAGCGAAATGAAACCCCAGAAATGAAGTTCTCGTGTGGTAGATTTAGATTGTTGTTAGCCTATCATGTTTTACTCTTTGCTTATTATGCCATTGCTATTCGCAATACATCGCCCTGGACGAAGCTGTTATATAACTATCATAAAAATTGGAGTGGTTATTGTACTTTGACTGATAAATCTGAAAGAGTAAAGGATTTTGATGATGAAAAACGCTCCACCACGAAGAACAAAATAGAAACTAATCAACAGGCTGCAATATTAGAAACAGAGAAAGAAGTCACTCGTCAGGCAATGGAGTGGGATGAGGCGTGGACGGCGCGTCTGTTGTGGGAGGGGCGCGTGCCCGAGTTGGGCGCCCACGCCGCGCTGCTGCTGGCGGCGCCGCCGCGCCCCGCGCTGGCCGAGCAGCGCCGCCTGCTGCGCCTGCAGCGCCTGCTGCACGCCAGAGGCCTGCGCGCGGCGGCGGGCGGCGCGGCGGCGTGGCAGCGTCTGCGCAGCCAAGCCAACAGCCCGCGGCCGGCGGCGCTGCTGCCCGCGGGCGCGGCGGGCGCGCGCCTTCTCCGCCAGCTGCAGCCTTCTCCTTGTGCGATGGTGCTGGCGTTGGCGCGTGGCGCCAGCCGCCGCCTGCTGGCGCGCGCGCCGCTGCGCTTCGACAGCGCGCTGCTGCTGGCGCAGTGGCGTGTTGGTGGGCGGGGCATGGAGGTGCGGCTGGCCGAGGCGTGGCGCGCGGGCGCAGGCCGGCCGCTGGAGCTGCGGCCGCTGGGCGCGTGGTGGCCGGGCGGGGGCGGGGGCGGGGGCGTGCGCCCGCCGCCTGCGCCGCCCTCGCGCCGCCTGCGCTCAAGGGCAGACCTCAGGGGCGTCACCTTCAGGGCCGTCTCTGGATTCGTGAGTATTGATTTTAAAGGTAAAAAGTTCTACATTTTTTCAATTGCTTCATCACAATTTTTGTTACAGAGACGCATCAAAGGTTCCGAAATAATTCCAGGCCAGACGTTTGGGGTTGACCTGTTTTCTGACATCTGGCTGACACTGGGAAACCATTTCAACTTTATGTAATACGCATTCTTAATTTTTAATTAATTTTAAAACGTGTATAATTATTATTAAACTTTTGAAGTATTTCCCACCTGGACACTAATATCTTTGTTTGGGAGGATACCTCGGTGACCTACAGCTGGTGCAATGTATACAGGCGTCCCACGACTCTGAATCACGAGAAAAATTCTCGGAGAACAGAAATGGTTTAAAAGGGTACAAAAAATAATTAATGTTATTTTAAGTATAATTTACTATTGAAAACACCAATATTAATTCGAGTTTAACTCTATTCTTCAATTCGTATTTTCAATATATTGATTTTTTTTTAATTCACAAACCTTAGTTGAAATTAGCCCAATTAACTTTTTTCTGTCTAAAATACGGTCTAAATGTAAAAGGAAAGAAAATTTGAAATAATTGTGTATCATAAATTTGTACGAACTTTTATTACGATAATTTCATATTACTACCGTACGCGGATTTGCCAAACAATGCAGCGTTCTGGCATTTTGAGAAATTATTCCGAGAATTTCATTGTTGGACGTCAAGATGGATGGAAGAGAGATAAAGATTATGTGCTTTTGTATACTTTACGTTAATGCGGTTTTATATACATGTTACAATGTCTCTGCGTTCAATAAAATGGTACATTCAACTCCATTAAAGTCTGGGAGAACACACATATTGCGTGTGTGTGTGTGTGCGTGTGTCAGATGGACTTTACATAGATGGATATCGTAGTTTGGTATGCATTCTTTCGGCGATTCATTGTATTGCCTGTAGTTCTGGATGTTCAATCTATATGTGAAATTATCCTTACTTGTTTGCATCATGTGCTGCAAATAATGCGAGCAGTTGCAAATAAGGCGGGATAGTATGTGCTGATGTAGCACCACTAATTCCTAATTATGGCCGTATTTGCTCTGCGCTCCCTCTTAAATTTCCCACCTCAACATATCCCTGTACCAACTGCATCCTGTATAGTTTGCTTTCAAATAACGGTTTTTCGTGATGTCAGTTTTTAAAGAAAGAGCCAAAAGATTTTCAAGAACTTTCAAGTTGCTTGATTTCGATACGGCTCTTTGAATTTTTTAACATATGAGAGGAAATATCATAGAAAATTTCGGATTTCCACTGTCGTAAACGAAACATTTCATCTTTCAAAGCCAACTGGACCACGGCATCCTAGTCCGAAATTTTTTTCTGATGATTACTTCGGACATGAAAGCCTATGATGCTGTATAAAGTTTTTGTTGTAAAAACCATTTATGGACTATAGTGGGCATCGGCCATTTGCCCATTATTAAGCGGGTGAAATTCTTTAAGACTCATACTTCATATTAATTATTAGACTTTGAATAACATTTTTATGTATGTTATGAAACTTATCCAATATATCATCAATTTTGTACTATGTTATCGTAGTGAATGTTCTTTATTTTGTTTCATGTTATCTGTATGTGGTATCAAATACGACAAAAACCCGTATGATTCACTCGGTAATTTTTATGCACATTTCAGTCACGTAATCACATAACATATCTCCAAGGTGTACGCATATTGTTCCAAGAATTGGGCTTAAATCTGTGAATCTGTATTATATTCCTTATCGTGGAGACTAAAGTTTTCGTAATTTGAACATTTTTAATTAGATATTCTCCTTTTGAGTTGTCTAGTAATGCCTCGTTTTAATTGCCACTACATAATGCACTATTAAATAAATATTTTTCAGTAAAAACATATTTGTTGCAGTACCGAATGGGGTCGCCGGGATTTCGAATTGTTTGGTGGGCGCTTGAAGAATGGCGAATGGAACGGCATGCTTGCCGAACTCATACGACGCCGAGCAGATGTAGCAGTGTGTGATGTGTCCATTACCTCCCGGCGGAAGGACACCTTTACTTTCACGGATCCGGTGTATGACCCTAGGTATCTCTATCTCTATAGTACCATTTTTAAAACTTTGTCCCTCAATGCCCGTCTTCACGATGGAAGATGTCTCGGTATTTCGAATCTTTCTCAGTTGTGCCGCTAGATATCACATGATCGCGACCGTATCAAGCAGCGCTTGCGATCATGTGACTTCTAGCGGCACGACCGAAAAAGACGTGAAATGCCGTGACATATTCCATCGTGGACACAGGAACAATAGAATTATTTGATCACGTTGTTGTTTACAGGCCTCTCAAATAAGAGTGGCCCGTATAACCGAAACCATCACCAAAAATGATCAATAAAACGCTCTTAATATGTTTTTAAAATGACCTTAAAACAAGAAAAATGACGTAAAATATGTTATCAAAACCCGTTTGGATGAACAACAAAAGCTGCTGGACACCGTTTTTAATGTAAACACGGTTTTTTCTATTAGTTCAGGTGAACTCTGCTTTCAAACTTTCGGTTTTAACTGTTCTTTACCGAAATATCACTGTCTTTAGATATCCCGAAATCGACTGAACACTCAATGGCGCAGACAGGCGTCACAGGAACCTTAGATTACTTAATCACAATGGCTGACATTACAACTTCTGAGTGAAGAAATCAAAATCGAAACCAGGTGTAAGCACTCAGGAATTTTTTTGAGAACGTTTGTCGCATGTCGTAAATATTATTTGAAGCAAGTATCATTAAAATCGATTAAATCAGCAAAATTGCAATAAAAATTAAGGAAAAGGTACAAAATTACTCATTATTTGAAATCGACGAAAAATAAAAAAAATGACAAATAAATATTGGTCGTTTCCTTTTGACATCACATAAAATGAAATACTACACTACACGGCATTGTCCTAAAATTTAAAAAAATATAATGAAATTTCATTAACTCCGCCCCTACTCATACGTATAAATGAGTGACTAAATGGCAAGTGCCTTCTCTGCGAAATTTTCGTTGGTCCTTTTTTCTTCGCCCCCAGGGACAGCACAAGCTTACACAGGTATAGTTATGGTTATATAGGTATAGTTATAGTACAAGACGCCTCAGAGCTCACCATATGTAAGGCGATATGTTTGTGGCAAGAAAAGACGCCTAGCTACGTCAGGAACATATGATTTCTTTTTTGTGTGTCTCAAAATGTATATTTTAACATCTACCATTTTAATTCTTTGAAACATTCTAGTGTCATTAGTATAAAACGAACTTTAAATCTACGCAAAACTCTTAATTCATGGGAATAAATTGTCTTCATAAATGCTAAAATAATGAATGCCTAGGAAACCCCAGGAACCCCTAGGAAAAATAACCATTTTAAGTTCTCAATTCATTTTCTGAGCCTTGGGTAATCCATTATAGATTAAACATTCGAAATAAAACAATGTCGAAGACAAGTTTATTATTACTTCTTTAAACTATTTAGAGAGTTTCATTGCAGACATGTTAATCAAAGATGGACATTCTTAATTTCTGAGAGAAATATTTCTATGACCTCCATGTATTTGCTCCTTATTTTATCTATGCTGCTTCAATCATCACATTACAAAATTTCCTCCCAATTCTTTACTGATACTTTCGTATCGTAAACTCCGGAAAAGCGCCAAAGAATAAAGACGCACTGAAAAACATTGCACCTTTTCACTCATAAGTTCATTCTGAGAGTTCGATTGCCGCATTTCGCCAGGCATGGCCGGTTCTCTGAAGCAAACTCACAGATTCTACTTGCACAAATGATTTTCATTCTTGGGAATTGTATTAAATTCCTAAAGATGAGCTTATTTATTCATTATTATTAGCTGAAAACTTCGGATAAGTAAATATTAAATATCAGAAATCAAATAATTATCAACTTCATTCATATTTTTTGTAATCGATGGCAACTTGATTAAATATTACTCGATTTCATATTATTGGCATTATTTATTTATTTATTTATTTAATTACCCACAACAGGGCAAAGCCCCAATTACAGTAGGCATTACAAGGAAAAATATACAAAATATACACAATAATAAAAAAATGTTTCAAATGAAATAACAAAACTAAATTACAGAAGTCCAGTTACAAGAATACATCTTTTTGCAAAATTGATAAAACATAACACACCAGTAAGATAAACAAAAATGGAAACATATCTTCAAACAGCCATTACAAAATAGGAACAGAAATGAGTATAAAAAATGACAATAATACAAAAATGGAAAACGCATCTACAGAATAATCAAAACATAATAGCGAGCAATACTTAACACAATAAATCCACATTCAGTGATCATTCAATATTTTATTGAAATTCTGTTTATATCTTAGCAAAGAAAAACTAAAGTCTAAATCCCACACTCTACTGAATTCATTGAATTTTGAAGACATTCTCAAGAGTGGTGAATATTTGTGAGATGTTGTATTTGGTTTAATGAAATATAATAATTCTCGTCCTCTTAAATTTGATACTCGTGCATTAAATGTCAATTGTGACAGCAATTCACTGCTATCTGATAGACCATTAACTATTTTAAATAAGAACAATTGTTCAGCAAAGACTCTTCTATTGGCAAGAGTAGTTAGATTGAATTCTTTAACTAAAATAGTATAGCATACTCACAAGCAACTTCATAAGCAGATTGATTGAACTTTTTGTAGTATAAATACCTCGAGAATCGTTTTTGAATTTTTTCAATTTGGTTACTTAGTGATATGCAATGAGGAGACCATATAACTGAAGCGTATTCCAATCTGGCGCGCACAAGACAATTAAAGAGGAGTATTAAACTTGAGGTGTTATTGAAATTTTTGGAATTTCGAATAATAAAGCCAAGATTTTTTAATGCATCATTAGTTATATTAAATATGTGTTTATGGTAAGTCAAATTATGTTGAATAGTAACACCTAAGTCTTTTACAAATATACACGTTCTAATGATTCATTATTCATTGAGTAACTTGTTCTTAGATATGCTTTATTTCGTGTATATAATAATGAAACAACATTTTTTAAATATTAAAGTACAAATCATTCTCTACGCTCCATTTGTAGACGTTATTAATATCAGCTTGCAATTTGTTTGAATCATTTTCATTTTCAATTGATTTATAAATTTTCAAATCACCAGCAAAAAAGTAAACATTTTGAATTACATTAGGCAAATCATTGATATAAATTAGCAATAATAGAGGTCCGAGATTTGAACCTTGAGGCACTCCAGAATCAGTTTTTTAAAGGTAAGATTTGTGTAGATGAAATTTAACATATTGCTCTCTATTTGTTAAATACGAATTCATTAAGTTCAACATTTGTTTTGAAAATCCGAAAAAAGAAAGTTAAGATAAAAGTTTTTTGTGATTAATCTTCTCAAAAGCTTTAGAAAAATCTGTGTAAATTGTATGAACCTGAACTCTACAGTCTAAATTGCTTGAAACATACTGAACAAAATTTACAAGATTTGTGGTAGTCGATCTACCAGTAATAAAACCATGTTGGTAATCAGATAAGTAGCATTTAACATGGTTAAAAATTTTAACATACATTATTTGTTCAAATACTTTAGCAGGAGAGGAATTTATTGAAATAGGTCTATAGTTTTCAATTTTTATATTAGTACCAGACTTAAGTATTGGACATACACTAGTAAGTTTCCATTTCTTTGGAAATTTTCCAATTTTTAAAATAAGATAAAATAATGTGTAAGGGATATGATAACGCATCATAGCAGCCTTTCAATATAAACGGTGGTAAACCATCAGGACCGCTACACATTTTAGGTTTCAGTTTTTTTATAGCAATTCGAATTTCATCAAATGTAATGTTGTTGATGTTAAATGTGTTAGCAGTGCACAAAAGAGAAAAATCAAGAATATGGTCATTGATTGCATCATGGGAAACATAAACTGATTTGAAAAAAAGTGGCAAAGCTATTAGCAATATCGTCATCACTATTTAACGGAATATTTTTAAAAGTCATAACATGAGATCTACGAGAATTTTTAATCTTTTCGATTTAATATAGTTCCAAAATAACTTAGGATTATGGATGAAGCCTTTTTCAAGATTTTTAATATAATTTAGATAAGCTTCATTGATCATTGACTTCGTTATCCTTCTTAATTCTTTATATTTCAGTTGATTGTGTGGAGAGAATTTTGATCTCTTGCGATAATAATCTTTAACTCTTAAATTTAGAATGATATATTTTGTAAACCAAGGAGGATAATATTTTTTACTGTTAATTTTTTTCTTAGGAACATACTTATCCAAGATACAGTTCAAACTATCGTAGAAGAAATCAATGGCTTCATCAAGGTCTTCAAATTCTTTAAGTTAATTCCATTTAACATGTTTAATACTATAAAAAATTTCTTTAAAGTTAGCCCTTTTAAAGTCTGGAACAGTAATAAGAGTAGGTTTTAATGTTATGTTATGTTGGCTGCCTTTCATATATAGTTTGATTTTAATTGATGGATGATACTGATCTTCTTTTAAAATGGGTTCCGCGCATTTAGAGATCTCTAAACAATTTGATATGTTAGAATTAAATCAAGGGTTTTGGAATATTCGTTGAGAACATTATTAACTGATAGTAAATCGTGTAACGCTAAAAAGTTAGCGAGAGATCTATCGCTAGGACTACCATTTAACAAATTATGTGCAGAATCAGTTACATTAGACAAATTGAAATCACCAATTATTATAAGTTTAGTATCAAACACGTTAGGGAGATTTGAAACAGATTCATAAAATGACTGATAACATTCCCTTCTAGAATTAGGGGGAAAATACATTTAACAAAGTAAAAATTACTTCTGTGAAGAGTTACTTTAAAGCAATCGCTTCAAAATTGGCATTATTTAATTCAAATTCAGTTATGGCAAAATCATTACGTACTGCAATTAGTACTCCTCCTCCTCTTTTGCTATCCCTGTCTTTTCGAAAAACATTGTAACCATTAGTAAATAGTTCACAGTTGTAGATTGATTCAGATAACCACGTTTCCGTTAGAAATACAAGATCATAATTGTGGCCAAGAATATTAATATAAAAGTCATTTAAATCGAAATCAAAAGTCATTTACCTTTGTTCTGAGTCCACGAATATTTTGGTAATAAATTAAAATATTATCCTCTATTATATGCATATTCTTTTAATTTAGTTATTGCCTCAAGCATATGAACAGACTGATCACCTTCACGTATCTTGAGTTTGATATTTCGCGCATTATCAACCCAGTGGCAGGCATAATCTCGTTCATTCTTTAATCTTCTAGCTTGAGATAAAACTAATTTACGAAGAGGAGTAAGACTATGATTGATGTAAATGGGATCATTATTTGATCCGCCTAGATGACTCATGTTGAAATTTCTTTTCACTTTTCTTCTTTGGAGAAACGTGTCCTTGTCAATTCTTCTAACAAATCTTACAAATATTCCCCCTGAAGTAGAATGTTGTAGTTTTTTCATACGATGGCACGTATCAATCATTTCATCTTTCACTTCAACGTTTAGAGCACGACCAATGTCTTTAACAATTTCAACTGGATTCTCGTTAGTAGTTTCCGGAACTCCATATATTTCTAACGTATTTCTTCTCCCGTATTGGTTTAGTTCATCTAGCTGTCCTACTGCTTCCTGTAACTGGTTTTTCAATAACGAATTTTCAGACTTTAAGTGTTCAATTTCTTCCAGACATTTACTTAAGCGTTCCGATTGTTGTCTAATCAGAGCGCTATTGTCGTCCAGCTTTTCATGAATCAAATTCAATGACTTGCCCACATCGTTTTCGGTTTCATGGTGCCATTTTTTCAAATTAGTAAGATCGTCTTTGATGCTTAAAACCAACTTGTACAGATTCGTTACAGATGGAGTGTCCATTGCCTTTGCGTTTCCAGTGCAGTTATTACAACACCAAACTTGATTTTCCTTCAATACCGTATCTTCTGCAGATAAATTGACACATCTGGCATGAAATGTTTTATCACATTTAGAACATACTATCTTGAACTTCGTAATTCTCTTATTGCACTTTTCACATACACTCATATTGTCGTCGATGGCACTCCGTTTACACACGGTAGATCAGGGAATTATTATTAGAAGTAGTGGATTTTTTTGTAAGTTTATACGTCACAAGAGAGTTCGCAGTTTACTTAAACACACACACACTATCAATTTAACACATTACCTTAATAATATCCCGCTAAATAACAGATTTATCGGAGCGCGAGAAAACACGACCTTACAGCGCCATTGCAACGTTGCTAATACGATTACTCATCGTATTACTATCGATTGTATTATACGATTACGATCGTATTACTCATCATAGGCGCGCCTTAAAATATAGGCTCCTATGGCGACTGAAATAGACCCTGTCTAAATGCACTTTTGCAAGTACTAAGAACCATGCACCAATAATGAACTGATCCACATGTCTCTGATAGGGTCGGGGCGTACATTCGGCTGCCCGGCCGTCGAGGGCTGCAGTGGACGGACTTCATGGCGCCCTTCAGCCGGGGGCTGTGGGCGGCGGCGATGGGGGCGGCGCTGCTGCTGGCGGCGGCTCTCGCGCTCTCCCTGCGCGCACCACCACCACCACCACCACCGCCACCACCAACACCAACACCATTATCACCCACACCTCCAGCACGAGGAACTGTGACGCCGAGGGACGCTTGGCTGTTTGTAGCGGCAGCTTTCTGCCAGCAGGGTTCGTAACTTCTTCCACTTGTCATTCTTTTTCTTCTTCTGGTTTCGGTAAAAGTAAGCAAATTATTGGTACGTATTAGGTACTTTCTACATGGTCATTCTTCACATTTTTCATCGGTACAGAAAAGTGGATCAGACTGAATATTGTACAGATGACATCCAGTTCCACTTTTTTGCGCTCCTTGCTTCACTTTCCGGAATTTTGTTTTCTCGGTTGCTTTGATTTTAGTGCGATGTGTTATTTTGTGCAGTTTTGAGAGCGAATTAATGTGTTGAACTGTATTGTGAAGAGATTTTTAATGAAAAGTGAAACAATTTATACTTGAACAGTGTTCTAATGATATCTCGTGCCTTGCTCAGTTCTAACCTAACCTAACCTAATTTGTTTTAACAGACGCGATATTCTATTGTTTGATCTTAGGCATGATTGTGACGTCCCGAGGAATTATTATTATTATTATTATTATTTTTGCAATTCGTTCATAAAAACAAATGATCGAATTTAACTCTGGTATTTATGCATCCGGTTTCTATACCGAAAGAGTACTACGTAGAAACATATTTTTTGTACCCATTTTCTGTACAGAAAATTTATGAAAAAAGGACCGTGTTTAATGGATTTTAATGTGATGTGAGCAAGTACAAAGTTTGAGCTAGTAATTGGTGTTTCCGAACGCATCAACTGCAATCGGCATTAGTACCGTAAGTATAGTGCATGCTCTAAACAAGATGGATGCGTTCAGCACATGCCTGGCGCGTGGTCCGTGTGCGTGCTGTGTGTGTGTTTGTGTGTGGGAACATGGAGGTGCTGGAGTTACGAACTGTTAGAGGAGAGAATTAATTGTGTGAAGAGCTGGTTGTGAAGCCTGATTATTGTGCTAGGGCAGCGCATGCCTGGCGCGTGGTCCGTGCGCGTGCTGTGTGTGTGCGCGCACCTGGCGGCGCTTGTGCTAGCGGCTGCGCACTCTGGAGCGCTCATCCCCGCGCTGTCCGCGGGCAGCCCTCGCCTGCACTTTGCCTCTCTTAGGGATGCTCTGCATGGTTAATAATTATTGTGTACGCAGGGCAACGCATGCCTGGCGCGTGGTCCGTACGCATGCTGTGTGTGTTTGTGTGTGGGAACATGGAGGTGCTGGAGTTACGAACTGTTAGAGGAGAGAATTAATTGTGTGAAGAGCTGATTATTGTGCTAGGGCAGCGCATGCCTGGCGCGTGGTCCGTGCGCGTGCTGTGTGTGTGCGCGCACCTGGCGGCGCTTGTGCTGGCGGCTGCGCACTCTGGAGCGCTTATCTCCGCGCTGTCCGCGGGCAGCCCTCGCCTGCCCTTCTACTCGCTCAAGGAAGCCCTTGACGATCCGAGAACTCGGTTTGTCATCTCTTTCAACACGACCTTTTTGATAGGTTGGTGAGTATTCACTTTTAAAATTTTTCCAAACAGTTGTTTAATAAGGGCAGTTCTTTAAGAATTTGTAACAGGAAATTGTCAATATTTATTCTTATGTATTATCAAAGCAAATTTTCGGATATCAGAATATCCTTATATTGTAGACATTTTATGTACCTTGTTGCAACATGCAAATTATTATCACGCCTTCTAGGAAAATATTACAAAACTTTGAAAATATACCTAGTTTACTATAAACAGATTTTTGATTGGATTGTTGATAACTTTCTCCCAAATTTACGACAGCAAGGATGCCCTACATTCTTGTAGTTGTGAACCGTTTAAATAGTATTTTCTGCATCCAAAGACCCTTGTAATATTCTCTCGCTCAAAATACAAGAACACTTTTTTTTTAAACGTCCTGTCGTTCGAATGTTCAGTTTTGCATGCGCTTGGAGGGCAGTCACAACCTTTATATTCGCGTGAGCTTTTTTGTCGTCTCGCATCGCGGGATGCAGTTATACGAGGGTTATGAAAATATCACATTATACGTGATTATTATTACCCGAGCCATAGGCTCAGATGTCCCTTGATAAGCTTACTCGGCTACTCAACAGTCCGGCGGCGACGAAACGGAGATTCTGGCTAAACCACGTGATAGTTTTTTTTCTTAATTTAGCAACAGCTTTTATCCAGTTTTTCGTTATCAGGACTCGGCAATGAATTTTTTTTCTGCTGAAAATTCGCCGTTTTTTTCACAGCATTACGTAACTTTCCCTATACTACATATATTACATTGTATATACGTATGTATGCGGCGAAGTAGAAAGGTATTTAGTTACACATCTCGGTTGAATTCAATGTGATTTCGAACACGTGTCCTTCCTTGCGCGTATTATACTTTTCATTGGCAGTATGAGCATAGGAAGTCCGGTAATCCTCGAAATTTCTCGTTTTCCGACAAGGTGCTTTGATTCACGTACACAATATCAGCAAGGTCGGGTGCCCTTGTGCGCTGCAGCATGGGCAGTAGCATGGGCGCGCTGCAGCATACGAAGTAGTAATTGCAGCTTTTTGCAAAAAAAATACTTTTCGAATATTAACAATATTATATCATTGTATTGTATTTTTAAAGAACTTTAGAATACCGGAGAAAAAATACATACTTACATTTTAAAAACAAAGTTGTGTCAATATTTCAAAAATTATTTACGGTACTAACGAGAAAAAAAATGTTATTTGCCCAATCATCAGCAACAACATGGCGCAAATAGCATCTCGATACCTGAAACCGTTTTCAAGATATGTGCTGTGGCAACATAGGTGGTCCACTTTGTGTATTAACATTGTAATAAATTTAATTGTATTTTGTAACTGGTCAGTGTTTTAGATAAAATTACTCATTTTTATTTGAAATAAAGGCGATTTGTTTGTAAAATCTCGATCAGGTTTTTGTCCTGTTTCCGTGATTTATTGAGCAAATGCTGAGATGGCCCCTTTTTTTGCTTCTGGACGTAAATATAGCTTCACTATGGCCACGTTTTGTTGAGCACTCCTTTTGTTTTTAGTGGTAGGAGTAGAGCTTAGGGTGAGTTACTATTTCGTTAGCAATGCAGAAAAATCGCATCTGCATTTCGTTTACCGTTGCAAGTATGTTTTCTATAACTCGGGAAAGAAATATCTAATTTTTCAAATGCTGCTAATCACGAGCTTTTTAAATTTTATTATTATAACGTTTTTTATATTTTATTCGTCTTTCAACCATCGTATTTACAGTTTAAATGTTTGGAAGGGATTGTGGAACTTGATTGATTGATTGATTGATTAGGTTTATAGGGCGCTTCAACTGCTAAGGTCATTGGCGCCCATGTCAAAGTTTTCTAAAAACAAATATATTAAACTTCTAATAAAAGTGTAATTGGTTGCACTTGCTTACTAATTTAAAAGAACATGTATACCTTAAACAAGAACATTACAATTATACTTAAAATAATTAAGCAGGCAGAATAAAACAGAATTTGGGGCCAGTAAAACATGTCCCTATGTCATATAAAATTGTATATTCCGCATTCTCTCAAAAAACAAAAAAGCTTTGAGAGCGCGGAATCGTCATCTCCGAGCACCTCTCGTAGAGATTTGCCCAGAGCATGTCTACGTCGGCTGCCATCAAATCTCAAACAATGCAGGAGGACGTGTTCCACAGAGAGAGCCGCCCCTGCACGAGTCACAGGTAGGAGGAGATTCTCCTCGAATGAGGAAACTGTGGGAGAAGTGACAGTGTCCGATACGCAGACGGGTTAAAATAACTTCCTCGCGCCTAGAAGGTCGGGATGAGGAGCGCCAGGGATTAACAGTATCCTTTATTACGCTTAGTTTAAAGGTGGTATTGTGCCACTCTGTTTGCCACGCTCTAAAGATCAGTCGTTTTAAAGAAGCTTTAACATCGGACGATGGTACGAAAGGAATGTCAACATGAGTATTCTCCGTTGCCGATTTTGCCGCCTGGTCAGCCAACTCGTTCCCTATGATTCCCACATGGCCTGGGACCCAACTCAGTATTAGATCGTAGTGGCGAGACAGAAGGCGATGAATGATGTTTTGAATAGATTCCGTCAGGTAGTCTGAGGAAGAACGGGGAGACAGCTTGTAACGAGCTAAGAGAATCGGAACAAAGAACTACTTGACGTAAGGTCGTTGACTCGATGTATTTTAGGGCTTCAAGAATTGCATACATTTCAGCAGTGAAGGTACTGCACTGAGAATGTAGCCGATATGATTTTGTGACCCTGATACAATAAAAACTACAAGCCACCGCATCATTGCACGATGAGCCGTCTGTATATAAGAATACATGATCTGGGTAGGGCTGCCCTCATTTCCTGAAAATGTATCTGGTAAGCAAGAGGACTAGTCGTTTGTTTAGGCAGGTTGGATAGTCGGAAATCAATATTCGGGCGGAGGAGTTTCCATGGAGGAATGGAGTGACTTGGGGGTTTCATGGGTGTCAGAAGATCAACATTAAGGTCCCGCAGAAGATTTTGCAATCTAATACCTGGAGGCTGAGGCAGCGATGTTCGAAGAATATATGATGTTTCATATTCAGGATGGATAATTATTTGGCGGCAAGGATGATTAGGGAGTCCTGATACTTTAGCTCCGTAAGATGCTAATAAAATATCCCGCCTTCGTTTCAAGGAAGGCTCGCCAGCCTCGGATAGAAGGCACTCAATTCGGCTGGTGCGGTATGCGCCTGTTGCTAGACGGATACCCGCATGGTGTATACTATTGATGGGTCGCAGAGTGGAGAGAGCTGCTGAGCCATACACTTCACTACCGTAGTCCAAAACTGAGCGGATGAGTGATCTATACAGACGTAAAAGGGTAGTGCGGTCGGCACCCCATGATGTACCATTCAGCATTCGGAGAAGATTAAGGGGAGAGACACATCTGGTTTGTAGTCCACGGATGTGAGCGCGCCAGGTGAGAGACTTGTCAAATGTAAGCCCCAGGAACCTGGCAGATTCTGCAAATGGAAGCGGGTTTCCTGCCAAGTGAAGGACTGGATTACTATGCAAATGGTATATCCTACAGAAATGCAAACCGATACATTTAGTAGAAGAGAATTTAAAGCCCGTTGACGTACTCCATTCGTGGAGCTTGTTGAGCACCATTTGGAGTTGCCTCTGGATCACGCTGATGCTGCTGGAGGAACAGAAGATGGCAAAGTCATCCACAAATAACGATGCCTTAACAGGTTCTCGTACAGTCGACGCTATACCATTGATGGCGATGGCAAACAGAGTGACACTCAGCACTGATCCTTGAGGGATACCATTTTCAAGGGGGGTGACTACGAGAAAGTCTATCACCCACACGAACACGGAAGGATCTATTCAATAAGAAGTTTTGGAGGAATAGCGGAAGCTTCCCCTTAAATCCCCAAGAGTGCAGGGTTTGCAGAATGCCGTACCTCCAGGTGGTGTCGTAGGCCTTTTCTATATCAAATAATATAGCCACGAGATGTTGTTTCAAGACGAACGATGTAGAGATAGCTGTTGCCAGCGAAACGAGGTGGTCCAAGGTAGATCGGTTTCGTCTAAACCCGCTTTGGATTGGCGTCAACAGATTTTTATGCTCCAAGGTCCAGGCTAGACGCTGATTCACCATGCGTTCCAGCACTTTGCTTACACAGCTTGTGAGGGAAATAGGTCGATAACTTGATGGCAGTGATCGATCTTTCCCCACTTTAGGAACTGGGACGATGATAGCTTCTCGCCACATGGTAGGGATAGTATGCTCTTCCCAGATACGGTTAAAGAGCCGGAGAAGAAATTCCATGGCAGTTTCGGGAAGATGCTGCAACATTAAGTTGTGGATTTCGTCTGGACCTGGAGTGGTTCTTTTGGCAAGCTTCAGAGCAGAACGCATTTCATGCATAGAGAAAGGGGTATTATAATCCTCATGTGCTCTGCTCGAAAAATCCAAAGCGCGATTTTCCATTCTTTCTTTAAACGAAAGGAAGTTTGGAGAGTAGTTTGCCGAACTCGACATCTTTTCATAGTGAGTGGCAAGTTCCTCTACAACGGCGTCTCGATCTGTGATTATCTGACCATTTTTTCTAAGGCCTGGCACTGAGTATGAGGAAGGGTACCCTTTAATTAGACGCACCTTCCTCCATACTAGACGTGGTGCGTGTGGCAATTCAAGGAGGACACGTATGCCTTCCATGATGCATTCTGCTTTCTAATTATGGTTCTCCTCGCCTAGCTCTGCACCTCTTGTAATCAATAAGGTTATCCGCGGTTGGATAATGTTTAAGTCGAGCCAACGCTTTCTTCCGAGCACCGACAGCCCTTGAGCAATCCAAGTTCCACCACGGTACAAAGGGGTGTCGCGAATTACCGGTCGACTTGGGGATTGCAGTGCCCGCAGCTTGCAATATTGCAGTGTTAAAATGAGCAGCCATATCCTCCACACTAACAAATTCACCCTCTGATAAATTCACATTCGCTTGGAATGTCGGCCAGTCAGCACGAAGGACGCACCATTGAGGGGGGCGCGCCAAACCACGCGCAAGTCTATCAATGTGGACGATAATGGGATAGTGGTCGCTACCATATAGGTCGTCTAGGATGGACCATTGCAGGTCGGTTGAAAGAGAAGGGCTGCAAAGAACTAAATCAATACACGTGCTCGAGTTTGTGGCGACGGCAAAATGAGTTGCTTCACCAGAGTTCAGAATAACCAAGTCCGCTGTGTCTATTACTGATTCAAAGATACTGCCTCTCGGACACGTGCGGGAAGAACCCCAGAGAGGACTGTGGGCATTCACATCGCCGACTATCATAAATGGAGAAGGCAGTTGATTTATCAACCCTAAGAGTTCGTCTGCTGATATAGTCAGACCTGGAGGGATATAAATGTTGCACACAGCAAGTGTGAGGGATGGGAGGTGCACCTGCACACATACTGTTTGAAAGTCAGTCTGAAGAGGTACCTCTGTAGATAGCAGCGAATCATGCACCAGTGAAGCAACTCCGCCATAAGCGCGGAGACCATCATCCACATCGAACCTGTACGAAGAAAATCCGCGAAAAGATAGAGGGCGAAGTGGGGTAAGGTGTGTCTCTTGAAGACAAATCACCATAGGATTGTGACGGGACACCAACAGTTTAAGGTCGTCCCGTCGCGAGGAGAAACCATTTGCGTTCCATGACATTAGAGCCATGGTAGAATTAACTTTCTTTTTTCTTCCGACGTTGGGAGCCGGATGCACGAGACTCCTCCCCAACGGGAGCCTCCCCCAAAACAGAAAACCTCCTGGGTGTTGCCAGGGGGGCTGGATGCTCGCTCAGAGCTGGTTTCAAAAGTTGTAGTCGGTCGCGACTTCGAAGGACCTTTTATGTTGGGGTTTGGGTGTCCGTCTGACGTCAACTTCCGTCGATACAGTTTTTGTTGTCGATTTCGTGGACTGTGCTGGTTGGACTTTTTTGTGTACCTTATATTTTGTGGGGATTATTATTCTCCCACCCTCAAGGGGAGATGTATCCCCAGGGAGGTCTACTGGTGACACTTGGCAACCAAAACTCACTACTTGCGGGGCAGCGCGTTCTGTTTGGCAGCCCGCTGCTACCCTCGGAGATTTCGCTTTCACAGTGGCAGAAAACGAGCGCGAGAGGTCGACTGGGTTCCTCGCATGGAACCGACGTTTGGCTTCAGGGAAAGACACTTTTTCCACGACTCTTATCTTTTGGATGTCACGCTCTTTCAAAAAGGTGGGGCATTGATTATAATTTGCCGGGTGGGCACCTTCGCAGTTTACGCAATGCGGTGTAGTGGTGCAAGGTCCAGGTTCGTGAGATGGTTTACCACAGTTACCGCACACTGGGGTATCTGCCATGCACCGCTGTTGTGTATAGCCGAATCGTTGGCACTTGAAGCACCGCAAAGGATTGGGCACATACTGTCGCACGCGGAGGTTATAAAAACCGCACGAGATATTCCGGGGCAAAGTAGGGAGGTTGAATGTTAGGATAAGAGTGGAAGTGGGGATTTCTCGCCCATGCTCCCTCCTCTTAATTCTATAAACATCTGTCACACCTTGACTCTTGAAGAAAGCAACCAGATCTTCCTCGCTCTCTGTTGAGAAGTCAACATGATTGACCACTCCCTTACAAAGATTGAGTGTTGGGTGAGTGGTCACCTCCACCTGGAGGCCGGCAATCTGCTTCGTCTTCATAATTCTATCAATCTGTTCATCCGTTAGCGCTTCAAAAAGAATGGTGCCATTCCTTTGACGCACTACGGCTTGCAATTTTCCATATTTTTCCTCTATTGCTCGCGCCAAACGCACAGCACTAACCATTTTAAATGATTTACCTTCCTCAGCGCATGCCATGAGGAGGAATCTAGGTTTCTTTGGTCTATCTTCTTCATTGAAAAAGAAACTATTCAAATCAAGGTTTCTTTCCGGACATCTCCTCTTCCTTGCGAAAGAGGGCGGGGGAGAAGGTTTAGTTTCCATAAAGATGGATCAGGTTCATCCTCGTGGTCCCCACCCACCACGGAGCCCAACAAGGGGACACTCCATCGGAGTGCCAGGGTTGCCACGAGGATATAGTGGGGGAATAACACAGCGCTGCACCACCGTGTATCCCCCCGCTCACCCTGGAGTTCAGTACAAGACCTAGTCCAAGCCGATTGATCGGGAGTGGGTTAGCTCCCGACCGCCCGTCTAGAAGAGTCCGAGGCCAAAGCAAGCGTATTGAGGCCTACAGGGAATGTTCCCAAAAATACGTACACAACGTATCCCTCAGTGCAAGCCGAACGTAGCACAAGGTGAGTGTTTGGGAAACAAACAGACCCCTCAACCGCCAGGACACACATTCCCTCCGACACGGGTCGCCATGCACGGCAAACACATGGGTGGGCGTTCAGCATACAGAGAAGGCCAGTGAGGAAGAAAAAGGAGTGAAAAGAACGTACATGACATGAAATGAGAAGCAAGAAGATGAAAAAAATGGAGAAAGGAACACTTGAGAGCCTTCTCTGCATCCCCCCGTCAGGACGTGGACCAACCCCCCTCGACGGGTGGAACTTAAAAAAACGTGCGCAAATAATCTTCTGCCCCATACGTCGTATATAGTTTTCACTGTCTTTTGATCAAATAAATCAAATCAAAATATTGTTAACCCTGGAGAGGTGGCGGTTGCTAGAGTTACGTTAGAGGTGGCGCGGGGTCACTTCTGACCCCTTTAAACTATTTCTTTATAAAATTATATTTAGCAAGAAATAAGTACGAACTTAGTTATTTTAATAATAATCATTCATTTTTAGGGTCGTATAAACATAATGCACTATTATAAACAAACATGCAAAAGAGGAATTGAAACAAATAAAAGGCAAAAAATTATCATTTATCTTTCATTTTATATAGTTACTCCATTTACATTTTTCTGAATATTTAAACGACAATGGTATCAGAAAATTCAGTAAGTTTCATTTTCTAACATTGTCTCACATAAGAACAAACTATTTCTTGAAAATGATTCAAAGCCAATCAATACAATTTAGAAAATAAGAAATTTAAGGCGTTTGTATTGGTTTCACAAATATTTATAGATAAATTATTACATATAAAATTTTGAAAAAATTTCAGACAAAAGGTAAAGAGTGTGGTGAAAGGTATGTGAAATGTAAAGACTCGCAAAATTAGGCAACTGCAGCTAAACAAAGATACGTGGGGTCACAAAAGACCCCGCGCCACCTCTCCGGGGTCAAGAATTTTTTTAATGGATTACGCACGCGACCACTCGCATTCCAATTACGAGGGCGACCACTGAAGGGTTAATGACCACTCGCGTTCCAATTACGAGGGCGACCACTGAAGGGTTAATGACCACTCGCGTTCCAATTTCGAGGGCGACCACTGAAGAGTTAATGACCACTCGCGTTCCAATTTCGAGGGCGACCACTGAAGGGTTAATGACCACTCGCGTTCCAATTTCGCGGGCGGCCACTGAAGGGTTAATGACCACTCGCGTTCCAATTTCGCGGGCGGCCACTGAAGGGTTAATGACCACTCGCGTTCCAATTTCGAGGGCGACCACTGAAGAGTTAATGACCACTCGCGTTCCAATTTCGCGGGCGGCCACTGAAGGGTTAATGACCACTCGCGTTCCAGTTTCGAGGGCGCCCACTGAAGGGATAATGACCACTCGCGTTCCAATTTCGAGGGGTCCCATTGAAGGGTTAATGACCACTCGCGTTCCAATTTCGAGGGCGACCACTGAAGGGTTAATGACCACTCGCGTTCCAATTTCGAGGGCGACCACTGGAGGGTTAATGACCACTCGCGTTCCGATTTCTAGGGCGACCACTGAAGGGTTAATGACCACTCGCGTTCCAATTTCGAGGGCGACCACTGAAGGGTTAATGACCACTCGCGTTCCAATTTCGAGGGCGGCCACTGAAGGGTTAATGACCACTCGCGTTCCAATTTCGAGGGCGACCACTGAAGGGTTAGTGACCACTCGCGTTCCAGTTTCGAGGGCGACCACTGAAGGGTTAATGCGTGAGCGGGCGCGTGGCGCGCGCTTTCAGCAGCAGCACAGCGAGGGCAGCGAGTGGACGCGGCTGCTGGCGCGGCTGGACGGGTCGCCCAGGTCGGCGCACGAGCTGGACAGCCTGCGGCAGACGTGCGCGCGCCCCCGCGCCGTCTCCCTGCTCAGCACCGAGGCCTTCCCACTGTTCGCGCGCTACCTCGAGTGCGACGTCACGCAGATCCCCTTCTCCTCCATGCGCAACCCCATGGCCTTCGCCTTCGCCAAGGACAACCCCTACGCCCACCTCTTCAGCTACTGGTAAGACTAAGCGCTCTCTTCTGGGTCATGTTAGAGGCCCTAGATACAGAGAGTGGCGCATTCCATCGTTCCACCGATCACACATCTTTAAGTCCAGTTGTCAGGAAAATTGGAACCATATAGTATTCTGTATGTTGACAACCATGAATCCACTCCAAACCAATATTAATATTCTTGAAAATCGTCATGATGTCACCAATTGTTATAATTTCCCTTCTGTTCCTGATTGGTACCTGTCAGGTGTGAGAATATTCAATGGCGGCATTTGCGCGACTCTCTCAATCTAGGAACTCTAGTTCATGTGTGAATGAATAATGATTCCGACCACGAAAGCTACGGAAGCCGTTAGTCCCGTAGGGGAAGTGCTTTGTGTATATCCCAGAAGATAATAATGATTTTCCCCACTGGGACCAGAGATCTCGCGGTGACGAACACATCAGTTTGCAGTGTTTCCCTCTTTAGGTACTATCTCCATCAGCGATGACAAACTCTAAGCTCCAAAATGGGTTCCCGACATGTTTGGTATCGTAGTTCATGGAAGAGTATTTGTGTGAAGATTGTGATGCGGTGTTGCTGACGTAATTAAACGGAGTAATACAAGATGTCATCACCGTCAACTTATGTATTGAGAGAGGGCCGGTTTCGACGGCTTTGCCGTCATCATCATCTGGGGGAAATTATAGTGGCAGGTTGTTCCAATCGATAGTTTTAGGTGGTTTTGTCATCACCCCTCATCACTCAAGGCACCGTCATCATCCCTCTTCGTGCAGTCTCCCGACCTTCGGCACACACATCGAGGTAAGCAAAGAGGCTCAACTTAATATTTTCCACTTTTTTGTAATATCAGTTGCTACTGATTTTAATTATTATTACTTATTGGCTGTTAGTCTGTACAAATACCCTCTCAGGTGAACCTTCTTCTTTAATAATGTTAAATATGTTTATTATCTGCATTAACCACCCCACGTTGCAGTTCATAATCTGCCATGTTACTTGTTGTCAAAAATACAAAAAAAACTTTAACAATTTCACAAAACTCTTGCAATGTTGCGAAACACAAAATTAAAGGCACACACTGACCAAGCGATGCTACCTGACTAACACAGAAAAGAAAAACCAAATGAATGTAACATTGAAAGGTTACGAGGCACACATGGCTGGGTTGTCGAACCACATCACTGTCACAGCACTACAGCTCCTACAAATTATCCAGCTGTCTAGTAGAGGGTCTCAAATGCAGAAAGAGTGAAAAATGCCCTTCACCGCCGTGGATGCTTCATGCTCCCAGTCCACCATAGCTCCTTCCGCTTGGCCCACACTCCACCAGCTTTGTCGCCCGCTGTCCACCCGTGTTCTGGCGCTGCCCCGGGTTCAGACCCCGGGCAGGGCGCAGGGGGGCGGGCAGCCGGCTAGCTGGCGGCGGTGGGCGGACGCAGGCGGGGGGAGAGATAGGGGCGGCGACGGCGCGATGGTGTTGGTGGCGGCGATGACGGCGATGTAGTGATGTCACCGGTGTCGGCGGCGAGGGTAGCTGATTGCAACCTGGCCGGGCGGCGGAAGAACTGTCACATGCTTCAAGGCGCGGGGAAACAATGATTCAATTAATGTTTTCATTCCATTTCATTGATGATTGATTGATGATTTTTTTAAGTGGGACGCGCGAACTTTGGAGTTGGCGCCCCCATAACACACTGGTGTAGCATGGAACTCCCATAATTTAGCGGGATTACCGCAAGGAGTGCCCAGGTGGGCGGAAGTCGCAGGAACTTGTCCGCACCGAGCGAAATGTGCCAACACTTGTTATTAGTCTGTAATAATAATTTCAAATGTATATATTGTTTATATTTATCCCCACTTTGCATTTCATAATTTTTAATTTCAGTTGCTCTTGGTCTCTGTATTAATACCCTCATTGAATTTCATGTTTTGTAATTAATTTTGCTATTATCATTTTAAATGTAACTATTATATTTCATTTTTATTATCTGTAGACTGATCGAAATCCGCCTCTCTCTCTCTCTCTCTCTCTCTCTCTCTCTCTCTCTCTCTCTCTCTCTCTCTCTCTCTCAATAAATACGTTGACGGAGATGACATCTTGTGTTCCTCCAGAGTATTTGGGTGTATGTGTGTGTATCTGCAAGGGGAGAGGAAGAAACAAGGGAGACGGAAGGAAAGATCGCGCGCGGTCTGTCGCCCGTTTGTTAAGTTAATTGAACAACATTCATCTGATATGGATTGTAGAAACCACCGATAACTAACGATTAGAATAACCTGCCACTATAATTTCCCCCATACTATGCATTAATTCTACTCAGCGATGTAGTTAGTGTCGAATATCCGCCATCGGCTGGACTCAAACCCTAGAACCTC
The DNA here is from genome assembly GCA_031308135.1 of Acheta domesticus. Taxonomy (NCBI): domain Eukaryota; kingdom Metazoa; phylum Arthropoda; class Insecta; order Orthoptera; family Gryllidae; genus Acheta; species Acheta domesticus. The sequence goes on along the minus strand of JAHLJT010009436.1, from coordinate 22,167,675 downwards.
CCTAGGAACATGATGTAATGGCATCTGTGATACTGCTGAGCAAAATTGACAGAAGTGACATTTTCAGTTGAACGTGCAAATTTAGGCATATTCCATCGATTGCATCAAGGACAAAATTGTTTCTCCAGTTACTCAAATGAGCTGAGAGGAGGTGTGGAGAAGAATTCTAGTAGCGTGCTGCTCCGATCGGTGGTTTCTGGTGGTGCCTCTGATCAACACCAGGCGAATCCCGGAGCAGTACCCTAACATACCTCAGACCGCGCGCAACCTTTCCTTCCTCTTTCTTGTTCTATCCTCACCTCTTACTTACACACACTTACGCTCACAAGCACTTAACTATCACACATGCTGGGAGGATGCTTAGAGCTTGTCCCAGTTGGGGCCGCGCCCTACTGGTGAGAGATACCTGGTTGGGGAAACCCCTCTAGGCGCCGGCTCTCACCATCTAGCGGGGGAAGATCGCCGCCACCTCCCGTGGAAAGAACATGCATTACACTTATGGGACTAATGACCTTAGCCGTTGACACGCCCGGAATCAGTAATCAATCCGGCAAACAATAAGAGTAGATGATAATAGGGTCCACTAACCTACGACCCCCTTGGTAACATATACTTCGATTTTTCTTCTTGGCGCGTGGTGGTGTGTCACCAAAATGGAATATCTCACGGTATTTCGCGTCGTTCTGGGTTGTGCCTCTAGGATTCGCATGATCGCGACTGTATCGAGAAGTGCTGGCGATCGTGCGACTCCTAGCTGCAGAACCGAGAACGACGCGAAATATCGTGAGATATTCCATTATGGTGACACACCCCCACGCGCCAAGAAAGAAAAACGGGAGTATAGGCGTGGTTTTCGTTCGCAGCATTCGGCGCATGCGCCGCACGGGGGTGCTGGCGCGCGTGGTGCGTCTCTATTGGCCGCGCTCTCTCTCGTCGTTGGAGGAACAGCGTCACCCCGGTGTGCGCCTGAACGACGTAGTTCCTGTGTTTGCCGCGTTGCTTGTGGGAGCGCTGCTCGCCCTCGTTCTGCTGGCAGCCGAACGGCTCTTCTTCCTTCGACGCCGAACTTCTCCGCAACTGAACTACGTCTACCGAGGCGGCGCAACGCACGTGTATACTGTTCAACCTGCTGACACACGTTGATGAGGGGACCAGAAGAGAATTATAATTCTGTATTACAGATATATTTAAAATTATTCTATTAATTGACTTTGAAAATCTCAAAAATGCAAAATTTGAAGCTGAATATAAATAGTCTTGCTTTTTCAAATCAATATTAGCCCGTACCTGGTGATGTGGTGGCTATTAGTACCCCAGCCTTTGAAGGATACCGTATCTGCCGGAACGGATGCGCGAAAGAGCCTTTGCTTCTGGGTACCTCTCAGGAAGTCAGTTGTTTTGGGAACCCGCCGGTCGTCACGTTGTTGAAGATAAGCAGAAACTTGTTATTTAATTTTTTCTGGCGCCTGTGATATAACCAATCCCCACTTCACCGATTACGTAATTTTTTATCTCGTGTTGTTGTTTTTTTATATTTCACAAAACTATGGATCCTTCAAGGGATATTATTAGGAGAGGTGATTAAGGATATGAGCAATGGGTCCAGATCAATTTTCGAAGCGAATTCAGAGGTGAAGTGGGAAGAGAGAATTGAGTGGTCAAAAGGGGACCGTGGAGAACGTGTAGTATACGGAAATTGTGTAGTGAATGAGGCACTGTGGAAAGTTACTTAAAATTGAAGTTGTGTTGTATTAGTCATAAGATTTGATTAATTGGTCACAGTTAATCAGATTCTGGTCCTCAAAAAACAATATTATAATTAGTATTTGTATTTATTCCAGATGTAGTTGGAGGAGTGCTTTCTTAGTGATTCATGTTGACACTATTTTTTTTAAATTTTGGTAAGTCACAGTGCTTCTTATTTAATTAGTTTTTGTAATTATCCTAATGATAATGCATAATATTTCTTATTCATATCACCAAAAAATACATTTTTATTATTTCAACCTTTTTAAGCAAGTTTTTGTGTTGGGGTATGTGTAGTCCCCACATCACTAGTTGCGTCACAAAAAATGATCTCACCAGTTTTGAGTTAATTTATAAACACACAGTCGCTATTTTTTCTCAATCTCTTGATATCCCAACTACAGTAAGTAATGAAAAGAATGTCAAACGTCAAAAATAACTTTAGTATATCTGTTGTACCTAGTGTATCTATCTACCGCGGTGACCTATTGTAAGTGCATGCTCTTCAATTTGCTGTTCTGTGTTGCCGACGTGCTGAAGAGATGTTTAAGTAGTTCTAATAGTTATTTTGAAAGCGCAAACGTTCAAATACATTTTTGAATAGCCTTGACATTGTTTAAATTTATGTTAATTGTATACAATCATACAGTTTTCCCTTAATCTCTTGAAAGCCCAATCATTGTATGTACTTTATGCTATATAGATATATTAATGTACAAAGAATCAAGGGCGGTGATCTCTGAATGTACTCAACCAATATCGATGAAACCTTTGTGCTAACTTTGTTGTAGTAAATTGAGCATGATTATGGCGTATTTGCGGTTTGCACTAGCGAAAGCGAAACATTATGAACGATTTACGTGTTGCTACTAAAACTGTGACAGATTGGCTGAGTTTTTTCAGGGAAGTGTTTTGTAGAGAAGTTATTTTATGATATTGGAGAGAAAAAATAAACATTTGGGGGGTGAAGGACGGATTATTTAAATTGATAAAAGTTTGACTAGATATGAAGCTAAGCATCATAAGAAGAGGAGACAGTTTAATGTACTTGTTATTATTACAACATTAAAATATGCAATACATCTATCACAAGTGTTAAAATATCATTATCTTCATATAAAATGATGTGTGAAAACTATATAAATTTACAAATGCGTTTGTTTTAATTTTTCATGCTCGTGTTTTTTTATAAAGCTGTAAAACAAAAAAAATTAGCAAAAAATTATTTTAATGTGAATTTTCATTATCTTTTCATGAAATTGAATCCTATCACTTACAGAAACAACGAACGATCCCGCCTGGAGTTTGGAAGATCCCGCCTGGAAAGCCGTTGGTAGCTTCAATAATGGCCGTTTTCCATTTAGAACTAGCCAACAAACTAAAACGCTAATGTATTGTCAGGCATCAAGACATTTTAGCGTAAAAATGCGTTGAAAATTATGAGTTGTACAGACTCATGGTCGTTTTATGTAAACTTCGAAAGCTGAAGCCTAGAGTCTAGTCGCCAATAAAGAAGTAACGATGCGCCAATTTGGGCCTAAAAGTATTCAACGACGTGATATGCACAGAATAAACTTTTGCATTTTGTACTCTTTATGAATCGATTAAATTAGAATGTGCTCTGAGGTTCGCAAATTCGCAATGGTCGTTCAGTTTTCTCGTTAGGAAATCGATACATCCGTGCCGACTGCGATACGGGTTAAGAATCAGGAAATAAACAGCCCATATTCTCCCTTCAAGAGAATTATTTGAAGGAATTAAAATATTATTTTAGAGTTTACGTATCCTATTTCTTGGAATAACGTATCTAGTGTTATGGAATTAAAATTCCCGCTCGTTTGGGAGGGTACAAAGGGAGCTTGGAAATGGTACTTTGTAACGTTGAAAACATCAAAAACAAGCTGTGAAGGATTTTCCGGGGAAATCTGAAATGAATAGGTAAAAAACAATTTTTTTTTATTTTTCGGTGATATTTACAGTGCACAGGACATTCTCAGAGTGCAGTCCTATAAATAAAAGCTGCATAATGTTGTTTATAAGATTTCATTCCAAAAAATCAACTCTAGTGTCCGTTGGTAATAGTTTCAAATATGAACATAAAATATCATACTGCATCGATGTCTTACGTCCTCCTTACAACCAGACCCTTTCAACACTCTCAGGCAAATGGTCTCGATGTTGCAAAGACTATGTCCTTTCGAAGAAGACCGCTTCAAGTGTTTCTAAAACAAAATTATGTGTAAAATTTAATTTTTCCTGTTTCCAACTAAATTTTTTCTGATTAATTGTTTTCAATGTTAATACATTTACAATAATATATCCTTGTATTTCTCTTTTTACTTCCTAAACATTGCAGGTAAAAACTATTTTATAGTTTCATTAACCTTAGATTCACCACCAGAAGTCATTTTGACTCCCGTCGTAATTGAAATATTTGTTGCCCTTTGATGCGCAATAGAGAAGCGGAGACGAATCAGAAATTCTTCCATTAGTTACCTAAGCGTCTTTGCAAAGAGTAGTCGTGATTTTCTATGTTACCACTCTTTTTATAACGCTGCGATAAGCTGTGTATTTTAGACCCTCAGAGTCATTTGACTCCGTGGTGGTTAAATCGTAATATTTTTGAAGGCAGTGCAAAAATGTTTAGATACTTGGATTGAAACGATATATCCAAATTACAGGAAGAAGATGACTTTTCTAATAATGATGATGATGTGAACGAAGAAATGTTGTTAGACTCGGATGATATAGCGCTTTAGATTCGGATTAGGCAAGAGGAGATTAACTTGGTTTTCAACGTGAACGTGTGGTAAGCAAAGTAGTAGTTTTATCTATCACTCTGACATATTGTAAGTTTTTGTGTTCTTAAATATATTTAAATAAATAAATGGTTCTTATAATATTGTTTTTATTTTTTTTACTTTTTAAAAGTTTATATTTGTAGTCACGTTTGATGCGGAAATGAAAATGACTCCACGTAGGGAACATACGCACACAGGATAGGTGTTGAATCTAGGGTTAAAAATCAACGATATTTCACAAAACCCTTCACAAAGATGAATGTGAGAGAGCATTTTGTTTGCAAAATGAGCCTTCCGTCGACCTACAGCCCTACACTGCGATTTTTCCATAGCTGCTTCTCAAGACCCGTCTTCACGACGAAATATATCATAGCATTTCGCGTCTTTCTCAGTCGTGCAGCTAAATGTCACATGATCACTCAGTGCTTGATCCGGTCGCGATCATGAGACATCTAGCGGCACAAATGAGAAGACGCAAAATGCCGTATTCCATCATGAAGACGGGCCTCGAGAGGCAGCTATGGAAAAACCGCAGTATAGGCACAGAATAGATACTACTACTAGTAGTAGTAGTATCAAGAAAGGTTCCATTAATTATGGACAATCAGATCATGTGATAATAAATATATTGAATACAAAGTTGAAGAAAAAGGTGGAGTTTTACAGGTTGGAGTTTCACAACGTTTCGGAGATATTTTGTCTCCATCATCAGGTACATTTTGGCTTTTGTTAAATATAAGTTTTACGTTTGTGAATAGTAAGTAAAACAAACGAATAGAAAGATAATAAATATATTTTATTATCACATGATTTGATTGTCTATAATTAATGGAACCTTTCTTGATGCAATGAAGAATAGACCATCAATAAAAACGTATTAGTACTAGTAGTAGTATACTACTAGTAGTATCTATTCTGTGGTCTTGTTTCCCTTGGGAGCCCGCCCCCCGCCGCCTAGTCGGGCAGCTGCAGCGTGGAGAGGAAGGTCTCGCAGGCGCTGTCCGTGGGCAGGCACTGGCCGAAGGCCTCCAGCAGCAGCGGCTCGGCCGCGACGGTGGCGCGCCAGTCGCCGTACGACACCTTGCCGTCGTGGTCGGCGTCCAGCTTGCGCAGCGCCAGCTCCACCAGGTCGCGCACGCTCTCGTCGGGGTCCTCGTCTCCCGGGTGCTTGATCAGGCAGTTCCTGCAACGCAACACGGCGCCTGCCGTTGAGTCCAATCCTGGAAAGGAAGTCCGTTCACGAGGAAATGAAGGAGAAAGAGGTTGGTGTGTCGCAACTTGTGAGGTGGTGGGGTTTTATCCCGCAGTGGTGTCAAGGTCTTCTACTGGTGGCTACTTTTTCGTCGTTAAGTACAAAATGTTTCAGAATATCGTTTGGAATGCTGTAATTTATTCTTCTGATAGATATTTAGAGTCACAAACATAAAACGATACAACCTAAAAAATTGAAAATGTTATTATGAGGTTTGACTTTTAGTTCATTATCGGTGAATACTGTTTTTTTCGCCGTTATTGTTTTTTCGCTAGAACTGTTGTCTGACGAAACTTTTCACCGAAAATGTTTTTTCGACGAACCTTCTTTTTTGCTAAAACTTTTTGTGCTGAAACTGCTTCCGGTCAAAACTGTATTATTACTGAAACTCTTTTTTATCCAATTTTTCCTCACCGACACTTATTTCTTGTTTTTCCACTGTACTTGTTTTTCTCACCAAAATTGCTTTTTCCATCGAATTTTCTTTTTCGCAGGAATTTTTTCCACTGAAATTGTTTTTTCAACGCAATTGTTTTTTCACCGAATTTTTTTGTCCCCGAAATTGTCGTTCACCAAAACTTTTTCATTCATCTCAGTCCTCAAGTATTGTGACGTGACCGACGACCGTTATGCTTAGACCATGTATAATTCAACTTGTGTGTCTCTTTTGGAATGTTTGGAATATCTTAGAAGTGAACAATTATTTTGCATCGCTCTTATTTCCGTCCAACAGAGAATCTCATCCATTTCCAATCGACTGCGATTGTTGGTCTAATGAGAGTACGACATCTAACAGAGTTACCTCTCTAATGAAATCATCACTACCTGTTTGACTGAAGGGACGAGTGGGTTTTGAATATTTGCGGTAGTCCTTGAATTCTCTCCATAGTATATCCATAATGACTAGTACAGCATAGAAAACCACTTTCTGTGAGTAGAATTATTTTCTTTTCGACTTTCTACTTTTATGATGATTTCTTTGTTGAAGCCTCGAAATGTGTCAAACATTTTATATTTCAACTAATGAACATAACGTGATGAAAAAAGTGTTATTTTTAAAAAGAACAAGGGAAGGTGCAACAAGTAAGACAACGTGTCTTCAAAAAAATCTAGAAGCGCCACAGACATATTGTTAAAATGTTCTTCCACTTTCCTTCTATCGGCCTCAATAGGAGCCGATACAGTTATGTCAATTACAGTTCTGAGAATGGAATGAAATACATTTTCGTTCAATTTCCCTAGTTCTATTGACAAATGCTCAAATGATCTGTTTTACATTTGAACATCAAACATACATTTGCCCCTTCCTCACGTGCTTCTTTCTGTCCAAACTTAATGAATATAGTAAAATAAATAAAAAGTAATAATAAACGTCAGTATCAACTCTAGGCAGTAGAGTAGGCACGTCAAGTTGGCGGGCAAGGTAGGTAGCTTACTAGAGGTTCGGGCGCTGCGACCAGAGAAACTGGCAGGAGGTTTAAAAGTAAGGTTGAATAAATTTCTGCGGGGTGACTGTGTATCACTGCATTCCTGACCAAAACCAGTCTTTTGGAGAAGTCAGTTCTGGCCCACAACAGTCATTGTCGCAAGTTTAGTGACATTAATTTACATATAAATTGTGAAAACGCTTAAGAAATAATACCTGAAGTAGTGGGAAAAGCTTAAGAAAATGACAGGGTGCACGTGATTCGGAACGTGGCAATACTGCATCCAGCACAATATTGTGATTTAAACGTAGCTGCACTTCAAGGTCACGAGCTGGAAGGAGAGGGGGACATTGTTATCCAATCGAGAGCTCCAAATCCAAAAATTGAAGTCGTAACGAAGCTCCCGATTGGATGACAATGTTCCCCTCTCCTTCCAGTTCCTGACCTTGAAGTGCAGCAACGTTTAAATCAGAGCATAATGCTGGATGCAGCGTTGCCACGATTCGAATGACGCAAACCCTGCCATTTCCTTAAGGGTTTCCCTCTACTTCCGGCATTATTCTTTAAGCCAGGGCTGTCCAACTTGGAAGGCCTCAAAGGCCACAAATAAAACCACGAAGTCTACAAGGAGGAGACTCAACTCCGGTGGTGGGGGTAGGTACGAAAAACGTCGGCAGCTACTTGAAAAATAATACAAAAAAACCCGGGCCCCTTCGCCTTCAGCGACCTCACGTGGCAATTGAAAGAACTAGGAAGGCTTTCAAAACAGCCAATGGCAGCAAAGCATCGTATACAAAATTTAACTCAAACATTTTTTCTACAAAATTATTTACTACTTACTACTTCCTTTTCAACTTATTGTCTTCGGTTGAGCACATCCGCATACCGCCTGGTAATCGGTGCCAACTGACCCACTTGGACCAAACGAATTTTGACGATTAGGGGCCCGGTTTTTTTTGTATTATTTTTCAAATAGCTGCCGACGTTTTTCGTACATACCCCCATCATGCCTCCAACACCGGAGTTGAGTCTCCTCCTTGTAGACTTCGTGAATAAAACCTTTAATATGGTTGCGGGACATATTGACAGTTCTCGGGCGATCCACGCCTGACAATGTTGATCTCGGCAGATTGCCCGGGTGCTCTGAAACGGCGGGGGGTGGGTGGAAAGGAACCACGCGTGATATCAGACCGTTCCATGTCTAACGTAAGGAAACACATTGCGATGATTTTCAATTTCCAAATTTAATGGAAAAAAATCTTAAATCTAAACAACCTACCTTTACATTAACAGGGTGTTGACTCCAACAGTGTGCGTGCGCTAGGCGCGCAATGTTCTCTCCCCACATGAATGCAAGGAACTTTCACTTTCGACCAATAAGCTTTCACCACAACAATTGGCGGCTCGTGGGCTTCCAGTTGGACAGCCCTGCTTTAACCTTCCAGCGGGCGCGCGTGAAAGTTTCACACCAGCAGGCGCGTGTCGTACATTTTACGTTATTCAAAACCTCTGAATAAAACAAATAAATTATAGAACATTGCAATTTTATGATGCATTATAATATCTAAGAATGTTATTTACTACCTAAAAACATATCCTTTGATAAACATTCCTATTTAGTAACAGAAAGATCTTGTTCCGACACAGTATCGTGCTGATTCTCGGCTATGTTTTCAGTACTCAGGTCACTGACACTATCACTATCCAATACATGATCTTCCTCACGATCAGACAGCTTGTGTAGAATATTCTGAATTTCATTCATATGAATTCTTTCTCTGGGCATTTTCCACGAAATTTCGATTAGGCCAAATCATAATACAATATTTTAGAACAACACCAGGCACACAGCGTAAAATTTACGTCACTGTACACTTATTCCGAATAGAGCGTTACAAAAACGGAATATCGCGTGCAAACTAAACAGTGGTTCCAGGAATGCATCACTAAAGATACCTGCAAGGAATACCAAGAACGCAGAAGTCTTTGCCAACAATGAGTTCATAGCAAATGCAAAAAATCTGCGATTGTCGTAAAATTTACGACAGCGCGCCCGCTGGAAGATTAAGCGTTTCAGCTATTTAAATGAAAATATCACTAAATTTTCTGCAATGACCGACAACTCATCGAAGTATACCAGGCTGCCAGCTGCTCGCAGCCCAATCCTGTCTCACCTGAGCAGGTGGAACATCTCGTCGCGCGTGAGGAAGCCGTCGTTGTTGAGGTCGTAGACGAGGAAGCAGAAGGCCGTGCGCTCGTCGAGCGTGCCGCGCAGGAACACCGACAGCCCGCACACCCACTCCTCCAGGCGCACCACGCCGTCGTTGTGGCGGTCGAAGGCGCAGAAGATGCGGTCCATCAGCACCTCCTCCGTCACCAGGTCGAACGTGTTGTGCAGCAGCTCGCGGAACACCACGCGGTTCAGTCCCTGCGGAACGCTGAGATAAAGAGTCGGAGCTCTGCGTAAAGGCAGCTCGCCCGCTCGCCTATTAGCTCTGAGTCACAGGACAGTGTAGGCGTGAAACGTCTGTTGTTTTTTATTTTATTTATTTGTATTTATTTACGTCAAAGACAGTACGTCTATTTACGTAAAAACAGTACATTTATTTACGTCAAAAACACGTTGTTTCGGACATATTCTTGATTATAAACCCAGGGCCTAAGACTTTCGGGAAGTGTGTCAACTTGAATTACAACTCGGGCCATTAGTGCAACTGATAAGGTTTCCAAGGACCACGTCAAATTATCAAATTCTCTTCAAGTTCTATTTTAAAGTGTGAATTCAGAGAGTCAGAGCTCTGCGTAAAGGCAGCCCTCCCGCTCGCCTATTAGCTCTGAGTCACAGGACAGTGTAGGCGTGAAACGTCTGTTGTTTTTTATTTTATTTATTTGTATTTATTTACGTCAAAGACAGTACGTCTATTTACGTAAAAACAGTACATTTATTTACGTCAAAAACACGTTGTTTCGGACATATTCTTGATTATAAACCCAGGGCCTAAGACTTTCGGGAAGTGTGTCAACTTGAATTACAACTCGGGCCATTAGTGCAACTGATAAGGTTTCCAAGGACCACGTCAAATTATCAAATTTTCTTCAAGTTCTATTTTAAAGTGTGAATTCAGAGAGTCAGAGCTCTGCGTAAAGGCAGCTCGCCCGCTCGCCTATTAGCTCTGAGTCACAGGACAATGTAGGCGTGAAACGTCTGTTGTTTTTTATTTTATTTATTTCTTTTTATTTATTTACGTCAAAAACAGTACGTCTATTTACGTAAAAACAGTACATTTATTTACGTCAAAAACACGTTGTTTCGGACATATTCTTGATTATAAACCCAGGGCCTAAGACTTTCGGGAAGTGTGTCAACTTGAATTACAACTCGGGCCATTAGTGCAACTGATAAGGTTCCCAAGGACCACGTCAAATTATCAAATTTTCTTCAAGTTCTATTTTAAAGTGTGAATTCAGAGAGTCGGAGCTCTGCGTAAAGGCAGCTCGCCCGCTCGCCTATTAGCTCTGAGTCACAGGACAGTGTAGGCGTGAAACGTCTGTTGTTTTTATTTTATTTATTTGTATTTATTTACGTCAAAGACAGTACGTCTATTTACGTAAAAACAGTACATTTATTTACGTCAAAAACACGTTGTTTCGGACATATTCTTGATTATAAACCCAGGGCCTAAGACTTTCGGGAAGTGTGTCAACTTGAATTACAACTCGGGCCATTAGTGCAACTGATAAGGTTTCCAAGGACCACGTCAAATTATCAAATTTTCTTCAAGTTCTATTTTAAAGTGTGAATTCAGAGAGTCAGAGCTCTGCGTAAAGGCAGCTCGCCCGCTCGCCTATTAGCTCTGAGTCACAGGACAATGTAGGCGTGAAACGTCTGTTGTTTTTATTTTATTTATTTCTTTTTATTTATTTACGTCAAAAACAGTACGTCTATTTACGTAAAAACAGTACATTTATTTACGTCAAAAACACGTTGTTTCGGACATATTCTTGATTATAAACCCAGGGCCTAAGACTTTCGGGAAGTGTGTCAACTTGAATTACAACTCGGGCCATTAGTGCAACTGATAAGGTTTCCAAGGACCACGTCAAATTATCAAATTTTCTTCAAGTTCTATTTTAAAGTGTGAATTCAGAGAGTCAGAGCTCTGCGTAAAGGCAGCCCGCCCGCTCGCCTATTAGCTCTGAGTCACAGGACAGTGTAGGCGTGAAACGTCTGTTGTTTTTTATTTTATTTATTTGTATTTATTTACGTCAAAGACAGTACGTCTATTTACGTAAAAACAGTACATTTATTTACGTCAAAATCACGTTGTTTCGGACATATTCTTGATTATAAACCCAGGGCCTAAGACTTTCGGGAAGTGTGTCAACTTGAATTATAACTCGGGGCCATTAGTGCAACTGATAAGTTCCCAAGGGCCACGTCAAATATCAAATTTTCTTCAAGTTCTATTTTAAAGTGTGAATTCAGAAATATGGATAGAATAATTAAAACACATTTTAAAATTAAGTGAATTTAGGCCCTATATAATTGCCATTATTTAAACAGTTATTCATTTAATGTATTTACAATAGTGAATTATGCTAGTACACTTATAATGTTTTAGCTTCATTGAAATAATTCATGTTTTTGAAAACTAGCCTTGTTAGGAGCGAATTTTTAAATTTGTACGAATGCAATAAAGCAACATTATAAAGGCGTTGGATGCGTTCTTAGTTAATGTAACAACACTGTAAACTAATAACTGAATCAAAAGTAATTTTTAGAAACAACTTTATATATGGCGCCAAGAGTATATGACTATGTGGAAAAAGGTAGTCGGCAGTTCGGTTTACAGCCACCTCCCCACGATTCGCTGGCAGCTAGTGACTGAATGTAATATGACGCAATTATTCGTGCCAAAAACGACAAATTCATCATAATGTGTGACATTAGATGTCATTTTATGAACGATTTCTTGCAATGAAAAATGTCTTCATGCAGAGATATAAAATCTATTTTTTACTGAGAACTTGCTAGTTCTTTCCTCCTAATAGTTTTCCAATATCTGGATTCAAAGACAAAGACCAGACAACCTTCGTAATGGCAGGTAAATTCTTATCAGTCAATCCTGATTTATGTGTCGTTTTATTTAATTTCATGGACGAAAGTAGTTACTCATTAGGCCGCAAACAATTAACATGGGGATCGCATGTGTCTCTCAGGAGGCAAGTTTGTCACCTACGACTTACCGCCACGGCTAGGATTGTATGTAATTACTAGGGAGCGGATTTTAATGAAATTTATTTTTCTTTCTTTTCACTTTAGAAAAATGCCATTTAGTATAGAAATTCATTTTACGTTATGACAAGAGGAAATTACCCATTTTTATACTTTTTTTTGTTGCATTTTTCGTCGATTTCGACTAATAAGTTATTTTTTACATTTTTCCGTCATTTCACCTTTTTCCGCTAATTTCATCGATTTAATTATCGATTATCATTTTAATGGTGATTTTTAAAATAATATTTACGAGTTGCAACAAATGTTCTCTACAGAATTTCTGAGTACCTATATCTGGTAGTCTATTCGATTTCTTCGCTCAGAAGTTGTAATGTCAGCCATTGTGGGTAAGTAATCTAAGGTTCCTGTGACGTCTGTTAGCCCCATTCAGCCGATTCGGAATAACTAAAGACACCCATTTTGTGGTAAAGAACAGTCCAAACCAAAAGTTTGAAAGCTGAGTTCACTTGAACGAACAGAAGTCTCGATTACATCAGTAACGTATTTAACAGCTTAAGATATTCATCCGAACTGGTTGTGATAACATTTTTTACGTCGTTTTTCTTTACTTTTAGGGCATTTTTAAAACATTTTAAGTGCGTTTTATTGATAACTTTTGTTGATGTTTTAGGTCAGCAAAATCCGCCCCCCTAGAAATTACACATTTGTTTTTTTTTCACTATTTATAATTAAAAGTTTTCCATGTTTTTATGAATCAGATTTTTGCAATTGTTGTGAAACCTATTTGAATATCCGCATTCGTCCATATTTCCAGGTATCGTACGTGTTTTTTGTATTTAAGGGAAACGCAATGTCTTTGCACATTTCAACATTTTATTTAAAATGTTCCCTATTACGATCTTTCAAGATTATTCTTGGAAGATTGGTTTTTATTTCAGTCCAATTTTGAGTGGTGAATTGGGGTTAGAAATGGACCTGAAGTTAACTTCAAAATATTGCGCAAGTTTTAAGTTGCTCTCCATTAATACTGCTAATGGTGAGCGCCGTTTTAACCTGTACAAAACAATATTCGTACATAAAAGAGCACATTTGCATACGAAAATTTAAAATAGTGCTTTGTTACACACTGCTTTAAATTGTGTTACTAAAATATTATGTGTAGGAATGTTCACTAAATCTTGGTAGAACAATAAATGTACATCGAAGTCAATGTTTATTGTTTTTTGTATTTGTAAAATAATAATAAATCATTTTCAGTATCATAACGAAAAAAATTATCAACGTACAGAATCTTGATTTTGATGAGGAATGCTCTTTGTATATTTCTGTTTGAAACTACAATACACTTACACGTGACATTGCAATAAATGAGTCTTGACTTTTCGCAACTGGTACAGGCAAACACTTGCGTGTTATACGCTGGAGCTGAAGTGATCTGCGCTACATTCACAAGGAAATTGCAATTGAGTCATTACGACCAATGGCGCGCCTCTTTGTCACGCAACCTCCTCGAGATTAATTAACGTTATCCTTCTGAAGCATAAATTGTTTAGTACAAAGGTGGTTGTGCACTTTATATTCTACATACATAATATTCTCAAAATATGAAATATTGATGCTCTTAATAACAACAAAAACTATTGGAGACAAGGAAAAATTTAAGAGCGTTAGGAGACAAGAGAACTGAACAGTTGTGTTTTCTGGTGATTTGATGTAATATACTGTCTGTAAATTATTACTGCCTGTAATTAATGTTATATTATGGTCAAAATGGAAATAGTGCTATGAAATTTTGAACAAAAGAAAGAGTGTATTGAGATTCTTAGAGACACATGAACTGAGACACATTTTCCATTGCATCAAGATTACGCCACTAATAAGATAACACTTTCAAAAACAAAATCCTTAATTTCAATTAAGTTGCTAAAGTGCAAACGAACTGTACATTGGATTATACCTATATCTATCCTATTTTTTCTGTTTCATCTATTACTGAAATATAAAACCGATTCTCACAATAAAGCATCAAAGACTTGTGCTAGTATTCGTTTTACTATTCAAAAACGAAGTAAAACATTGAATGGCAATGCAGGTACACTATGATTGCACATCATGCATATGTCCATCTCGAGTACATGTCTTAATCGGAAAAAAATGCACGTTGACCAAAAATTGCAATAAGAACAATTTGTCCATTCAGGAGACACTCAGAATATAACAAATTCTTTCTCATTAACCAATGCACTTACGTTTTCTCCCGTAATTGGATTTTAAATTATCATTCGCGGTCTCCTTCCTTTCTCTGTTAAAATATAAAAGTGGATTCATTTGGAGGACTGTATCACAACAAACACATGTTGAACATAGAAATAAAGATGATTTTGCAAAATCTGCTGCAGTCTTTCTATTTCCCTATTCGGGAGACATTTCATGACAATAATCATATGTCTTAGATAATGCATTCGGACTCCATCAGTGATTGGATGCAAATATCATTTCACAGTTCATAGACCCATCGAATTTCTTATCCAAACTTAATCAGGTTTTCACTAGTGTTGGCACCGATTATTTTGTTTATTCTTTGGTTTTCAATTCTTGTTTGTTTGTTTTTGGGGGGGTGATTGATGGTGTTTGTTTTTGCTTTTCTCTCTTTCGCTGTCCCGCATAAGAACGAGGATACTGTGCTACCCAAAGCTTGAAAATTCTCTGGTTCCGCAGGTCCCGGTTCGACGTCGTGCGTGGGCGGGAGTTATGTTGGCACATACATTTCAAATTGGATTCGTATTTGGCGCCGTGGCGGGAGATTGGTTTTTATAACAATCTTTGGCCCTTTATTACTAGCTCAGAATTTGCATTTTGAACGTACCGCGTCGGACTTATAAAAAATTCCCTCCAAAACCGCGTGCTAGGCGCTAAAAGAGCGGGTATATAAAATTCCTTCGTTTTCTGTCGAAATTGCATTCGTCCTGGAGTCTGCTCGTAATAGTTTCATCTGTCTTCGACAGGGGGCAGCACTTGCTGGGGTTCCGTCCCAGGCACTCTGAGGCAGAGGAAATTATTAAAGACACACTCGAGCTCCGTTTTAACCAATGACAGCATTCAATTCACACAAATTCAAACAGCGAAACAAGTTTTTCAAAGTAGTCGCTCCGCCCAGTGAACGAGCTTCAGTGCGCTCGCATTAACGTTCCATGAGAACAGTTTAACTTAGCAAGGTTGGCATACCTGTCGCCTTTTAGAAAGCCTTTCAAAGAGAAACCATCTTTTCGCGGGAAACGGTGCATGCATGAGCAAATTTGTGGAATACAAATTAAAAGAAGGCATTGTTTTTCGTGTGAGACTCAGGTAACGGGTTGAACGATTTATTCCCCGATTGCTTATTTATTTATACTATCTTCTAATAAGATGGGTATACTGTGTCTTTTCAGAGATCGAACGAGCGAACGAGCATACCATAACATTTCGTCTCGCCGTAACCAAAACTGATGACCGCTCTCCCAAAAAATTGAACAATAACCCAAATCTGAAAAAGAAGCTATATCGCCGCCTTAACAACTAGCAATATTTATCACATGCATATGTCCAATATTTCATTCAAAATCAATATTTATACGAAACGTATTGCCGTATCTTTGCAATCGTGGAGAAATATAATATTTTACAAAATACATACTTCGTATTAAAAGACAAAAAAAGATTGAAAATTATCAAACGAGTCCGTTCAGCCATTTCCGGTTCCACTTTGTAAAAATGTCAATGTCCCAAAATTTTGGTTTACATTTCATTCTGGGAAAGGTGACAGGCTGGTGATGATAGCAGTTAATAATAAGCCATGTCTTATTATAACACTTGTATTCGATTATCCTTATAATGAATCTGATTTCACAGGCAAAGTTGCAACCACTCTGACCGACCTCCGCAACCACTCTGACCGAGAGATTCTGTGGTTTGAGACCCTTGCGGTGGCATATTATCGATAGTCTACATAGCCACGTCGAAGGCCGCGGCTGGAGGAAATTCATGGACCGGCAGCTCTCATCGGTAGTTTTCCGCCGCTTCTACCATTTCCAGGTAAATACTCCCGCAAGTCGACGTGTATATCAGCTTCGGATCTCCCCATCCAGCGAGGAAGAACACCCTATCTCCATTGATGAAATATTCACCACATTGACGGGACTAATGACCACAGAATTTGACGTGCTCGGAAACGTCAATAAGTAATCCAAACTGATCTCCATTTCCTAAAGATTGACTTTAGGTAATCAGCGGATAAAGATATTAAAAGTGAGGCTTCGTATTGAAAAGTCGCTTTCGTAGTTCCCTCGCCGGTCATCGATCGCGCGAGGGGGGTGGCGCGCGGGGGCGGGGCGAGGAGGCGGGGCGCGGAGGGCCGAGGGAGCACGCATATGGGAAATTCGCAGGTAATCAATAACCTGCGCGGGAAAAGGTTGTGTGGGCGGATCGAGAGTGATGGGCTGACGACCATACGTGAGCGGAACGCGGAGGCCGGAAGCAGGGTTCTGAAGCATTTAAAAAGTCGCAGAATTTCTAACTTCGTTCTTCATTTCCCATGGCATTCTAGTGAGAAACGTCCGCTGCTGTACTTCGGTTTTTATAACGTGGCGCGTCAAGGCCCGTCTTCACGATGGAATAGGTCACGGAATTTCGCGTCTTTCTCGGTCGTGTCGGTAGATGTCGCATGTTGGCGACCGTATCGAGCACTGCTGTATCATGCGACATCTAGCGGCACGGTCGAGAACGTCGTGAAATTCCGTGAAATATTCCATCGTGAAGACGTGCCTTGACGGGCTACGTTATAACAAATGTAAATTTACACAAACAGAAAATGGAGAGTACTGATCATCGTAGATCGTACTGGTACAAACGTTACAACAGACGCTTCAGATGCCCACTATTGGCTTCGATATACTTCTTAGTAGTTGAATCATGTACTGTTCGAGCAACATTTGTGATTGGAGTGATGGAGAAGAAGGGTAATTGAGATGGGTGATGGAGAAGAAGAGAATTAGGAATTATTTCCATTAGGTTAGGAGGGGAAATGGGCTATGAAGGTCGTCTGAATTCATCCTGGGGAAATGTGGAATGAATTTTACTTTGAGCGTAAGAGTTTCCAAGTCGGAAATTACTTGCTGATGAAGAAGACCGTAAGATTTTGAAAATCCTGAGTATATAACAAATAGTAGAGTGCGAGTTTTATAACTTTGCCCCTCAAGGTCTTCACGGTGGAATATGTCACGGTATTTCACGTCTTTATCAGTCGTGCCGCTAGATATCGCATGATCATGAACGTATCAAGCAGTTTTTCCGATCATGCGACATTTAGCGGCACGAGCGAGAAAAGGAAAATGACGTGTGATATTCCATCGTGGCCATAGGGGCTTGAGGGGCTGACTTATGAAAATCGCACTATTAGTCCAGTCAAATGGTGCTTAAAAGGGTTCAATTCAGAAAAAAAAAATCGAATTTGATGTTTGCTTCCTCCAAAAAGGTCGGCTTCACAGAGAAAATTGCAAAAAAAAAAAAAACCTAAAAATTTCTAGCATGGTCAAATGAAACTAGAGAGCTGCCGCAAGATAGGTTGGCTGGAAAGAGCTCTTCTCCCGCTTTGGTCAGAGGCCAAAAAGAAACCGTTTTTCAGTGCGTCTAAAACGTCTCTAGCGTCTAAACCGTCTCTAGCGTCTAAATGTCTCTAACGTCTAAAACGTCTCTAGCGTCTAAACCGTTTATCAAAAATTTAAAGTTAGTATATGCATTTTGTAGGAGATGATATCTATTTTAATTTTGTAAATAACAATTGTTTCGATAGAACACATAGTTTTGAAGATATAAGCAAAAAACTAAAAAGAGGGCGAAATGTTTAGAGGTTTTTGCAATTTTCCCTGTGAAGTCGATATTTTTTGAGGTGGTAAATATCAAATTCGAATTCAGCACCCTCAAAAACATATAGAACCGTCGAGAAAACAACTTCCGGAATTTTTTCCTGTGACAGATACCATTTGACTGGACTATACAGTTGGCATTGCTACTGCGAGTGTTGTTACCTCGTGCACCGTGCCCGCCGCAGCGCCGCCGGGGGGCCCGGCGACGGCCTTGGCGGCGGCGGCAGACGCCCCGGCGCAGCTGTCCGTGGCCAGCAGCTTCCGGAACACGCGGCACAGCGCCTCGATCTCCTGCCTGCAACACACACCTCACCACTCAGCCCGCTGCTTCGATTGTGAGAGATGGATAGATTGATTAGTGGTTTCGGACGTGTCAACGGCTAAGGTCACGAGTCCCGTAAGTGTAATGCATGTTCATTCCTCGGGAGGTAGCTGTGATCTCCTCCCTCTGGATGGCGAGATCCGGTGCCGACACATCGGCTTGCGGGGATTTTTCCCTACTTGTCTTCCACCAGAGAGGCACCGCCCCAGCCGGGGCATGCTCTAAGCTTCCGACTGATCTGCCCGGCATGTATAGTGTCGTGCATGTAAGTGTGTGTGTGTGTGCGTAAGTAAGGAGTGAGGAAAGACAAGGAAGAGCGAGGAAAGATCGTACGCGCGGTCTGTTGTCCGTGTTTTAGGGTATTGTTTCGGCATTCGCTTGTTGTTGATGGGAGAAAGCGCCGAAAACTACCCATCAGAGCAGCAGGCCGCTAGAATTCTTCTCCAGACAGCAACTGAATTCAAGCTAGCTACCCAGCTAGTGTCGAAAATTCTGCCACTGTCGGGAATTGATTTCTAGGACCTCCAGGTCAGAGGCACTGCGGTAACTTCATTTGCTGCTCTGAGCCACCTAAGCAGGTTTGTGAGAGATGGTGAATGTACTTATTTTATTTTGGTTTAATTTTTTATATTTATTGAGGTTGCAATCGCTAGGTTTGAGTGATGGTCCAATGGGTAAATTAGTGCGAAATGATAAGATGAATGATGGAAAAATGGCGGAACCCGGGTGTCTTGAGAAAACCTGCGAGAGCTTGCTTTGTCCACCACAAATCCCTCATGAATTGGCCAGGAATCGATTCCGGACCCCATCGCTGGACTGCCTATGGAAAGGCATCCTCCCGACTACAAAAGCCATGGGGAAGCGATCGAGAAAAAAATTCATACCGAGTTTCAGATAGTAAATGCTTTGTCTGATAATCTGTATAAATAAAATTGAAGTGTCTGTCTGTCTGATTTCAAAATGACTGCTTTTTTGTACTCGCATATGCTTATTTACGTAATAAAAATCAATTCAATACCTTTAACGATTTTCTCTGCCTATCTGAGTTAATCTTTGGTATCACTGCACTGCTTTGTATGGAGTTTTCACCGAAAGGAAATGTTTTGACTGAAATAACTTAGGCAATCTTTTGAAATTATTATTTTCTCTTATATTAAATGTTTGCACCTTTGTTTATTCACATAAATTTAGTTTTATTCCAATCTTAATGAAATTTTGTACACGTGACCTTCAGAAAAAACGAAAAATTACTGCCTGCGTAAGATTTTGTAAAAACTATTCCTATCCCCCTTTTCCACCCCGTAGAGCAGAATCTAAGCGTTAACTCTTTCAGTTTTTACGGAATACTTAAAAAGGCTGAGAAAATCCATCAAAGTGCATTAAACATTTCTTGAAGCCCACAAAATTTCCAACTCAATTACTTTTTTAATTCATTTTAATACTGCCATTAAGCTTTGAAGCAATTGTACGGCAAAATGGTTACTGGAATTTGTCCGGGAAATTGTAACAAAGCATCTATTTACATGTCTTTAGCAACAATCGTGGTAGCCACGGTTATAATTCCGAGCAGACAGAATACAATGAGGGCTGGGGCACGCTTAGGTGAGGCAAAGCAGCACAGCAAAGCAGGATGGAGCAAAGTGGGTTTGGGCGGTGCGGCGGAGGGTATAGCACGATAGGACGCAGATACAGTATAGATAGAATTTGTTCCTTTTCCTCTCTCATAGACGATTACTTTAAATAAACGTTCTGGCAACGTAGGGCATTTCTGCTAGTAGGTATATAAGTTAGCAGTAATATTATATTGAATCGGTCGTGAATGGTAAAGAGGCTGGCTTACATAATATGAGTTCACGAGCTCATACGCACCTCAAAAAGAATTTTCGAAGGGCAAAATATTCTTAGTGTCCCACGTCATTATAGATGATTGTAAAACAACCCTAAAGGTTGATCGGCAAAATGAAATCCGACAATTCCCTCTCAATTTTAGTTAGATTACAGAACAAGTACGAAACTTACAGGTCTGACACTGTTTTGAGCAGTTAACAGAGAATATAGGAATTATTCTTGGAACAAAATTATTGTTCGATAAAGAAACAAAAAAATATAGCTGGGAAGATCATTATTATTCGACGCGACGGACAAATTAATTTTATTAGATTTTCTAATCTTTATTACAACGTTTAATCACTTCCAATTTCGAAGATAAAACTAAGGATTTTGCCAGACATCATTTACAATGAATTGGTTAATATAATTTGAACGAAGGCGGGTAGATAGAATTGGAATAGAATTTGAAGATAAATGAAATGGAATGACGAAACTCACCCTTTTAGCTACTAATAGGATTACCACTACTGTTATATTCATCAGCTTTTTGTATAGAATATGTAGGCTTCGAATTTAATTTTTGCTGGGGACATTTCCCCCACCCTCTGTGAAGTTCAGAACTTGGGAGTGTTATTTATGAAGACAACGACACGAACAAAAAACCAGGACTAAATACAAGATTATGCAGGAATAACCCTAATTGAATAAATTGTACATTAGCACCGCAGGATTGGGGGGAGGCTGATGAGCTTGCTTTCCATGTCGCAACCACACGTTCGGTTCTCGGATGAAGCAAAAATTAATTGATTGATTGATTTTTCCGGGCGAGTCAACTACTTTGGTCAGTCCCGTAAGTGTAGTGCGTGCTTTTCTCGTGAGGTTGCGATGATCTTTTCCCCGCTGAATGGCGAGATCTGGCGTCGACCTACCGTCGACTAGCGGTGTTTCCCCTCAACCAGGTATCTCCCACCAGCGGGGCACCGCCCCAGCCGAGACAAGCTGTAAGCTCCCGACCGGTCTCCCGACATGTGTGGTAGTGTAGTGCATGTTAGTGTGTGTGTGTAAGAGGAGAGGATAGGACAAGGAAGAGGAAGAAAAGATCGCGCGCGGTCCGTGGCCCGTTAGGGCACTGCTCCGGCATTCGCCTGGTGTTGATCGGAGAAACCACGGAAAACTACCGATCAGAGCAGCCGGCCGCTAGAATTCTCCTCCAGACAGCGACTGAATTCAACCTAGCTGACAAGCTAGTGGCGAAAATCCTGCCGCCGTCGGGACTCGAACCTAGGACCTCCCGGTCAGAGGGACTGCAAAAATTAAGCAGTGGCTTTTCACTGCCATGTCTCAGTTCATGTACCTGTGTGACAATATGAAAGCTTAATAATAAAACTTATCCAATTTTATTTATAACAAACCTTTATTGTTCATATTTACACACAGAACACAACGTTTCGTAACTTGTTTTAGTTACATCATCAGGCTCCTAAATTACGGGATACAGAAATCAATATTATTCATTATGTCAAATAATTTCACATAATTACTTAATTAAAGTTAATACACTGAGTTAAAATGTTTCGTGTCAATTGAATAAAAATGAATCTTAATATCAAGTAAGTCGACTTCCTAATAGTATATAATAAATATTATAGTATTTTCAATCTAGTTTGTAAAAGTCTTATTTCCATAATTTACAAAAATTATCTCCTTATTTTATGACTTTTTAAAGGTATTTTAAAATCGTCTTTTGATATTGTCAGTTACGTCTGTAATATTTGAAGGAAAATCAAACAATATATGCTCGATTTCGAGCCTTTCGTGCCAAGTTAACGGTGATAAAATTAGAACGAAAACTATCGTCCGATTACAATCTAATTTCGTAACTCGAAAAGATCGTAATACACTTTCGATTACTGTTAATTACTTCTATTTCACAAATGTTCCAACCGATCTTCATCAAAGCGATAACTCCAAACTAGGTTCATTCGTGTTCTAATTACACGTCGAACATCTGATGAAGAAATCGATCTAAACTTCGCAATCAGACTGCCTCGAAAATTGCTAGTAGCATCAATTACCCCACCTGATGGTTCTAGAAAAGAGAGAGAGAGAGAGAGAGAGACTGTAATTCTCAAACCACAGAAGACATCCTTAACCTGCATAAACTGTTGTATTATTTGGGTCACATAGTGTGGACAACAAGAAGTTCTTTCCGATATGCATCTTGCAAAGTGAACGCATGTGTAAATTCTGAGCCTTTGTGGCCTGTATTATATATGATGGTCAATTCAAACCTTCAAAAACAAAATTTTAGTTTTATAAAAACAGAAATGATTTCCAGGTCCTAATGTTCTTTTCTGCATTATGTATTATTTATTGAAGCAAAACTGTAACATAAATAAACTGAAAAGATTGCCTATACTAGAAACAAAAGTACGCGAAAGCTCAATGAGCACCTTCTCAGAATTAATAAGCGTAGATCGACCAAACAAAACTTTAGAGACATCAAAATTAAGGCATCTATTGAATAGATTCAGAAAACATGGTATGACTTGGAAGCTTGTATCAATAAAGAAGACATCTCCGGTAGGTAGGTTTTTAGAGTGTAGATCTATAATTCAAAGGATTCTCAGGTGCGGCACACACGTTCTGGTATACCGGTGAGGTTTACCTGTACAGGCGACCTGTATAGGCAAATCTCACCGGTATACCGGAACGGAACGTGTGTGCCAGGCCTGAGGAAGCAAAGAGACATTAACAGGTAGAAGTAAGAAGGAGATAATTTAACGAATGAACAAAAAAATTCTGTAGGGAGAAGGGTAATAAGAGAAAGGAAAGAATCAAGTGACCGATATTGTAACCTGCGGTTCACAGAAGGCCACGTTTTTAGTCAAAAAGAAGGGGGAGAACAACTTCTAAGTAAAGAAGGTAGACATTGATTTTTTAAATGGACGTGTCCTGTTCCATTGTGCACCATTTAGAACGGAGGAGGAAAAAGGAAAGTCGATCACGAGCACAGGACGAAACATGCGACCAGCACATTTAAGACGGCAGCAAGGACGAAACCGTCGAGTTGGCTGCCTCACGTCGAATTTTCACGACCCCAAGTGGTGGAGTCTCGTTTTATAAAGACAGGGAGTAGTCAAGCTCGTTGACTAGCTGAAATAATAATAGGTTCAGAGCACACAAATTCATTATCGATTTTCTTTTATTTTTCTTCGTGGACTTACAAAGCCTCTAAATGTATTGTTAAGCTTACGGGTTCGACAAAAAGTGTTTTTCTTTCTTAAAATCAGCTAATGCTTTTGTAGAATACAAAATGTTTACCTAAGGAATGTTTAATATTTGATTCGCTCAAATTATTCATTCTATATGTGATTATTTTTTACACGTTTCATTTGTGCTTTACATCGCAATAAACGTATTGTCGTGAGTTGCGGAGGAGAAAGAGGACCCAGCAACTCGAGCAAGGGTCAAAGAACAAGAGTATAGGTTACAGCAGTGGTGTCAAGGTCTTCTACTGGTGGCAGTGGCACGCGTCGTGGCACCTTAGCGTGCCCACGAGATTTTCTGCGTAACTAACGTCGGGAAAGGAAACTATTAGTAACCTCGCCGTTTTACAACAGGGATGGCGTTGTCTCTGAAGGTGGGGTAATGACCTGCGTGGAGGGGAGATTTCGTCGTGACACTCGTGCCACGGACTCCCGCTCGTGGCATTTACCTTGACAACACGATTATAGGATTTATTCTGCCACTTACTCGAGTAGTGAAACCTTCCTATCGGGAGGGTGGCGGCACGACACGTGCCTCTGGCATCACAGCTCGTAAGCAAGGAGAGGGGCGAGGTAGGAGACCCTCGACGTTAGTAGACCCGGGCAGCTGACGTCGGCAAGTAACAAGCGAGGGTCACCGACGGCAGCGTGTCGCGAGGGCCGAAATGCCATATCGCGACACCACCCTCTCCCCAAAAAAAGGACGCGCTACCGCGGAATTTCATTTTATGAATATATTAAATACATGCCCATGAAGTACACATGATATTATACTTAACAGTTAATGAATTCATAAAATGACGTGGCAAGTCACAAATCTTATGCTATACAAGCGTATTTGTTAATGTATTTGACAACCGCACTTACTGAATATTTATCAAAGATCAGACTGCTCTGATAGGAACAATAACAATTTTATCACTTAGGGTTATTTAAATTCAACGATTCTTTTTGTTAAGTCCATTTCTTTATGAGAATGCGCCTTGAAACTGAGGTTTGCACCGTTTTGTGATAAGCATCTAGAAGCTCATGAAATTAAAATAACAAGTTGCCCTAGAGATAAATATTAACAAGGAAACTAAAATTAAAATGTCAGTAATATACAGACATTAAAGACAGTTACGAAATAATTTATGTCATATACACAACAAAAGAGAGAAAGGAATAATGTGCCAACTGCTCATGTTTGAAAGGAAACAAAAAAATAGGGAGGAGAAAAATATAATCGAGGGGCCCTTGACGGGGACCCCCTTCGGCGAGGACACATAGACTGCAGCCTACTAGAGGGAACGATGATTCTACCAACGTTTCCTCATCGTCACTGGCTTAAGCTACAAATCTTCCAAAACAAAATTTTAAGAATAGCAGTAAATGCCCCCTGGTTTGTAAGCAATAAAACCCTCCACAACGATCTTGCAATAGAACCAATTACTACCTTTATTACAAAGCTGGCACATAATTTTTTTAATAATTTAAATCATGAACAAGGAGCAATCACTTACGAAATAGGAACCGATCAGCCCCCACTCTCCCGCCTAAGAAACAGACTCCCATTCCATATTTTCCTTCAATATCTCTCTGACATTAGATAAAGTAAGAACATTTCTAACAATTACTTGTCCCTCCCATCGTATTTCATTTTAATCCTGTTACTGTACTAACATCATTCCCTCGCCATAACCTTGGTTGAAGGTACAACACATGTAATCACTATCAGGGAGGTAACAAGCAGTTACCCCCTTCACACTTTTCTGATACAAAGTTGTTCGGCCAATCAACTGAAGAGCCTCACGGCTGAACGTTGTACTGTCTATAAATGTAAAATAAAATTTAAAAAAACATCGTCACTGGCTTGCCATTGTCAAGTGCATTCCACCACTAATTCAAGCACCCGGCCCTCTTCTCTCCGCAGAGAGAGACGATTGGCTGGGCCTTGTTGGCTGCAGCTTGCCAGTGGGAGAGGTGTCTCATCTCACCGTCGTAGGTCTGCGTTCTCCAACGCGGTCGGACGGATCCAAGCATGGAGCTCCTATCACAGAGAGGTTCTGCTCGCTAGGGCTATTGACTGCCGCCTGCTAGTGGGAGAGATGATTCAATCAACGTCGCCTCACCGTCATAGATCTGCCTTTGTCAACCCTGCCCGAGGGGGGCGAGTGTCCTGGATTGCGGACGAACACTACACCAAGGCTAGGGGGCAGTTAAAAAAATTTAGAAATGAGGGTGAATCGTGTACATATTTTAATTGTAATTTTTACATTCAATTATCATTAATATTTACAATTCAATTTTATCATTCAATTATTCACGTGTTTTATCGGAATTATACATTTCACATGACGGACTTATACGAACATTTGGACCTAGATAAATCATTGTTTCCAAAGTGGAAACAGCTTCACACAAGAACCTAACATTGATCAAACAGGTTCTGAACTATGAGTTTCAGCAGGGACGCTCAAATACAAGATTTTCGGTCGCACTGTTCGGGGGCGCCCACTGAAGCGGCCGGTGTTCACTCCCTCTAGACTCCCTTACCACTCCTTCCCCCTGTATTAGCAAAGCGAACAGCGCCTTTCCTCCCCTGCCCTCGGCCTCAATCGGCGAGCAGCGGGCCACACCAGTAGCCCGCAGATACGAGCTGTCCCTGGGTACGCCATATGGGCGACCGGGAGAAGTGGCCCAGGGCATCACCTGATATCTCTGCAGTGCCTCTGAACGGGAGGTCCTAGGGATCCACTCCCCAAGATGGGAGAATTTTCGACACTAGCTAGACAGGTTCAATTCAATCGCTGTCTGGAGGAGAATTCTAGTGGCCAGCTGCTCTGATCGGTAGTTTTCCGTGGTTTCTCCGATCAACACCAGGCGAATGCCGGAGCAGTACTCTTACAAACAGGCCACGGACCGCGCGCTATCTTTCCTTCCCATTCCTTGTTTTCCCCTCACCCCATTTACAACACTCACACTTACATGCACTTCACTACAGCACATGCCGGGAGACCGTTAGGGAGCTTAGATCTTGACCTTAAAGATATCTGGTTGGGGAAAACCCGCAAGCCGAGGGTAGGTCGGTTCCGAATCTCACCATCTAGCGAGGGAAGATCACCGCCACCTCCCGAGCAAAAACATGCACAACACTTGCGGGACTAATGACCTTAATGGTTGATGCGCCCGGAATCACTAATCAGTTAATAAAAAAAGCCAAGAGGGCCACCTACTCCAGCAGCCCTGAGTTAAACGATGCAAGCCCAGATCAGTACGAGTTCTAATATTTCTAAGCATTTTTTTTTGTTATTTAAGGTCGCATCAAGTACTAGGTCATTACCGACCCCTATTGGATTTAACGTCATGGTACGAGGATGAAACGATATGATGATGATAGGGGGTGAAAGGGCAAACACATACAAGCATGCCCGAGGCGGGACTCGAACCCGCGACCTCACGGATCCGAGATCACTATGGCACTACAGCGATCTCGGCCACGGGACCGTCATTTCTAAGTACATTTTAACAAAAAGAAAGACTTATACGGGTATAATTGCATGGAATATAAACAGTCAATTTAATTTTAATTAGTTTCGAAATTATGTACGTTTCTAACCACCCGTGCTACAAATTGGTTGTGCCGTCCGCATGTGTAAAATTATACATAAAAAAATATTTTCCAGAAAGAAACAGTCCCCAGTAGAATACAAATTCGAACAACCAGACTCTGATCCGCGAATTACACGATTTAAGCCAAGTTCGCTGTGTGAGTATTCATTCTAAAATTCCTAAGCAATAATTAATAATCAGAAAGACTTAAGACCCAATTAATAGCACAGAATATCAATAATCAATTTACTTTAAGATATAAAAGGCCTAAAAATGTGCTTAACTGATAAAAAAAATCCTTTTTATTAATTAATTTTTATTAACTTTTCAAAACCGATTTAAATGACCCCGAATGTTTGGCCTCCTTTTTTTCACTGAAATTTGTAACTATACTATAATATTTTTAAATAAGTGTTGTTTAATATATTCAATTGAACATTGATAAATTAATTGTGTTTTTAAAGCTCTTTGTTTAGTTTCTTGTCTTATAGTGTGACTTAGAAAATTACACTCATTTCCTAATTCTCAACAAAAGCCATACTACACAACCTACAACTAATGTAGTACATTCACATATTAGAAAAATATGAATTTATTATCCCGTATTGGTCTAAATACAAAACTGAAAGCCTGAAGCATGGGTAGGAAGGAATACGTAGACATTCGAGGAAATCCGTGAAATATAGACCACAATGGGTCGGTTTGGATAGTCGCCGTCGCTACGGCTGCAGTGCCGTAGCTGCCTAGGGTTCGTGGGTTCGAATTCCGCCTCGGACATGGATCTTTGTGTGTGGTCTTGTTGTCCTTACGTGTACTTCCTAAAATTCCCCCTCCAGTTAAAACAATAATAGTGGTTGCCGTATGATCAAGTTGTTTAAAAAGCCCCCTTAAAGAACACCTAAAGGGTATGTCAGTCACATATTAGCAATCCAGAGTCAAAGAAATGTATCATTCTTCCGCTTTCTAAATCAGCGGTCACACGTGTATTAACACATTACACGTATGAAATACATATTACTACTCTGAATTCTCAACATTGTTTGCCTTTCTGAAAAAATTAATACACTGAATAACTTTTACGCTGATGTACGATGCAAGAGATTTCAATATGTAGTTTTCTCGAAGTCGCGCAACTCACCTACCGAGAAAGGATGTTTACAGATGAGCGGCACTTTTCAGTGGCCCTACCAGTAGGGCACGTCTACGCTCCATAAATACACATTTTCCCATTTAATTCAAAGGACACGTTCGATATATTTCCTCTACACAATGAAGGCTCGCGATATATAATTTGTGCAAGCGTTCACATATTTCTCTATTTTATTGCGGATGTATCGATTCCCCTTCGCAATCTTCTAAAACGGAAAAAGTAACTCTTCTTGAAAACTCAATACGCCATTATGCAGACCTCGGAATAAAAATACGCTCACTAGATATCAGAGATCGGTCTCCGGCTGTCTCTCCCGGAAACAGGCAACAGCAACTGAAATTTTCATCCTAATGCATTCTGTTGACATTGAGAAGATGAGAAATAAAATATTTTTCTCTTCCCATTGTATCAGGTGGCTTCAGGCTCGTTGCTTAATGATAGCCATTACCATGCAGTTTCATTATACAAAGTAAAAGTGTTTGACCAATCACAGAGAAGTTAATAATGAAGAATTAATCTATCAATGTTCATCGTTCTGTAAAATGTTTCGTAGAATTGTATAGATTACTTTGACCAGAAATCCCACGAAAAAGGATTACAGCAAATGGCACTCGCCCTCCTATGTTTCCAAAACTCAGAAGTAAATCAGAATACTGAAGTCACCAATGGGGACCATTTCGGTTATTGAGCTCAAAAGAAATACGTATTACAGATTGTGAGCTTTGATGCCATTTCTTTAATAAATTGAATCCGAACTTGACTCGGGCATTACTCATTTGAAATCGAATTCTGTTTAGGCTTAACTAGTGTTTCCTGGGACGCCTAGGAGATGCTGACTAAATATTGCTAGGTGGCGCTAGCTAACTATTGCAAGTCAGCTGTCACATAATACACCAATGTTAAAGTTTGACTTACAATAGTTACAATTAGTCGTAGAGAGTGTACTGCATGAATGTTATGGGAATTAATACACGAGTATGAAGTGATATTACGATGCAACCGAATATCGTAAACTTCACACGAGTGTATCACTACTCATCATTAGTACATCGTTTATAGGATTTAAAAAACTTGGATGGGAGGTGTTAATTTGTCCGACCACTCACAATTTCACTGATTTTTAATGATTCTACCGAGGAACAATCAGAACAAATGATGTATGTAAGTATTTGTCATTTTAGGTTCAGATTAATCTGACTTTTGTCAGCTGGCGGTGTGAGCCCTATTTTTATTTATTATGGACGTCTGGGGGTAAAGTAGTCATGTGGCGAGCATGCTGCGTTTCCTTCACTGTATACGTGACCTGCCCACATTTTTCTGTCGTCACACAGCTATAGAAACTGAGACGATTGTAATTGAAAGCTACAACATTATTTTTGCAACGTCCGGGAAACAAAACCAGTATCGCATCACAAAAATCTAGCACACTCCATGAGCCACCCGAGAATCTCCGAAAAAATAATTTCTTTAAAACAATTGTTTTAAAAAATGTTAAAATTGTTAAAACTGCCTCCAAATTAAAAAAATTATTATTATTATTTTATACATTGACGGTCAAAGACGATGTCGTTCATCTATTTGGCCTATTCACCTGCCCTGGTCCCCGGGCCACCTACCGGCAAAGGTGGCGCAGAGCATCAACTACTGATGTTACTGCAAAGCCTCTGACCGGAGGTCTTAGTGTTCCGCTCCCCATAGTGGCAGGATCTTCGACATTAACTAGATAGCAAGGTCGAATTAAGCCGCTGACTGGAAGAAAATCCTAGCGACCGGCTGTTCTGATCGGTAGTTTACCATGGTTTCTCCTACCAACACCAAGCGAATGCCGGAGCAGTTTCCTAACAATCGTGGACCACACGCGATCATCTCCTTGCTCTTGCTTGTCCTTGTCCTTTCCTCCCCCTTACTTGCACACACTTACACTCGCGTGCACTACACTACCACACATGTCGCGAGACGAGTCGGGAGCTTAGAACTGGTCCCGGCGCGGGTGGCGTCTCACTGGTGGGAGATAACTGATTAGAGAAAACCTACAAGCCGACAGGTACCTCTAGCCCGGATCTCACCATCCAGCGGGGGAAGACCACCGCCACCTCCCGATGAAAAAAAAATGCACTGTACTTACGGGACTAATGACCGCGTTAATTGACGCTCCCGAAATCACTAACAATCAATCAAATCTTTGATGGGTGGTCATAGGAGTACAAGTCAAAAAACCTTATTTTACAGAAGAGCGGAGAAACTGTTTCTGTTCGTACTTTGAATATTAAAAATATTTGCAATGTGCAGAAAAGTAGTGTTTTAGAGTAGGATTTGAGTTGTATAATTTTTACCTGTCATAGATATCGAGATGATGATGATGATGATGATGATGATGAAAAAAAGTACATATCTCGACATTGGCAAAAAAAATGACTTTTACTCTTATGACTGCCCATCTACAAATCAAACGACCACGTGTCCGCGTGGCGCGGCGCGGCGTGTCTGACCTGGAGAAGTGCGTGCGTTTGCGCAGCATGTCCATGAGCTTGGGCGAGCACTTGGTGGCGGAGGGGCCCTTGTCGTCGCCCATCCTGCGGCGCTGCCTGCGCCGCGCGCTCTGCTGGCCCGACGGCGCCGCGCCCGCCCCCGAGCCCTGCGCCCCCGCCTCCCCCCCACCACCCGCGCTGCCCACGGCAGCGCCGCCAGCGCCCGCGCTTCGGCCGCGCGCCGCCGCCGCGCTGTGCGACGCGCGCCGCCCGCTCGACAGGAAGATGGAGACGCTCTTGAGCAGCATGGCGCCGCCCCCGCGCTGCCCGCTGGACATTGCCCCACCTGCGCGAGAACAGTAGTTTATGCGATTAGGACGTACAACGATTGTTGTATGAATTCAGTAAAATTTGTAAGAATTTTAATTTAAAAATATCTAAAAGTTCAAGAAGATCCAAAAAAGATTTCAGACAGTCATAAAATTAACAATTTTATTACGGCGACGTTTCGAATGTGTGATGTACATTCATCTTCAGGCCAAATGTACACAAATAACTAAAATTATAAAAATAGAGAACAAAAAGGAAATACATGTACATGCTTGGCCTGAAGATGAAAGTACATCACACATTCGAAACGTCGCCGCAATAAAAATTGTTAATTTTATGACTGTCTGAAATCTTTTTGGATCTTCTTGAACTTTTAAATAATTCTAAGTGACAGCCTTACAAAAGAATTTAAAAATATCTACTCAGAAGGCGAATGCTATGACAATTGCTAAGAATACGATTAGGTGTAAATTGGTGGTGGATAATCAAATAATAGAACAAGTTCTAGGAATGAAGTATTTGGGAATAACTTTAACAAGCTCAGGGCGAACGGAGAAAGAAATCAAAGAGCAAATTATAAAGAGTAATTGGATCGCTGGCTGTCTCAACTACTCAATATGGTACAATAAACATTCAAAACAGGACTCGAAGGTTTGAGTATATAAATCAATAATTAGACCAATACCAACATATGCAGCAGAAACAAGAAGCGAAACAAAACGTACCCAACAACAACTTCAGGTCGCTGAAATGAGAGTTCTGAGGAAAATTACAAATCACACTCTACTGGATAAGGAAAGAAACAGAAACATTAGGGAAGTGAGTAAAATTAAGCTAATTACGGAGTGGGTAGCAGACCGAAGAAAGGAATGGAACGATCATATTGAGAGAATGGAGGAGAAAAGAATCGTGAGGATTGCTAGAGACGAAAGGCCGAGGGGAAGAAGAGAAGTCGGTAAACCAAGAAAAAGATGGAAACACTCGTTATAATTCTTGGAAAGGAACAAGTCTTAGACTTTTTAAGAAGAAGAAGAAGCGATTAGTTTATAATGTTAAGCTTTATTGCATGAGTACATGTTTTGAAAACGAGCGACGTTAGGAGCGAGTTTTCAAATTTGTACGAATGCAATAAAGCAACATTATAAACGAGTTGCGAACGCTAGTTTTTTGTATGACAGCTTTATAAATTTATAAGAGAATGAAATTTAAATTTGCGAACAACTTTACTGTGATGTCTCGGGTATTTGACATCTGAGCGAGAAAACTGTGGTCGGCTGTTCTGTTTACATGTACATCCTTCTAATTCTCTCGCTGCGATTGGCTGAATGTGTGATGACGCAATCATTCGTGCCGTAAAATCTAATACGTCATCATTTGTGCCATAAAACGCCTGATTATGAACGATTTCTTGCAACGGAAAAGGTCATTTATAATGCTGGAATACAAAATAGTACATTATGAAACAATGATGTAATGATGGGTATTAATACACGAGTGTGATATTACGATACGAACGAGGAACGAGCGAGTATCGTAAACTTCACACGAGTGTGTTAATACCCATACATCGAATTTCATACAATACTTTTTCTACGACTTTTATAACTTAAACTTTTACAATGAGGAGATTCGTGGCAGTTTATTCAGCCAAGGCCATCTAGCGGACAGCTACCTAAACCTATCCTCGCATGCTGCCGCAGGTGGCTGTGGTTACCTGTCCGCCTGGGAGGGAGTACTGCGCTAGTCAAATAGGATCGAAGTGAAATTACGATTCAATTGATTTTACATAATATTCCACGAAAATACTAATAATAAAACAAATTAAAACTATTGAGCGTAATATAATATCAAATACAATTGTAATGGACACAATCAAACCAAAATGTGCTAAAACGATTCTCAATGATTAATTAAGTGTCAATACTTGGTTTGTAAACTTCTCTGTAATTGGTCAAGAACCTGTATCATAATGAAAACTGTATCGAAATGACTATCATTATGTAACTGGTTGCAGCCATTAAATGACAGCATTATACAATGGGAGTAGAAAAAATTATTTCTTACACTCGCACGCACTACACTACATGCAAGAGGAGGTCGGTGGGAGCATGGAGCTTCTCCCGGCTGGGGCTTGATTGATTGATTACGGGCGGATTAAGCTCATTAAACCCGTAAGTGTGGTGCATGTTATTTCCTCGTGAGGTGGTGATGGTTTTCTCCAGATAGATGGTGGAATCCGGCGCCGACCTACCGTCGGCTAGCGGAGTTTTCCCCAACCAGATATCTCCCACCTGCGCGGTTCCCACTGCCCCAGTCGCGACAAGCTCTAAGTGTCCAACCGGTCTCCCGGCTACTGTGATGGTATAGTGCATGTTAGTGTAAGTGTATGTAAGGAAGGGGAGGATAAGGCTAGGAAGAGAAAGCAAAGACCGCGCGCGGTCCGTGTTCCATTTGTTAGGATACTGAACTGCATTCGCCTCGTGTTGATCGGAAGGACCTCGGAAAACTACAGATCAGAGTAACCGGCCGCTAGAACTGTCCTCCAGTCACAGACTGAATTTAATCTATCTAACCAGCGTCGAATATCCTGCCACCGTCTGGACTCGGGTTCACGGCACCTCCCTCTCAGAGGCACTGCAGTGACATCAGATGATGTCCTGAGCCACCTCTCCGGGTTCGAATTGGTCGCTGCCCTACATTAAGCGACGAAAAATGGTTTTGTTTGGCTTCAATTCCTCAGGAGGTAGCAAATAGCCAATGCTCTTTCGAATGCTTAAAATATCAAACTGGGTTGCTTTCAATATTGTTTTCTTTGTTTCCAATCACTTTTCTCATATACATCTCATTAGTTCACATTTTGCAATCTGAAATTATGTTGATTAAAGTACCTTGATCGTTACGGATTATCACAATATCTTCCAGCACGGAATTTATTGAAATTGTGCGCTAAATAATTCGGTGCGTTACTCACGTTGTCTCAAGAATAATCAAACAAAAGATTTTAAAAATTCGAAAGTGTAGTAGATATATTACATAAGAATGTCTACTTCGTCTCCTGATCTCCATAATCGACTAAGATGAATTGGTGTAAATATCAGTTAGTGTTTTAATAGAATGATAGTAAGTTTTGAGTAGGTTTTTAGTGAAAAGAAGTCGTTTCAACCTTACTACACGCTAAAATCCGGATAAAATAACGAAGGTGCTTCTTGAGTAAAACCTAATTGGTGAAATAACTGCCAAACATTCTTTGTTCGTTAGCACTATGATAGTCTTCTAATAGGGAAGCATGTTTTATAACCCAACCTGAAAGTTTTTTTGAGCATTAGAAATTTAGAAAATGTAATAATCTTGCCTAAAGTACATTTAAGAGATATAAGACAACTAAGTTTTTAAAACCTATCTTAGAATTTCTTTATGTAATATCTGTAATGTAAAATCTCACAACTACACGACTTTCCCCACAGAAGAAAAACAGCCCTTTCGTTTTCTTCATTCTTCTCATCGCAAATAAATCCAGTCTCTCGTCATTTCCTTTCACCATCATCAACACAACAACAACACAAGCTAATATTCACGTCGCTTTAAGTGGGATAGTTTCTCAATTTAAAATAAATACTAAATAGTTATTAATTTAAGAAAGAAATGGAAATACACAATAAGTAAATCACGTAATTTTTTAAAGGGCGGCATATTATTGAATAGGAAAAAGTATTTTTGCAACTTTGAATCAGAAGCTATAAAGAAACTCATTCCTGTGTCTGTGAAAGGGAGGTCTTCGCTGGTAAGTGTGACGAGATTGGAAATCATTAAAGAGGGTGAGGATATCTCGAAAATGTAATTTCGTGAAGTAGCGCCGCGAAGAATCGTTTCAGGAAGTCAAAGAATGTGAATAAAAGCCATTGGAACAATGTTTTTATCACGATTCAGACGGAAGATATTGACGTCCATTCCTTCAAACGAGGCCAGCGAATCAAGAGGAGTGACTTCGCTGACGAGGGGCGTTGAATAAATAACCTCGGCACAAAGTTCCCACATGATAAATTCGCGCTGGCATGCGAAAGACCGAGTGAGGAAAACATTGATAAGTTCCGAGGGTTCGCTAACCAAAAATAGTCGCCGAACGGGTGGGGGCTTATTGCAGTAGGAAGGCAGGGAAAAATGACAGAGGAGGAGGCCAGAAAAAAGAGAGTAGGAAAAAAAGAAACGTACGTAGACAAAGGGTATCGAAGGGGTGGGAAAGAAAGGAACAAAACCAATGTATAAAGAGAGAAGGTAACAAAGTTGAAATATCGATTATTACAGTCACAATGGTAGAAATAAAAGTGTAATAAAGGGGAAAACAGTAATTGGACGAGGGATTGGAGAGAGGAAGATACGATAATGGAGAACGAAAAAGTCGGGGAAAAAGATTGGGAGCTCTATGGGAGGAGGAGTAAGTGTTACAGGCAGCAGATGAAACGGTGCACTCTGACGAAAATGTACCGAGATGAGTAGTATGGCTAGTACTGTATTAGCAGGGAAAGCGATGCGGAAGCTGATGGAAGAGAAGCGGGAGAGGAAGCGAAGGGTGGAGCTTAGTAGGGGATGATGGGGTGAGTGGGAGATGATGGTGAGTGAAGAGCAAAGGATGTGACCGGCGGAGTTGCGAGTGAAGAAAGATTTGAGTGCCGACCCCGTGACTGAGATCGCTAAAGCAATAATGCCGTAGTGGTCTTGGACCGTGGGGTCGCGAGTTCGAGTCCCGCCTCGAGCATCGTTGTATTTGTTCGTCCTTTCACCACCTGTCATCACCATATCGTGCCATCTTCATGTCAAAACTTTACTTCCAATAGTGGTCGCTAATGACCGAAGTAGTTGATGAGACCTTAAATTTTAAAAAAAAGGTGGTGTGAAGGAAGGTGGGATGGGCAGTCGCGGGGGACGGGGAGGGGTGGGAGGGGCGGTCTAGGTTGAGAAAGTCGAGATGTCCAAGGGCTGATTTACACGTTGCCAGTAAACGTGCAAGTTGAGGTTGCCAGTAATTGCCAAGTGGGTACTAGCATCGTTTAACCGCCTTGTTGCAAGACCTTGGCGCAAGTCACTGGCGATGTCAGTTGAATATTTGGTTTAATGGCATGCTCACGAACTATACCACCAGTTTTTCAAACTGGCGACCTCTATACTCTAAGAGATGATGACTCCCACTGACCTATACGTGTGTATAATACTTTATATTGGCACGGTGATCAACGAAGGTTTGTCATTATAATTAATTATAAATATGACTGAGAAGCAGAAGCCTTTTTAATGACGGAAGAACAAACTGACAAGTTTAACGGGTCATATATAGACTCGGAAAATTTGCGGTATTTTTCTACCACGATATAAACCACGAATATAAGAATGTCGTACGTCTGGCAAGTGCAAGTAAAAGGGGAATAGATAACTCCAAAGCAGATAAAATGAATAAAATAAGTTTTACGGAACATTTGCTTTATTCTGTTGCTTGCGGGCCTAACACTATCAGCAGCACGTCGCAAAGAGTATACATCATCAAAGAGCAAGCGAGAAAAATATTCTCATCTTGCATGCCGTTACTTAGTCCTGTGTAAACAGCTATTGTCAGTACACACAGAGCGCCAGGGCTATCTAGGTGTTGGCAAATCGTAACTGGCACACCAATATTGGCAACGTGTAAGAGGTGCCTTAAGAGAAGGCAGCCTTAAGAGGTGAGGAAGGAAAATGAAGAGTGCGCCTAGTGCATGGTACCATCAGAGAAAGCGGGAGCAGCGGCGAGGGAGCCGTTGGATGGGGTGAGAAAGGAGATGATGATGTGTTCGTGGAGGGGGAGAGGTGGCGGGTAGAGCTTGCAGTGAGGGAGAGGGATTGAAGTGAGAGGCGAGTGTTGGGTGGGGTGGGAAGGGGGATGATGGAGTGTGTGTGTAGTGTGGAGGGGCGAGAAGTGGCGGTGATGGGGTTTGCAGTGAGGGAGAGGGGTGGAAAAGGAGCGGCGAGCGCTGGGTGGGGTGGGATGGCGAGTGGTGTGTGGAGGGGCGAGAGGTGGCGCGAGGGGAGGGGTAGTGGAGGAGAGGCAAAGGCGGGCTCTGGGAGATGGGAAGGCGGTGCTGGTGCGTGGAGGGGGCGAGAGGTGGCGGGGTGGGGGGAGAGGGGTTGTGCAGGAGGGGCGGGCGCATGGGTGGGCGTGCCAGCCCGTGAATCCGCCTGGGGCTGGGCAGTCGCGCCGCAACTCGCGCCCACCCCTTCCGACGAG
The DNA here is from genome assembly GCA_031308135.1 of Acheta domesticus. NCBI lineage: Eukaryota > Metazoa > Arthropoda > Insecta > Orthoptera > Gryllidae > Acheta > Acheta domesticus. The sequence continues at coordinate 22,130,100 of JAHLJT010009436.1, read as the reverse complement.
CAGCCTCGGGAGCGTCGACAGCCACTGCTAGAAACACTCAAGGAAGAATTCGGCGGGCGCATGTGAATATGCGACGGGCGTTCTGATTCTCTCATTTGAAACTTATTACAAGAAACGCGTAAGTATATATTATTAACTACAATTTGTTATAAAATTTGTGGTTCTGTCAGTGTCGTGCGTGTATCATCACATGGAACTTTTTTTTCGTTGTCGAGGTGACGTACAAATCTACAATTTATGAAATATAAAATCTTGTACTTTATTAAAATAATGTACTTTATCGTATTGCATTTATACGCTGTTTACTTATGTGTTCAGAGTATATAAACTTGCTATTTTTATATTCAATAAAATAAAGCTTCCCGCGATAGACAAACTGGCTCAGTAGTATATCCGATGTAATAAAGAAAGCTAACGACATCAATACATTACCAATAATTTACAGCATAAAATTACATAATGTGTCAGTGTCGACAAGCCAGATGGATGATATAAAATGATATAACACGTAAATTACTCGAGGATAAAAACATAATGTGTTCTTTGTACACTTGCACTAGTGCACTTCTCAATAATCAACTAACATGACTAACGTGCACATAATAACGGCCTTTAGTTACTTGTGAGATAAGTAACACATCAGCCATGAATGAAATTTTCGATTATGTAGCAAACGTAGAGCAAATTAATAAATTAATGTTCATAGCTATAAAATATACAATATCCCAAGAGATATAATAGACAAAAAATGTAGAAGTAATCGAAACTATTATTCGAAATTATGCCGCGGCAAAAATTGTATTGATCAGACACTTCGTGGTGGAGTATAAGCCCTTGGCAAGTCTTGCGTTTTAAAAATTTATTGTAAACATTTTAAGATTTTATCAAGTTCACACTACATTTGTATTGCTGACTTAAACTTAACTAATCTCCTACAGAACCGCATGGTGCTAGCAGCCACTAGATGAGAGGTCTTGCCACACCATGCGGTTGCAAAAACGATGCTTTGCTTTTGTCAATGTGCTGTTCTTTTTTTTTTAACTGAACATTGGAAGTGTTTTCATAGAGGGCTTTGTGCGTCCTATCTACCCTCATTTGTTACTTAATAAACTAGTTTTTATGTTCAATGAATCAAGCGTTTTATTTTCTGTGAGAGAATTAAAAATCAATCCGTTACACGTTCACGAAGTGAAGAAGACGAGAGGGCCAAAGGCTAATTCATTTCTTTTTCTTCTTTTTTGTCCGTTTTGGATAAAATTGAAAACTGGGCGAAAATAGAGGCTATTTGAAATTTAGATAGAATTTTATTATTCTCTTCCGCTACTAATTTACCTGAATGCATGATCATGATGTTAAAACTATACATTTTCATCCTCCTTGAGATGTATACTGATTACATAATAAATACATATTTGTTATGTGTATTTCAATTTTTATGAATATCTATGTTTATAACTTTCAGGAGCAATTATTAACGTATTTTGAATAAAAGTATTCCATAGAGCATAATATTTGAAGATAATATGAGTAATCTTATACTTATTAACACATCTAAAGACTTCGATGTTTACACATTAATGTGAAACTGGAGTATTGGTAAGTAGTGTGGCCTAACACTTATTTCACAAAATTTCAAAATAACATGAGATAAGTGCGATTTATATTGTCATACTGTAACTCTCCACATTACTTTTTTTCATTTGTGTATCAGCATGCACAAGCACCATTAAAATCTGGAAACCAAAAGATAGTGTATCAGAGGCTGTTCTCAAAACTGTATCATAACCAGTAAATAATTTATTCAGTGGGAAACCTACGATTATCTCTCTATTTGTAGACCAAAAGGGATCGGAAAAGGGATGAAAGAAAAATAATGTCAAACATTTTCTTCGCCCTCTAAGCAATTGATGATTGTGAGGGTCCATCCATCAGAATTAGAATGTCCAATTAGGTCTTAGTAGTACGCTAAAGGAACATGAATATCGTCTTTATTTGAGCATAGGTTTTTATTATTAAGCAAGGCACTTATCTCTATTTCTAAGGTAAATTTTCTTAAAATACTGCATGATATTTTTGAAAAACAGGAACTAGTTTTAAAAAAAGCAAACTGAGGCATTTTCGGTCAACATAACAAAATACTTACGTATTTTAGACAGCCCCTAGTAAAAACGATTACTTGAAGGGCATGCAAAGTGTGCTTAAAAGTTGATTTTTAGCACTAGAGCTAAAAGTGAAACGATGCTCAAATTTTAAAATAAAACTGTAACTACAACAAAAAAACAAAATACTTTCGTTTATTCGCATCAGCTTCTATCAAGCTGACCTAAACGTAACGGAGAACATAATTAAATGATTGTATTTTTGAATTAAAATAAAACGAAAACCAGTTATGCTGTCTAAAAGATAGTTATGCTGTCTAAATGATAGTGGTAAAATTTGTTCCTAGAATTACGCCATTGTAGGCCTCGTGTCCCAACCTTTCTTACTAGCAAAATGTCTCTTTTGCCACTCCTATATTAAAAAAGCTATTAATTAAATTCAATTTTCAAACTTACGACAACATATAAAAAAGCTGCCAGCAAAAACCTATTACAAAAACAACATTTTAAATAAACTTCAATTCAGTTAACTCAAGATCGTAATTTTTTGAACGAAAACTTCTAAGCAGACAATTCAAATTTCTATCTGCTTTCAATAAAACCGTAACAACATTTTGCATTACCTTAATAGCTCGATAATTAACTTACATTTTTCTCAATTAATTCATTTCGTTAAACATTATTTTCTTTTGTAACAATTGTGTTTTTATTCGAAGAACAGAACACGATAGTAAATTTAATTCATGGTTAACATGAAAATTTGGAATAAGTAAAATCATTTGCATCTGTATTAAAGACCACCATCGTAATGCACAAATATCATTCTTTAACTATTCTTCAGAATAAATAAAACAGCAAAAAAATAACTCATCTACAATAGTCTTCACAATGCCTGATAAAATTTTGGTGACAAAATGACTCATTTCTGTCGATTCTCAGGAAGGATAAAATGAAAAAACCGATAATATTGACAATCTTTTGAGTAATAAATTATTTGGAAGGCCCACTTCTCATATCGAAATGTGTGTAATCAAGAATTATGACAAACGCTGAAGAAAAATTGGTTAGAAAGCATATTTCATATCTAAATTGGGACGAATACCTTTCATTGAAAAAAATTGTTTCAAAAATAATAGCATACGGCCCGCCGAAGAAATCATCCACGTGAAGCTGAACGGGAAACTCGTCCCTACATGATTTACATGATCACCGGGCACTAATCCTATCCGAAACAAACATTCATAAAATATGGCATAGCGCGGCATTACACGTGCGTCTTTTTTTTCGAACCATTAGTTCTTTCTTCGGCAGCTGATTTACGATCGTATTCGCTGTCGACGGGGCATTTGTTGTTTGTCTCTGGTGTTCTCGGTGGCTGACGTAGTGGGTGTGTTGAATGCAGCAGTCCTTCTTCTACTACGTCCGTTAAGCTAGCAGTACCGCTTCAGAACCTTTAAAACTAACACTTTAGAATCTTTATAATCAAAATTTTGTGCTCTTTTTGTGCTCTACTAATATTTTTTAAATATTTTTTGCTCCAACCGTTTTTCCAAAAACAGGTGACTTTCTTGGCTATACGTTAAGATCGAAAAGTTACTTCGACAACAACCATTTGTTTATAAATAGAATGTCAAGTTATTTTTGTGCTTTTCAAATAAAAAAATGATTTTGTTCAGTTAGTTTTTTCCGATTTTTTTTAAATAAAACGATTTTTTCTAGTCACTCAGCAACAGTCCAGGGGGCCGCGTAGTGTGGTCTTGATTGACTGATTGTTTCCGGGCGCTTCATTCGGTATGGTCATTAATCCCGTAAGTGAAGTGCTTGTTTTATCACGCAAGGTAGCAATATTTTCCCCCACTGGATAGGAAAACCACCGCCCCAGCCAGCACTACCTCTAAACTCCCGACTGAGATCAACTCATTTGTGGTAGTGTAGTGCATGTAAGAGTGTGTGTAAGGAAGAGACAAGAAAGATAGCGCATGATCGACGGCCCGTTTGTTAGAATACTGCTACGGCATTTGTCAGATACTGATCGAAGAAGCCATGGAAACTACCGATCAGAGCAGCTCGCCACTAGAATTCTCCTCCAGTCGGCGGATGAATTCGATGACTATCTTGCTGTCAAATACCCTACCTCCATCGGGACTTGAACCCTAGTACCTCCCGGTCAAATTTGGTTTAGGTGGCTCAGGGTATCAGTTGATGTCACTGTTGTGCCTCTGCCCTGGAAGTCCTAAAGTTCAATTTCCGAAAGTGGCAGGATTTTCGACATTGGATACATTGCTATGTCGAATTAAAGGGCTGTCTGGAAGTAAATTGTGGCAGATGGCTGCTCTCATAGGTTGTTTTCCGTGATTTCTCTGGTCAAAACCAGGTGAATTCCGGAGCAGTACCCTAATAAACGGGCCATGGACCGCACGCGATCTTTCCTTCCTCTTCCTTGTCCTACCCTCCCCCCCTTACTTAGAAACTATACGCACTACAATACCACGCATGTCGGGAGATCAGTCGGAAGCTTCGAGCTTGTCCCGGACTGGTGGTGCCCCGCTGATGGGAAATACCTGCTTGCGGAGAAAACCGCACACCGGACTGGTAGGTCCCCGCCAGGTCTCACCATTCAGCGGGGCATGATCAGCGCTCCCTCCCGCGGAAAAGCTTGCCCTACACTTACGGGATTAATGACTTCACTCTCGACGCACCCAGTATCACTAATCAATCAATCAAGGCACTGCAGTGACATCTGTTGAAGCCTTCAGCCACCTCAGCCGGTTGTAGAGTTGTCGGTAGTAGACCCCGATTGATTCTCATATTAATTAATCGGTTTGCGGCAATATTTTTATTACAGCTAGTATTCTACATTTGTTCCCGGTAAATTTTGCCATAGAGAGTGAAAGGATTCGAGGAATTATTTAGAACGTTTAGGTTTCTTCCTCGACGTCACAAGAAATATTGACCAATTGGTCTCCGGGAATTACATTTAGCACTTGTTACTGTCAGTGTTTGGCATTGGTTGTGATTTTATACAGGCAATAGTTTGGAAGGAATGGTAATGTTTACTTCCGATGGCGCTCGCAAGATTGAAATTTCTGGATTTAAAGTCCGGTTAATTTTAAATAATCGGTCCGCGGAAAATTTATTTTTATTACAGATTACGTCTAGCCCTTAATACCGGAAAATTCTGGCAATGATATGAATTGTTCCGAACGAAACTGTTTAAAAGGAGCATTCTCCTTTCTTTGACGTCGTTCGCAAGAGAGACGTAGCAATAATGTATTGGCAAATTTTGTGTTTTACATCTAAGAACAGGAAAATCGCGGCATTCGCGGTTATTCAATTATGAGATTGGATGAAATGATTCTGCTAAATTCCAGGACGTGAGTTTCGTTCTTGGTCAACATTCACTTACAGAGACACCGGATTTACGGGGGATGTGCTTTGTGGGAACGAAGAATCAGCCCCAACGTCAGGCCCTACTAATGCAGATGGAATCATACTCGTATTTGAGAATGAAGGTTCGAAGCCTATTCTTAGAGGCATTGAGCAGACTTCTACTTAGAACTGACGTTAATACAAACATATCTAGATATCTACTTAGAAATGACATTAATATAAACATATTGTATTATTATTATATTATTATACAGTGGAATATTAGTATAGCAATAAAGATACACACATTATTTCTAACGCCATATGATGGTTATATTAGACTGAGGAATAACTTCAATTTTTTTTTCATTTTCTGCGACATCTTCAATTCATAACAAATGTAATGAGAGATTTTGCTGCCTTGTTGGTGCTTTTGATTCAATTATTGGAATACGTATACCAGGCATAGGGTAATCCATCTACATTTTGTAGTTTAGAATAAATGTCATTACTTCTAGGGCATGTAGGGAGTCAGGGTCAATCACGTTTTGACAATAAAACTGGTGGAAGTCTCATATAGGTTTCGCGTCGTGATAAACATCGTGCACTGATGATTGGCACATAACGCAATCTCTGAGGAAACGATCTTGGCTATGGTCAATGAAAATATCACTTTTTCTGTCTTTATTGTTCCTTTTTGCGTCATAACGAATACAGCTGTTACTAAGATCGCATCAAACACCATGGACGTGAGAATGAAACATTTTTGTAGTCTCCTGAAATTTCATGTCGAGGATGACTTTCTTACCAATCCGGAGACTTTTGTCGGGTGTATCTTCATTAAATAAGAACCCCTCTCTACAGTGCATGTCAAAAAATTATCATCTTCGACCCGTACATTCCCTAAAGTGTGTAATATTTATTCTGAATCATCTGTATATAAAATGTTGAAGTGTAATAGTATTCCCACTCTCGCACTTTTTAAAAGACCCTCTCATTCAGGCCTAGAGACGGACACGAAGGCGTACAGTTCCGATCGTACTCGGCGACTAGACCAGCGTGCCTAGACCGCTATGTCCGAGAATGCTAGTTCCGGCATGGCCATTATCGAAAACGAACAATTCCGATATTGTGTGCCCTCATAATCGGCGAGCAAACGGGCAACGGTGGATAATGAATCTGGGAGAAGTTACCAAATCTCCCGACACCGTTTATTGCATAATCGTTCCTATTAAAGACCTTCAACGCATTATTTTATTCCACTTTCAATGAAGGAGGTAACTCACACTACGTGCACAAATCAGTATGGAATGCTTTTCTACGAAGGAAACTGAATAAAACTTCGATAGTACAACTCCAGTTGGCAAAATAGACCTTTATAATGGTCATAAACAGTAATCCTACTATTTCAGTATATGCAATACCTTGGTATAGATTTCATAGGCAGATGCGAAGCGCGCACGCCCTCAGACTGCGCGGAAAGCAAGCCAGAGAGAACGATTCGATAATAAGAGTGCGTTTTGTCCCGCTCTACTCAGGCCCCTTGCGTGCAACTGTTGGGGTATACCCTCTTGGTAAGTGCGCAAAGTTACGTACATTTTCCTCGCATCGTGAGGTGATCTTCCCCCAACCTCCTCCCCTGGATATGGAGCCCCATTTTAATTTTCGATCAATGTAACAAAAATTGTTACTTTTGAAAAGTTTATTCAACCTAATGACAACTAGTGGTCAAACAGAATGTCACAGACTTTCCCATATTAGTTTTCTATTTCCTTCGGTCTGGATTGCTATTCGGACTTGTCACATTCTCTTACCACCTGCCACGTATTGCCGCTCAAAGCACTTTTTTTTTTAATTTTCTTAATTATTCAATTTTCTAACTAGATAATGGAAATATTATTTTAAGAATATTAAAGAACAGTAAAACCTCGTCCCAAATGGAAATTTTCTTTGAAAACTTTGGAGCCGTTATTAAGTAAATGGTTTTTAAGCGCTACTGTAAATTCAAAATTTAAGCTCATTTTCTCAGAAAATGTTTGAGTTTTCGAAAAAACTTCATTAAGTCATTAGAAGCTCATTGAGCACATTAACTCACAAATGTAATAGTGTTTACAAATTGCTGGAAATGTGCATATTAAGTCTGAGAGACCTTCTAAAAAATTACATTTGCGTAATTCTTGCAAAAAAAATACCCCAAATTGAACTAAACGTCATATTAAAGAGTGCAATTTGCACTACCCCTTCGAAGAGTTTGAAGAAAAAATAAGAGGCAATTTATGAGAAAATGGCGTGTCAGCGATTCTAAAAATGTGGAATTTTGAGCTAGTTTTCGTAGAAAACGGTTGAGTTTTCGAGAAACTTTATATGATATTATTTACAGCATGTGTACTCATTAATATAATAATCGCCGCTAATGTAAATATTAACGACATGAGAGACAAGTAAAAATTAGTGGGGCTACAGAATGAAACAGACTTTCCAGTATTAGTTTTCTATTTCGTTGGTCTCGGCTACCTATTCGGACTTGACACATACTCTTGCCAGCTGCCAGCTGCCATCTATCGCCACCCAAACTACAATTTTTTTGACATTTTCTTCAATTTTCGGTTTCCTAATACTAGAACGGAAGTATTATTTTAAGAATATGAAGAAGAACAGTAAAACCTTCTCCTAAATGGCAATTTTCTTCGGAAAATTTGGAGACTTTTTAAGAAAATGGCGTTTCAGCGCCACTGTAAATGCGAGGAATCTTTTGCGAGTTCGAAAAACCTCATTTGAAGCACATTAACTAACAAATACAATAGTGTTTACAAAGTGCTGGAAATGTCCAAATAAACGGAACGAGAAATCTTTAAAAAAATTATATTCGTGTAATTTTTGAAAAAACAAAAAGATGCCCAAAAATGAACTTAACGTCATATTAAAGAGTGCAATTTTCTTTATCCGCTCGAAGAGCTTGAAGAAAAATTTGGAGCCATTTATGAGAAAATGGCGTTTGTACGTTTCTGAAAATACGGAATTTTGAGCTAGTTTTTACAGAAATTGAGTTTACCAGAAACTTTATATGACGTTATTTGAAGCACATATACTCGTAAATATAATAATGTGAACAAATAGCCGATAATGTGAATATTACCGACGTGAAAGACAAGTCAAAAAATACATTTTTGTATTTTTGAAAAAACAAATGAATGGAGCAATATGGCGTTGATGTCATCTCATAGAGTACTTTAGACGATATTCTTACTAAAAGTTTAAAGAAAAAATGTGGAGCCGTTTTTGAGAAAACCATGGTTTTGTAATTTTTTTTAAATTGCACATACTGCACGTAATATTGCCCGAAAACTACTAAAATTTTCAAAAAATATACATGACCTTAATGAAGGAAATATACATGACCTTAATGGAGAACAAATTTTATTTGAAGGAAAAATCTCTCTCTTCAATTTTGTAGTTGTAGGAAGACGCCGAAAAAAATGCAGACTTTTGCAATTTGCAAACGTCTGCCTCAAGTGTAACCAGATCGGCCGGGCAATATCCATTTTGGAAGAAATCCTACTTATGTTTTAAATGTGGTGTTTGCAGACGAGTAGACAGACCGACAGAATTCCTATTTGAAAAACAACACTTTTTCGGTTTCAGAGGACACCAAAACGTGTATTTCCGTTAAAACCTCGAAATCAATTTTCCGCAGCATTGCATAACTTTCCATGTGCTCTGTATATTACTCCGTATATACGTGTGTATACGGGAAATTAAAGATATTTGTATGACTCAACTTTTTGACGGTTATTTTCTGTCATTTGAAATTTTATAGGTAGAAATATACGTCCTCAATTCTAAGGAGTGTTATTTGTCTGTTAAGAGCAGATTCAAGAATGTAGATGCCATGAGCACCATCGGTTTCCTTAAAAACGAGAGTTGATCTGGACCATTTGAAATCTTCATTGTCGACATCTAACTCAACTACAGCAAAAGAAGAAAAATATCTGAGTGGTAGAGAATACTCTGCAACTGCATTTTAGGACAAAATAATTTTCTAAAAAAATATTATTTAAGTTTATTTTTATATGACGATATTGTCCGTTCAGTAAATTATTTTATTAAACATTGTTTGTGTGTATCCCCTTGGCGATTCAATCAAGAATTCGCTGTGTGTAGATCCCATTATCATCAAGCAGTGTGTCAATGATTAGGGAAAGCAGTTATATAAAGGTAACATAAATTTAAATGTCTATTTTCACTAATTTATTCCAAATCTCTATGCAATCAAAGTTTCCTTGGATCTTTTCTAATAGAAAGATCAGTCACGCCAGTAAAGACATTTTAGTACGGTCGAATAAAGGTACGGAATATTCTCCTTTATGGGGTCATGGTTCGAATTGGAGGATTTGATGAGAAGAGAAGGAAACATAATGGGATGGAAAGACTGCACGCGGTCCCTGACCCGTTTTACAGGGCAGCCTTCACACAGAGCTTTCACTCGGTGGCGCCACCGAGATGCGGAAAAGCCCCTTCACACGCAGCCACCGCCGACCTCCACTGACCGCGAGAGAGGAACGCTGCCTTCACACGGAACCACTCGGTGGCGCCACCGAGAAGCGGCAGAGCCCCTTCACACGCAAACACCGCCGACCGCCAATGATCGCGAGAGAGGAAGGTTTCGTGAGTGGGCTCAGGCAGGAGAAAGGCAGTCAGCACGTAAAAACGGTTCGGTGGCGCGTCTAGTGTGAACGCTGCCGTTTGGAATCGTGTTCTGCTGGTTGTGGCGAGGACGCGCATTTGCGCTGCTGGCAGGAGTTCGTCACCGTGCGCCACAGCAGCGCGACAACGCCGCTAATGAGAATATCTCCATTTTTAACCAATGCTTCGCCAGCAGAAGTGCCGCCCGGAAGGGCTGCTGAGTGGCGCCGTGTGAAGGGACCTTAGGATGCTGCCCCGTCATACGCCCGAAAGTGATCAAGGAAATCACTAATCACTGCAGAGGAACGAAATCCATCCCGCCCGGCGCCACGAAGTTGACGTTCAACACTCGAAACAAATTACTCGCGCCCAGCCTGAATCGATATCGCGTCCTCTCAGCCACCGGAGCGCTGATAAGGAACAAGCTCCTTTCACAGCTACCGATGTTGGGGCGCGACCACACACGATGCAATTAATACCAGTTCACGAAATGTTATTTTATTACACGTGCTTCATTTCTTGACCTCGTTGATTGATTATATGGAAATTTTCTTGAGTTTCGGTCAATAAAAAACATAATTTAAAGTGACAACGTTTCGGTTTTTATTCAGCCTTCATCAAGGCATTTTTACTCAGGATCTTTCGGACCTATCCACATTCTAACGACTCTTCCTTCCCTCATATTCCTTCCTGCACTTCCTGGCTTTCCTGGCACTTCCTGGATAGGTCCGAGAGATTCGGAGTAAAAATGCCCTGATGAAGGCTGAATAAAAGCCGAAACGTTGGCACTTTGTTTTTTATTGACCTAAACTCAAGAAAATTTCAATATAATTAATCAACGAGATCAAGGAATGATAACACTAGGCTAATAAAACAACTTATTGACTCGTAAATTCGAGAAGTAAAAAACTGTTGGTCTGAATTTGGGTGTCAGGTGTGAAAAGCAGATCGTTGTTGTTGTTGTTGTTGTTGTAATTATTAATATTGTTATTATTATTATTATTAATAATAATAGTATTAGTAGGAGCATTAGTCATTATTATTAGTAATCGTATTAAATTCTCATATTTTCTAAAAAATATGAAAATATAAAAAAAACTAAAAATTGCTTTTCCTTTAAACATGAAAATATTCAGTGTTTCAGCAAAATCTTTACTTTCGAATGCCGGAGCACCGATTCGTACTCCAAAGACAACTATTGGGAATCCTGCCAAGAGATAATTAACATTGATTTGGCCGGAGATTTTCTTCGTCACGATGCAAAACGAAGCGAGAGACAAGTTTCTCTCCCGCAATAGTCTGCGGGAGGTTTAATCAACCTTATGAAACTTGGGCACGCGACACATCTAATTTTACGGCGCTTCTCTTTTCCTTGCTTACTGATATACGCTCTCTGGAAACGATCGGGCTTTTGCAGTTCCAAGTTAAAAGTTGCACACGTGAGTAAGGTAGGGGCAGTATTTGAATTCGTGTTTGAAATACGTCTTTTAAATACATTTTATTTTTGAAAAAAATATTTTAACCTTTTTGGACATGTATTTTGAAGATGTGTTTAAATAAATAAAATAGGTGTATTTTAACGAAGAAATACTTAAATTATTATAAATACATATGAAGAAGAATACAACGAATATAGTTTCTTTTTTTAATGACGCTGGTGAATGCATCTCATTGAAACAGAAATAGAAGCTACCAGCTGTTGAATTTGAATTCTCTTCATTTTTAAATAATAAATCTAAATCATTAAAAATGCTGGACAATTAGCCGACAGTAAAAAATCGCTTATTTTTTAAAATACTATTTTTTGTTCAACCGCACCAGTTGAACGACTTTTTTCCTTAGCGAATTTTATGTATTCGCCAACTAGGGTTTATTGCCTGATGATTTGTTAGAAAAGTAAGTCTTTTTAGTAGGAAATTCCGTTTATTTGTTAGATGTATATTTTACTTAATTTTATCTTTGAAAGTGAAATTATTTATTTTAGGTAACTTTCAAAGTGTTTATAAATATATAACGGTTAGTTATTGTTAAGACATTTGTATGACTTAAACTATTGTTACAATAAAAAATGTATAATACGAAATTATTATATTTACTGCGTTTTGAGTATTTGAAGTATTTTAAATATGTATTACGCAAATCAAAAGCTACTCTATTTTGAGCACGCTTTATAACGTATTTGGGGAAGTATTTAAATACTAAATTTAAAGTATTTTGTCTAGCCCTGCACGTAAGCGACAGAGCCCCACACGTTAGCAACAATGCGCGAAATGAAAACACAAAACACGTCATCGCTCCGAAGAGAATGATCATGGAAAATAACTTCGTACTTCGAGAATGATCATTGAAAATAACTTCGTGTTTCGAGAAGGATCATTGAAAATAACTTCATGTTTCGAGAATTGCCATTGAAAATAACTTCGTGCTTCGAGAATGATCATTGAAAATAACTTCGTGTTTCGAGAATGATCATTGAAAATAACTTCATGTTTCGAGAATTGCCATTGAAAATAACTTCGTGCTTCGAGAATGATCATTGAAAGGAACTTCGTGCTTCGAGTCCAACTTCAACTCGAAAGTAGCATAACTTCTGTGGCGTCGTGAGAAGGCCGCGCTGCGGGAAGCGGTTTTGCAATGCTTTGGCGTAGGAGGGGGTGCATCCGCTTGAGCGACAGAGGAAGATGCAATGCCATCACGCGACGATTTGCATAGCAACGATCTCGCTCCAATGCACCAGAAGACGCTGTTTCGTTATAAGGAGCAATTTCGACCTGCTTATGCAAAATCTTTTGCTTTAACTCGTAATTCATCTGCTAAGAGGAAAGTTGGCCAGCAGGCTCATTCTTGAACAAATAAAACATTTTTAGGGGAATTTTATGTAATAATGGTAATTTGACTCTGTAAACTGAATTGAATACATTAGGAGACTATCTGTAAATAAAAGAGATTGTGTTTGAATAAGAATAACAAGGAAAACTTTATGAATACAACAGGGAAACCGGAAGGTTTGATACAACAGGGAAACCTTTCGGTTTCCCTGTTGTATTCAACTTGAGAGCCCCAAATATCTTCAATCGCATTCAGTTGCATCATCACCTGCAGCTTCAACAGAACAATTAGAAAACGTCTGGAACGCCACTGGAAAACACAATTTGAAAATTTTGCGAGAGAAATTTTGGATTTTATGGTAGCAGTTGCCGTAGTTCAAATTTAGCAGACCGACATTAAAAGGAGACACATTACATTAACCTTTGTAGAATTAGCCTGTATTAACAAAGATGTGTATTACTGCTAACTTACAGCATATTTTTATAACAAATTATACATTATTTTTTAAATATTAAACAAAATATATCCGGAAACAAAACTAGATGATTAAGAGTTAAACTATTTTGTGAAATAGAACATTTCTATTTCCCACAATTATATTTCAGTTGCAAGCATGAGAATGTTACCATGACCATTCCTATGATGAGACATATTTATTATACTCAAATTTATTTTCAAACGCCTCAACTATCAATTATACAATTCGAAGTGTTTTTATAAATAAAATTCTTAAAATACATAATTTATGTTTGCTTGCTCCCAACTTCTTCTTCTCTCTAATGGATCTTAATGTCTACGACGATGAACATTTTTATAAGATATGAATACTTGTGACATCTCAATCCTTTGTCACATTCAGAGCATTTTTCACGCCACACATTTACTTTCGCATATTTGATACGTTGAAAGAGAAATTTATGAAATGCAGACAGAGAAACACCTTTCTTAAGGTCTCTGAAGCCCAAAAAGTGGGTTCTGTTGCTCCTGTTAGTAGTACAGTAAAAATCCATATTCCATGGGTCCTTGATACTGAAAAAGTGTTTTTTCTCAAAACGTTTGTGTCTATTTGTATGTAAACCTTACACAGAATGTTTTCTAAAAAGGATTTTTGTAGATCAATCTGGCGGAGACCGTGAGCCTCGAATTTAGAACAGTTCTTTTAATTTTTGAGGGTACCTTAGTGGAACTCACAGAACATTTTCGAAATTTTCTCAAACACGCCTTCCAATTTCTTGTTCCAATAGAGCAAACCTAATGACAATGGAAAGCAGGTCAGACATTCGATAAATTCTGAATTTTTAAAGTTGCAAAATTTCCATAAAAATAGTGCAATTTTCATAGAAATGGACAGATACGATTTTCATTGCATAGGGCACACATCTACAAACTTCACCTATTATTTGTATAGGCTCGTACTCACGCAGTATCAATTTGTTAGGACGAGTGACCGTCGCTCTGCCTTACTAATATGAAGTCCGTATTTCTATTTCCTCCATTTCCAGGGGAATTTATTTTTCGTTTGTTTTTT